>KK121935.1:138078-221429 GCA_000611955.2 Stegodyphus mimosarum
AAAGAATGACAGCTCCAGAGAAGAGAAACCATTTATTCGGCAAAAACAGCTTGAAAAAATGGAAACGTAACAAAATAAGAAATGGGAAATCGTGAACTTTTTTATTGAAACATTTATTTGGATACAGAAATTACTTATTGTATATGTGGGAATCGTGCTTCAACGAAGCACTAAATGTTGCTGTGTACATCTACGGTAGAAACTCTCCAGGTAAACACATCTCCACTTGGTTCTAGAAGTCCGACAGAAGCAGTCTAACGGAACGCTCGCGAAGGAATTACAAACAGACGCTTACCGGTCGCGCATAGGCGATCGGTATCCAGATCCAGATCCGGTTCCTATGCGCGACCGGATCCGGACTTATCAAAAGTGACCGCAGCTAGGTGGTCAGCTGTTGTGTTGTGATACCTCTCCTAAATATATTTAATACATCTCTACATACTCATCCCGTTTATCTTTTCTTCTGTGAACTAGGAATAAAACCTGATACTTTGAACAGTGGGAGTCATCTCTATTTATTGATAAGACGTCACCCCCACAATTATAGGGGCTCGGAAGCCGGCGAACTTCATACTGGTAAAGGTACTCATAAAGGTACTGTGAAAACTTTAAACTTTCATTCTTCAAGATAGTGCTACTTCTGTGCCTTTTTAAAAATGAGTTTCTTAAATAATTCAAACAAGAGTGTTTAAAATTAATTGCTGAAAAAATTGGAAAGAATGTTCCAGAAAATGTCAAAAAAGCTGACATTAGAAAAATTATCGAAAATTCTGATGTCTTCAAAACGAACGTTGAATTTGTTGGCGCCGTCGTCAAATCGATCGCCGAGGATCGGAAGCCTGAAACAAGTAATAAACACTGTCTGTTAGAGATCGAACGTCTTAAATTAGCCCAAATTGAGAAGCAGATTGAGCTAGAAAATATAAAATCATAATCATTATCGGGTGATAGAAGAAACGCTCAGACTAGTGTTGAAAATTTACTAAAAAGTGTTAAAACGCTTACAATCTCTGTTCCTGAGCGGCCAGAGGCATTGCATTTGTTTTTCATTTCATTGGAAAAAGCTTTTGCCACCAAAGAAGTTCTCAAAGACTTACAAACTGAGATACTAATTAATTTGCTAGGGGTTAAAGCTAATAATGTTTTAACGTAGGCAGCTGAAGAAGTATTGTCGGATTACGAAACACGAAAGAGTTGTTTTTAGCTGAATTTAGCCGACATCCAGAGAGATACTTGACACCTTTAAACATGCTCAACGCACAGGAAACGAGTCGCATGTTTAGTTTGCATCGCGATTGACCGCAACATTCGAATACTACTGTCATGTCAGGAAAACACAAAAGGATTTAAAAAAGTTATGTGAGTTAATTATTGCAGATAAATTGTATGAAACTTTGGATTTTAAAACGAAAGAATACATAGGTATTCGCGAGGGGAAAACATGGTTTAATCCAACCCAGTTAGGGCGGGAATGTGATTTATATTTCTCATCCCGAGTAAAATCATTGTCTGCAATACCTAACCCTAAAATTCAGTCTAATCGAAAGTACCAAGTAGGCAAAACCAAAGTATAAAGGATGACTCATTGCGTCGAAGGAAACTCAAAAGCAAACCCGATGTCATTTCGTCGACGCCAGAGAGATCATGTTATATCTGCGGGGAAGGGGTGAAAATTTTCATTTCGGCTAGAGGTTGCGTAAAACGTAAGCAAAGCGAATTGCATAAGGAAACAGAAAGAAAAAACAAAGTAAGTGTTAATAACTCCAGTTTTATTCATAAGTTTCAATATGCTGATATATGATGTCGAAAATAAAAAAATAAAAGAGCTTATCGATTCAGGCACTCAAGTTCCGGTTATAAATTTATCATTCATTCAAATAAAAATACCGCTGGAAGATAAAATGATACTTAGCTTATGTTTTGACAAAAAAAAAGAGGCAGATATCGCTAGAGTAGGATTATCTTTAAATAGCAATTCACCATGGTTAAAAATCATTGTTGCAGCACCCGTGAATAAAATATCTGTTCCTTTAATTTTAACGCCAAACATTTATTCTCAACTTCTACAAGTAAGTTGGGAAGAAAAAAATAAAACATCTAATCCTAATACCGAAAATTATTTTAAAAGTGAATCATCGTTACAAGACTGTTTTTTATTAAATTTTGCAAATGTGATTGATGAATGTGATATGGATTTCTTGCATGTTACTGATGTGAATATTCGTACGGATTTATTGTTATTGATTCATAATTATAAACCAAATAAAACCAAAGACAAGAATTTAAAAATGAATATTGTGTTAAAAGATGATATTCCAGTATCGCAACAGTCTCGGAGATTACAGTTTGCTGAGCAAAAAATTGTTGATAAACAGATAGAAGAGGATAAAAAATGGGGATAATTAAACCATCTTGTTCCGAATATGCATCCCCAATTCTGTTATATAAGAAACGCGATGGAACACATAGATTATGCGTAGATTTCAGACAGTTAAATAAAAAAGTAGTGGGCGATTCTTTTCCTATAGCCCAGGTAAAGGAAGTACTTGGTCATTTGGGGAAGCGAAAGTTTTTTCAACTTTAGATTTCAAAAGTGGTTTTTGCCACGATGAAAAATGTACCAAATATTTAGCATTCATTTGTCATGCAGGTTAATTTGAATTTTTAAGAGCTCCGTTTGGTTTGACCGCAAGTCCTAGTGTTTTTTTAAGATTTATCTATAATGTATTCAGGGCATTAATAAGGGATAATACGGTTGTAATTTACGTGGATGATTTTATCGTACCTTCCCGTGATGAAAAAGACGGCTTGGAAAACTTAAAGGAATTCTAAAAGTAGCTTCAGAATATGGACTAGAAATTAATTTAAAAAAATGTCAATTCCTTAAACAAAAAATTGAATTTCTCGGCTATTTAATTGAAGAAGCTACAATTCGTCCGTCCCCAAATAAGACTCTTGCAGTTAAAAATTTTCCTCAACCTAAGAACGTTAAGCAGATGTAAAGTTTCCTAGGTCTCACAGACTAGTTTAGAAAATTTGTACTTGGTTATTCGAAAATAACCAAACCATTGAGTGATGCTTCGTAAAGGTGCAGAATTTGAATTTGGGCCAAAGGAGAAGCAGACATTTGACCACTTCAAAGCACTTTTGAGCCAAAGTCCCGTACTTCACATCTTGCAGCAGGGAAAACCTTTGGAGTTACATACGGATGCTAGTAGTCAGGGTTTCGGTGCAGTGTTGCTTCAACGCTCAGATCATGGACAGCTGCATCCAATCCATTATAAGAGTAAAAAAAAATCCCCTCAACAAGAAAAAATGTCAAGTTATGAACTCGAAGTGCTAGCGATCGTCGAAGCCTTGAAAAAATTTCGAAGTTATCTCTTAGGCATGAAAATCGAAATAGTCACAGACTGCTATGTATTTCAGAAGAGAATGCAGAAAAAAGATCTGACACCAAAGATAGCTAGATGGGCACTACTACTCGAAGAGTTCGAATATGACGTTATCCACAGATCCAATCAACAGATGACACATGCCGACGCATTAAGTGGGCATGCTGTGTGCATGGTCACTCGTTCGCAAAGTGAAATCACTACTAAAATCGCAACAGCGCAAGAAGCTGATGAGCGTCTTCAATTATTGAAAACTCTAGTCGAGAAAGGACTTAGATGACTATCTGCTAAAAGATAATGTGTTGTATCTGCAGGAGAGAGGTTGAGAACTCATCGTTGTGCCAGAAGCGATGGAATTCGAGATTATTCGTGCATACATAACAAAAGACACTTTGCTATTCAGAAGACAGAAGATCTGTTGAAAAGAGATTTTCATATTTCGAATGCTACAAAGAAAATAGAGCACGTTATAATGAACTGTGTAAAATGCATCCTCTGTAATAAAAAGCGCGGCAAAGCAGAAGGTCTATTGAACCCAATCCCAAAGGACAATATTCCTTTAAGCACATACCACATCGATTTCATCGGACCCCTACCATCTACAGATAAGAGATACCGACATATATTTACAGTGGTAGATGCTTTTACAAAATTCGTCTGGTTTTACCCAGTCAAGACAACATCAACGGCAGAAGCTATACAGAAGCTAAAATTCCAACAAGCTGTCTTCGGAAATCCTTCAAGAATTATCTCTGACAAGGGATCTGTTTTCACTTCAAAGGAGTTTGAGGATTACTGCAAAGATGAAGGAATTCAGCACATACAAATCACAACAGGCGTTCCAAGAGCCAGCGGCCAGATTGAAAGACTTCATTGAACCCTCATCTCAGTGCTTGCAAAACTGTCAGTAGATGATCCTGCCAATTGTTTCAAATTCGTTCCTGATGTCCAACGAATCATCAACAGCACTGTCAGTAGATCCACGAAATTCACTTCTTTCGAGCTGATGACAGGTGTAGAAATGAGAAATAAGGCAGACCAAAGAATTAAAGAAATCCTCGGTGAAGAATTCCTGAACTCCACAATTCAGGAGAAAGAGTCTTTTTGTGAAGAGGGCAAAGCGAATATCTTAAAACTGAAGGGGGAGAACCGACGACAATACAATCGACGTCGTAGAACCGCTCCACTCTATAAAGTCAACGACCCAGTAGCCATTAAAAGAACCCAGTTAAGAGGAGGTTTCAAGCTAAGACCTAAATTCTTAGCACCTTATAAAGTGGCCAAGATTAAGCCACATGACCGCTACGATGTAGCAAAAGTAGGAGCTCATGAAGGACCTGAAGCAACTTCCACTTCGGCAGACCACACAAAGCTTTGGTCTGATGGAATTGCAACCTGAGATCATTCTTTTGCAAACTATTTTTCAATTACTGCTTTTTCTTTTTTTTTGTATTTTGTTTTTGCAGATAAATTCCAGTGTTCGGATGTCCTAATCTGTCGATAGCCGACGGTTGTGGGAATCGTGCCTCAACGAAGCACCAGAAGTCGCTATCTACATCTACGGTAGGAACTCTCCAGGTAAACACATCTCCACTTGTTTTGAGAAGTCCGACAGAAGCGGTCTAACGGAGCGTTCGCGAAGGAGCTACAATTAGACGCTTACCGGTCCCGCGTAGGCGATCGGATCTGGACTTATCAAAAGTGAACGCACGTAGGTGGTTAGCTGTTGTGTTGATACCTCTGCTAAACATATTTAATCCATCTGTACATACTCATCCCGTTTATCTTTTCTTCTGTGAACCAGGAACAAAACCTGATACTTTGAACAGTGGGAGTGATCTCTATTTATTGATAAGACGTCACCCCCACATATATTAGATGCATGCATAATAACCTGATACGTAGAGCATGAGATATGCAATTCACTGGCAATTTTATTAACATTCTAGAATGTGCCTGAGGGGCATCTTATCAAATTCTAAACATGCTTAGGAAACGATTCCTCAGAAAGTTTTCCGGTTTAACAGGAAACTTACAGCTCTTTGCAAATTATGAAATACCATGCACTGATTGGTCCGTGTTTTATTAATATTTAGTAGGAACCTTAATACATCATTTAAAACTATGCAGGACTATGTAGTCACTAAATTATGCATTAATATATGCATTGTCTCGCATTTATTGGGATGGATACTTTTGAAAACCGTGTTACACAGAGGTAAGCAAAGAAAAAATTTAGACTGCAGTTACATTTCATAAAACATTTAAAAAAGGTTTGTTTGGCTGAAGTAATCCTACGACTGTCAATGATATAAGGTAGTTTGATTGGTTTGTGAATGCTGTTATCTAGAATATTGTATCATCACACTCTATCATTTTCCTAGTTGTTCAATGGAGCATGTCACTGGATTATGTCTCTCGTGACCCCCATCACTGGACTTGCAGTCGCTCAGTATTGGATGATAAGAAAATTACACAAAATTATACATTTCAGCCTGAAGTTGCGGGCAGTCTTAAACACGCACATTTACGAGATCCAATTTTGATATAACTTCACAGCCTATAAGATTTCACGCAGTTTTATTCTGTTGTCACAATTCTTTTTAATTCAGTAGTCGGTTTTGCGGTACTCTTTGCGATCTGCGGTCTCCAGTGATTACTACTTAGACACTGGCCTGAATTTTCGGTATTCGGTGTTAACATACTTTTATGAGGAAGGTGAAAACATAAAATGAACTGTAATATTCTATGGGCATGCCAAGTAACGAAACATGAGAAATTAAGAATAGCTACAACAAAATTTTGGCGATCAGATATGAAACGATTCATAATCATTGTGTATAAGATCTGCGAAAAATCACCGCGTATTTTATTTCTATAACTTGAATTAAGAAACATAAGAATAGCTCTTAGCGCTAAAGCAAACCAATAGTGCTATCAACAAGTCCCTTTTGGTAAACTAAACTATACCTCCTTGCTATGAGAAATTGCTTGCTCCTTGCTTAATAAAATTTTCGAGTAGACGTCATTGTGCAAATTTATCGCCAAGAATTCGACAAATTAAATTGTTACTATCTGCAAAATTAAAATATGTGCAGGTAATAGGTGACGGAGGATGGGGCTTTCCGCCGTCTACCAGAGGTAAGCAGGTGCGTGCCCCTCGTCATTCACTATCCAGCATTTATTGAAGAATTTAATACTTTAGGTATGTTACATGAACATACAAGGCTAGATGGAAAAACATGGCTATGTTTTTGGAAACAGAGGACGCAAGAAGCAATATTCCAATTCCAAAATCTAAAACAGAGAACATAAAATATAAAACGTAAATATAAAAATATAAATATAAGTAAACAAAGAATATATTAAACATAGATAATAAAATACATATAAAACACTCTGCATGATATAAATAAACAATACTAAGCAACTGCATTTGGAAGACTAAATCTTGTTCATAAGTCAATACAGTTTCTGCATTAAACTGCAGCTTATACTGTATTCATCACTTTTGCTTGTGTTGAGTCCCATACACATATTTCGCACAGATTATATAATAATAAGTGAGATATACATAGAGAAATGCTTTACTCAGTAATCCTGACAAATATCCTATCCTAGGGCTTATACTGTATCCAGGATCTTTTAAATTTTCGTGAGTGCTGCCCGATTTGTGATTTGTAAACAAGAAACTTTTGTATGCCGCCGTTATTGTTTGGGTTGCTTGGAGGTGGTCGTAGATGCAAAGAGATGGTAAGCGGACAACTGCAGATCTAATGGTAAGATTTGCTCTCTTAGCCGCTAATGTAGACATCAGAGGCGATGCCATGCTTTTTGAAATAAGTTGGAAAAGGGCATGTCCAGTGAAAAATTCATGAGCTGTGGGATGAAGATGTGGCGATCAGTTGAGATGTTTGGAATGAAAGAGTGAGCGCAACGTCCTGTGTAGGTATTGTTTCATGTGTGCTGACAAATTACTAGTGCTTCACAATGAATACATCTCAGGTGATACGAGAGCTGCCACTGCCTCGCTTCAATGTCATACGCGACTTTTTTGGCTGGATTTCGTTTCTTCGAGGCCATCGTGGGCTTAATCCATGCAAGTTGGATGCTGGTATGTCTGTTATTGTACAATTATTTTTGATTAACTGTTATAAGAGGACGTGTGCCGAATATTTAAGATGGATAAAAGAAATGGTTTGCTGTTAGATTAGATAACTGCATTTGGATTATTTCTGTTGTAGTTGGTTCGATGGGCAATGCCTCTGCTTGGAAGACGTTATTGAATTGCTGCAAGTGTCATTTTCAGGTTTTGTAATTTGTAATTTGTAATTGGACATAGCCACAGCCAACTCCTTCCGCAGATTTTTGACTATTTAGTGTAGAATACCTGTGCATCGCGCGATGTGAGGTGAGGTATTGTGCTATTGATACAGATACGTATTCCTTGTCACTTGTAACCCAAGTGTAGTTGATTGAGATGTTTCTGAAGCTCGTAGAATGCTGGGCTGTGTATTGCCTTGTAAAAGGCTGCATCTCCACTTAACTGCAAGATGCTAGTGATGGGGCCTCCCGCTTCACTCGTAGGTGCAATAGGAGAAAACTTTCGAGAGCAGTTGCGGCACTGGTGGCTGTAATACTATATCTCTTGCAGAGATTTAATGCCAAGGCACGTTGAATCATGAGACGATACTTCTGTTTGCGGCCTCCCATTGATGAACACCTCATAATAGCTGCATATAGGACCATTTATTCAATGACTGCATAGTAAATGGATCTTGTTGACGTGCGTTCTTTTCTTCTAGTTGACGCTCTGAAACTGGCGGGCTTTGCGCACAGTGGCGTGATTTTAGGTACGCAGTGCCAGCAGATTAGGCAGCTCTTGTTCCAAATAAGCGCCAGGTGTCTATGTTCTTAAACTACCTTGACGTTTCTCCCTGCCAGCTTGATGTAGAGTTTACGGGTAGAGTTGGTGCTTGGACGTGAGATGATAAATGCTGCTATTTTTCTGAATTTGGATCTGCAGTTTTAAACATTAAGACTATTACATAGGGCTTTAAACTGGTTGCAAATCTCTTCACCTCTTTGTTATAGTTCTTTCCTATGAGCAATGAACAGAACAGCTACGTCTTCTGTGTATGCGATTAAATGAGTGTATTGCGGATATTGGGCAAGCTGGTATAGCGTTGAAAGAAAGATTCCAAAGCGTGGGTTCTGCACAGTAGGGCTATGGGAACCCTCAATCTTAAAACGTGATGGCGAGGCAGGTGTTGTTACCCACAATGAGAGATTCTTCCTTCAGGTAGCTGTCGAAGGTATGTCCGATGTTGACAGCTCCACTCAGAGCCTGTTTTATGGCTAATCACCAGACAGCATCGAATGCTATCTTTAAGTACATGGAAATGAAGGGGGTATGTAGCTGTTATTTCTGTGGTTGTTGATATGCTGGCGTACTTCCTTCAATGCATGTCATATGGATAGACCAGAATAAAATCCAAACTGTACCTGGCTAAGTTGTGTTCTCATACGTTGTAATTAAGTCTTTGAGTAAGAAGGTTTTCTTTTATTTATTCCAGCGCCGATGGGATGGAGTAACTCCGTATCCTGCGTGTCTCCCCAGAGAAGATTACTTGACCAGTTTTGAATGCCTTTGAAAAAAGTTGATGCTTGAACAGAATATTAAAACATTGTAGAAAGAAGACAGGACAGGAGCTGAACGCTAATTTAATGATGCTATAATCTAACCGTCAAGACCAGGCGTTTTTTCTTAGTCAGTGGGCGAAAGACTTGTCTGATTTCCTCAATGTTAAAGATACCTCGTTATTGAAGGAGGGAAAGTAAACTGTTGAGATGACTAAAAATCCTGCTAAGAAGGCTTCTGAACCTAGCAATCATCTCCTGAAGTTATGTTTCTGCGTATACCTCATCTCTCTTAACCAAGACTCAGGATTCGACTTCAGATTTTTCTATTGGAACTTTGATGGATAAATTCGCTGGATTTTCAGCAAATTTCGGAAATTTAATTTTCATTTCAAGAAGCTAAAATTTTCTCAGGAAAAACAATACTTAGCACTGTATTTATTTGAAAATCTCGACGATTTGGAACTTTAATTCTCCAACTCACTACTTAATGATGACTGTATTCACTATTTATGGGCACGATAGATGGCACCATATTCATAGCGGAGTACATATCTTTTAACTTCATGACTGATACTTTTCCTTTCAGGTCTGTGAAGATTTTTGGTCCATTTTTCAGTGCTCTGCCAGTCTCTAATCGGAGTGCTACACCGAGGACTTCTAATACTTTAATCTCCCTTTGAGGTATACTACTTTATGACAGTCGGAACACAGGTTGCAAAATTAAAGCTAATTGTAGCGATCAGTAGCACTTAGAACCTGGTTCCTTTCTCATGTCTTCTGCCTTTATGCTACACTGGCACCCATCAATAAAGGCTTCAAGATAGGTTTGGTAACGTTTCGTCCCACGCCATTTCGGCGAAACAATTTTCTTCAGCAGTTTTTTGTGCTTTTTATTATCAGCTTACTTTTATACCTGTGAACAAGATCTACCAAGTAGAGCATTCTGTAAAAAAATAGCT
This sequence comes from Stegodyphus mimosarum, assembly GCA_000611955.2. Classification (NCBI taxonomy): domain Eukaryota; kingdom Metazoa; phylum Arthropoda; class Arachnida; order Araneae; family Eresidae; genus Stegodyphus; species Stegodyphus mimosarum. The sequence goes on from KK121935.1 coordinate 148,073, forward strand.
GGGCATTTTTTATGCACACTGTGTCCTATAGTGTCCTGCAAGCTTGACGTCGGAATTTAATTTGTGACTTTTGCGATGTTTCAAGAATTTAGTTTCTTCGATATCCTGTTCTACTTTCGTGAATATCATTATGTGACTGTTGTTATCCAGGTTCCTTGTGACCAAATATGTATCTAAATTTATATTAAAATATTAATGTTATGAATAAATACGTGTTTGACAGGTGAAGGTATTACTTGTTCCTTTTTATATTCTCTTCATTCAGAATTATTGCGGCAGCAGTGGCGAAAAATAATTAACATATCTGTCTCTGTACAATTCACTAACAATAGACTGCTAATACGCAGTCTTTCTCAAAAGGCTTCTTAAATGACTTGCTATTATGCTTTAGATTATTTTTTTTCAAGACGTTGCGATTAGTATCTTGTGTTAAATATTAGAAGATAAATACTTTACTATTTCTCTCCGTTTATGACAGATTTCTGTTTCACGCAAAAAATCTTTTAACGTTACAATTTCCATACTTTTTTTTGATGGAAAATAAGGGCTCATTTTGAGACCAGACACTGAAAAAGGAACTTACTGTGCTAAAATGCCATATCTAGTATGCGATATCATCTGACAGAAAGTCATATCAGCTATGAGACCAAAAAGATAAATTTAAGAAACAGATTAGACCAGACAAAGAGTTCTTTTCAATAGTAAGCCATATCAAAAATGCTACTTGATCAATTTTATCCTTATTGGGTTGTTCTGTGGTGATAAATCAATGCCAGATAATTAGATGCTTGGTAAATGACTAAACATTTCATAGATGAAAATTTGTATTTATTGCCTAATGCTTCATTCTTGTTTATTACTTATCTTCGAGTATTCCAATATCAGATTCCAAAACGGCTCCATTTCATATGATATTTTCCGTAGGTATAGTATTATAAATAAAATGCTTTTCCAAACGACAAATTATTTAGAAAGATTCAGTATCAAGTTACAAGGATCGATCATTTCATGAATCTCTTTATACATATGGTAACACAGATTTTCAAACTCAATATTTGGTATCATTGTGTATTTTTTGTCATTCGAATCTTTTGAGTAATATTCTGAATATTTCAAGCGAGAACTTTTGAAAAGAGAAGTTTTATTGATTTCCGAAGCTTTTATGGATTTTTTAAAAGGACTCTGTGCATCACATTGTGTTCCCAAGCCGTCTCTCGAAACCTGGAGGTTTGATTTACTTAATTATGGAAAATTACTGGGAGATTACCTGCCTAAGGGATGGGATGCACTCGTGGGGGGCTTTCTTAGGAAAACTAACTCGTACACACGTAACAAATGATGAAAACCCTGCAAACATTCATGCAGCTAGCCCTTTCTCCGAAATTCGAAAGTGTAATAAACACAGTGCTCAGAGACTGCAACTCAGCCGCTGGTGGGCCTCGAAACTTCTCGGAATTTTCAAATAATCTGTATTCCGTGTTTTACAAAAAATAATTTTATCAACAATGTACATATGAAATGAAAAAGTTTTGTATTTGTTTCAAATATATAAAATTTAATGGAAGAAAATCACTTTTCAATGAGACGAATTGTTCTGTTGCATAACAAATTAAATCTTCATTCAAAATCTGTTATTGCAATGTCTGAGGAAGCATTTTCAATCGTTTTCAGCGTTCAACAGTTTTATTTTTATTTAATAACAGTCAAAGCTAAAAATATCGTTTCACGTAACTATGTGGGGCAAGAGCTTTTAATGTCATTTCACAAATTGTAATAAGTTCAGTTCTAGCGCTAATAAAGAATCAAGGATTCAGTCAAGGCTGTTTGAGCAAATTTAAGTTTTGAGTCACAGAATAGCTCAAGAAATTCGTCGGGAAATTTATACAGCAGGTGCTCAAAATTTAATCAAAATTGATTTTTAAATTCAAGAAACATTTTTAAACCAAAATTCGATATAAAGTATTCGCAAAACAGTGTGTCTGCCATTTATAAGTGTTTTATAATAATTTTTTTAATTGTAAAATTTTCAATAGTCAAAAATATTTAAAATAGATCATTTTTAACTTTATTCTTCCAAGTACTGATCAGTTTAATGAAATCTTCAGTTTTTATCACTCGAAGGTAAAAGGAATGCTATTTTAAATGTTGCTATTTATGCCTTGAAAATGCAAGTTGAGATCGTTTAGTTCACAAAGTTTGATCTTTTTTGGTTGCATAAACCAGCATCAAACTCCTAACAGACTTGGAGCGAATTAGCATTTGGTCTGAAATAGCTATACAATATTGAAAGGATTTAAACCTTTTTTTTAAATCAGAATTTGAACATAAAATGCACGTCCCGTGTTTATAAATCAACCACCACTTGTTGCAATGCAACTTAAAGTAACAGTCAATTCAAATTTAACTACGCGTAGCAGTCAAAGACTACACAATTGGTTTAACATGAAGCTGGCTCAAGACTTCGTCCCATGTAACAATTTAAATGTCGGCAATAATAACGTAAAGCCAAAGAATTACAATCTTCTCAGCGATAGTGAAACCTAATAACGTGGCTTTGAGAGGTAGAAACACGATCTCTCTTACAATACAAATCATTAAACCTAAATACTCTGAAACTGATCCGTAATTTGGGGAGGAATGAAAATTAGTTTGAGAGTATTTAAGGAAAGGAGAAGTGACAGTAAAGCTGAAATTATAAATAACTGTCTACTTAATATAATAATAACCCTGCAATTTTCTCAGAATTATATGAAGAACAAAACACAGCTTTGACAGCCGATTTGAAAGTCATTTGAAAAAGAACAGCAAGATCAGAGTTTTGTTTCATGAAAAATGACTTCATTTAGTAACAATAATCTTCTTAAACTTTGCCTCCTTGACATCCATGTTATTTGTCACTGTAATAATAAAATTTGGTATTAAGACAGAATGTTTTAATAGATATTTGAAAATAAAATATTGAAAAACTCACGATTTGAATAAAGTTTAAAATTTCGATAGCATCTGTCAAAATTACAAATGTTATTGAAGTCAAGAGGCTCATCATTCAATTCCGTTGCTAATCTTTTTTCTGCAAGAGCCTTTTGAGACATAAGGTTGTAAGGTTTTAGTTAAACTAACAAAGTTTTATTTTCATTTTCCCTTTTCTATCTGTTCTTATTTAAACTTCCCGTTAGAATAAGCGCGCGTTTCAGCTTTATGCTAATTTGAAGTGGAGCCATGTTATATTTAAACGAAAGGTAGAAACCTTTCAGTGTGAGAGAGATTTTAGTCTCAGACCACTGTTACTCTATTCAACGTTCGCCTGACTAGCTAGTATTTAAATTCTAAGCCGTAGCGCTGTTACGTGATTACTTATTGAAGTAATTCCAAGTGCGTCAGTATTAGTTAAATCTTGCTACGCACCATTTAGTTTAGAGGCCAACCTCGCGTTATAGCTCTGTGAGCAACGACTATTTAATTTCTATTTAGCTTTAAGTTAATTTGATTGTTCATTTTAGACCCAAGTGCGGTCTTTATTTTCTGTATCCCTACCGAGTTGGGAAGTGGCTGTACATAACTGTGGTTTAAAAAAAGAGGATTTTAAATCCCTTTAAAGTGCAGTTTTTCTACCCCTTATTCACAGTATTCTATTACAGAACATAGCTGCATTCAGCTCCCTGTTCAAGATCAGGACTTTAAGCTGCCATGAAGATGCTTTCCAAGAATATGCACCGAACAATCAGTCCTGACAAGGTAATGTGTAAAAGTTACATGATAATTAACAGAATTTTCAGAAAATAATATAAAACCAATAATTTCATCCATCATCGGTTTTGTACCATCTGTGCATATTTCAAAGCGTTTTTGTATTCTAAGCTTTCAGTTTAAAAAAGTTACTATACGTTCCTTTCTTATATGTTTTTCGAAAAGAGGACAAATTAACAATTTTTCATTGATATGTTCTTTAAAAATGCATCTGACGTATACTAATAACAGAGCTTTGAAAAGTCGGTTATTTCGTCCAACTGAATTGTAAAATTCGTTGTTCGGAATTGTTTTTTAAATCTAGTAACATAATTGGTTGCTGCTAGTTTCAGAAATTCTATTGGTGAGAGTGTTTTTTGATATGATATCGAACTCCAAAGGAGTTTAATATGGAGTATGGTTACCTCTCACAGACGGACTGCATAGCATGACGACATACTGTACAGGAGGCAGTTGATGAATCTTGTGGTAGTCGATCCTACTACTGCAGCAAGATAGTTTTAAAGCCGTGGATGATGAAACTGACTTCCCAAGAATGTCCCAAGCGAGATCTTTAGGGCCAAGTTCAGGAGATCTGGTTGGCAAATCCATGCGAACAATATTCTCACTTTCTAGATATTCATCGACCAGTCAACCTCAGAGCAGATAAGTTTGTCATCCATTCACAGGAACCCAGAATGAACTCTTAAGTCTGGTAGAAGGCTCATGCTGTCTGCTCCCTACTAAAACACGCTATATTGTGTGTTGCAGGGAACAGGGCGCAAACCTCGTGTCTTCTGGCCTACAGTTGGATCCCATGAGCCTTCAGGTAATTTTAGACTAATCTAGTTCTAGTGGCAGTATACAACTTATATGAGAGCTGTGAAGCTATAGCAGTCCTGTGTCTTCCTGAAAAGTTCAAATAACGATCCGCATTCGTCGTTGTGGGTCTCCGTTGACCTTGTCCAAATGGCACTGAGCATTGCATTGTTTTCTGTTCCCGCTTCTGCTTGTTATTGGCCTGCCTCCAATCTACCGACATTTCTTCATCTTATTATGTCATTCATACTACTCCTTTTACCTGATGCTTTATAAAATGTACCTAAATCTTGCGAGAAACACGACGGATGCCGTGAGGGAGTACCAGCACAAGAATCGCCAAAACCTCCTACTGCGCTTCTATCCCTTCCACAAATACAGCTCCTCAGACATATACGTACACGCTTCCGTATTATAATATTTACATAATTTTTCGGCGGCATAATTTTGACTTAATTTGCAAATTCTCTTAATTTTACACACGAGTGTAGTTGTTAGAGCAACAAATAGTTTAAAATCCCCCAACAGATGGCAGCACCAGCCAACAGCATTTTGTTCTCTAAATTAAGCTTGACAATAGCACATGCTAAGTTTAAAAATAACACCTAAATAATGTATAAAATAGGTTCGGGAGTAAAATTGACATTTAAATAATAGTATATAATTTTTAAGCTATAATTCATAATTTTTATAATTTTAAACACATTTGTATTTAATTATATGTATTCAGTATAAACGTTATCTGTGAACAAGTTGTGTGAAAAAATGCCTCCTGCCCTTGTTGTTGAATGAGTAGCACATGGAACGTGAGAATTGATGCTGGTATATTTTATCTTATCATGTTTTTGCCAAAATAAGATGGACCTGGAATAAAATAATAAAATCTGGATTAGTTGAGTGCTGACTTTACAGTGAGAAAGATACACGCAACCTATGAACGTAACATATCAATAATTTGACTTTGGACATATAATCAACATGCCGGACGATACCACAGAAACAGGAAACGTGGTTGAGGCAAGTTCAGTTAGCATCAAAATTCTACCGTTTTGGATTGATAAACCCGAACTGGTTTTACCAGGTAGAAGCCCAGTTCCAGATTTATGGCGTTAAAGCAGAGGATACGAAATTCAATTACTTGGTCGCACAGTTGGAACCTCGATTCATTGAAAATATATGGGATATCATCAAAGATGGTTCTAAGCAGAAATACGCAGCTCCAAAAGAAAGACTCTTGAAAACTTAAGAGAATAAAAGAATTAGTCGTTTAATTACTGGACTGGAATTAGGTGGCATGATGCCAAGCCAGTTGTTACGAAAAATGCGTTCACTTGGGTCAAACGACATATCGGACAAAGTACCGCGCACCTTGTGGTTGAAAAAGATGCCAGACGCTAAGAAAAGATGGAAAAGATGCCAGACGTTAAGAATATCCTTATTGTAAGTGAAGAATCTCTGAAGAAATTGGCAGAAATGACAGATAAAATTATGGAAATGACTCCACTATCCACGCTAAGCCAGCTGGCATGGATGAGTTAATTGCAAAAATGTCTTCTCTTGAATTACAAATAGCAAGTATGCAATCTGAGCAAAGACAGTCCTGTAGTCCCAATTTGGGAAAATAACCCAGAATAGTGGTTCATGCAATTAGAATCAAATTTTAATTTATCTGGTATCACATAAGATCAAACGAGATTTCACACAGTTATAGCTGCATTAGATGCAAAAGTTCTGGCATATGTATCTGATATTGTGCGTAATTCTCCGACAATTAACATGCATAATCAACTGAAAGCAAGAATTTTAGAGCAGTTTTCTCAATCAGAGAAATCTAAAATGCGTATACTTTTACAAGAATTACAGTTGGGAGATAAAAGACCGTCGCAACTTTTATTTGAAATGCACAATTTATCAGCCGGTAACGTAAGCGAGGGAGTATTAAATCCACTTGGTTTCAAAGACTTCCAATTTTAATTCAAAAGTATTATCAGTATGCAGCGATACATTAGAGGGTTTGGCTAAAATAGCTGATAAAGTTAATGAGATATCTGGTTACTCACCTGAAACAGCGGTTGTAAGTTGTGATGCACTTTCCCTTCAAACGTTAGAAGATGAAATCATGGCATTGAAAGCAACAATAGGGCGCACATCCCGTAGTAAATTTCGGCAACGTAGTGAAAACAGAAAGCGAAATTCTAGCAAATCAAGAAGTCATTATGTTAAATCTCAAATTCACGATTTGTGCTGGTCCGTTTTGCTCACAGAGCTAAAAAATGCATTTCCCCATTCAAATGGCAGGAAAACTCCCAGACGCCACCGTATTAGCGGCGACGAATGGCAGTCAAGCGCAGTGCTGCTTATTTATTTTGGATGAAAGTACCGGTTTTCGATTCTTGATTGATAATGGCGCTTCAGTTAGTTGCATTCCTAAAAAATTTAAAAAATGTAAGACGACTCAAGATTTGACTTTATATGTTGCCAATGGTTCAAAAACATGCAGTTAAAGCACAAAACGCCTCGAACTCGATCTTGGTTTAAGAAGACGATTTCCCTGCCATTTCATTATTGCTGATGCATCCTAACCTATCATTGGGGCAGATTTTTTAAATAAATTTAGAGTTTTGATGGCTATTAAAAACTGATGTTTGATCGATAACCTCACCAATTTGACTTCTAAAGAATACAGGGCCCTAGGACCTTCTTTGGGATTAACTCTCAATTGTGACAATGCTCCTTATAATGAAATTTTAAACAAGTTTCAGGAATTATTTAATCCCACAATAAGTGCAAGCTCAATTATTCATAATGTAGAACATTGTTTCGAAACTAAAGGGCTTTCTGTCTATTCGAAAGTCAGACGACTATCACCTGGAAAATTAGAAGCTTTAAAAAAGCAATTCAAATCCTTAATGGAAAAAGGAATCATTCTACCTTCGGAAAGTCCTTACACTAGTCTTATATATTTTGTCAAAAAACAAAATGGTGATTGGAGAATTTGTGGTGATTTCAGGAAATTAAATTCCATTACCTTGCCTGATGTTTACCCTATACCACATAGGCATGACTTTTCTCAATGTTTAACTAAAAAAAATATTTTCAGCAAAATACATCTGATGAAGGCTTATCATCAAATTCCAATACAGCAATCTGATATAGAAAAGACAGCGGTAATTATTCCCTTGGGTTATATGAATACACAAACATGACATTTGGCTTAAAAAATGTAGCTCAAACATTTCAAAGATTTAATTGATCAAGTTTTACGAGGTTTAGATTGCTGTCATGCTTACCTCGATGATGTACTCATAGCATCAGAAAATAAAACCACACACGAAGCCGATTTGGAAAAGGTGTTCGAACGATTGAAAAACTACGGACTTAAAGTTAATTTATCTAAATGCGTTTTTGGACAAAAAGAAATTCGATTCCTAGGTTTTCTAGCTTTTTCGGATGGTGTATCCTCATTACTAGAAAAGATAAAAGCTCTATCCGAATACCCGCTACCTAAAGGATCTAAGGCGATTTCTTACAATCTTCTACCATCATTTTATATAAAATGCAGCTGAGACGCAAGCTTGTCTTTATGATTTGCTTAAAGGAAAAATGAAGAAGGACACCTCAGAACTTACATGTGATGTTAAAATAAAAGATGCATTCAACTTATGTAAGCACCTATTATCCAATACTACTATGTTGGCGCAGCCTTTCAAAATGTGAAACTTTCGTTAGTTACCGATGCTTCAGAAATAGCTACTGAAGCTGTATTACAACAACATATTGGTAATAAGGTTCAACCCTTAGGATTTCATTCCAGAAAATTAGCACTTCCTGAACGTAAATGCAGCACTTATGATAGAGAGCTTTTGGCAATATATTCAGCAGTTAAATGTTTTCGGCACATGGTCGAAGGTCAAGATTTCGTGGAATTCACTAATTACAAACCCTTGATTTATGCTTTACAACAAAAACATGATAAAGCAACACCTCGTCGAATTCGTCATTTAGAATTTATGTCATAATTCACTACCGATTTGAGATACGTTTCTGAAAGTAATAACACAGTAGCAGATGCTTTTTCGAGAATTTCAGAAATTCGATTGCCTCAAGTTATTGATTATGATGAATTATGGCTCGTGCTCAGGAACATGATAGCGAGTTACAAACCCTTCTGAAATCTGAAACTGGTCTTGATTTTAAGCAATTAAATTTCCCTTTAACAAATCTTCGAATTTATTGTGATATATCTTCAAAAAACATTCGACCGTATGTACCTAAAATGTTCCGATTTCAAGTTTTTGAAACGTCACACAACTTATCTCTTCCAGGAATAAAAGCAACTACAAACCTAATAAAAACTCGATTTGTATGGAAATCACGCAGTATTGATATAAAGAACTGGTGCAAAAACTGTTTAATGTGCCAAAAATCTAAAGTTCATCGGCTCATTAAAAGTTCCCTTGGTATATTTTCGTTACCTGATGTTAGGTTCAGCCATATACATATAGATATAATTGGCTCACTTTCACCACAAAAGACTGCAGATATATTTTAACTTGTATAGGTAGATTGACTAGGTGTCCGGAAGCTTTTCCGATGCCTAACCAAACTGCTGAAACTGTAGCTGAGATTTTTTACTCTGGATGAATTGCTAGATTTGGAGTACCTGATACTATAACGATTGATCGTGGTACCAATTTCGAAAGTGAATTGTTTAGATCACTCACCAAATTCTTAGGAACTCACAAAACAAGAATTGCTGCTTTCATCCAGTTTGTAACCGTATTGTAGAACGCATGCATCGACAACTAAAACCATCCATTAAATGTCATGCAACAGTTAGATGGAGTCAAGTGTTACCATCAGTTTTGCTTGGAACGATGTCATGCAATAAAAAAAATATTGAATCTTCACCAGGTGAAATGATCTATGGAACTTGCTTGAAACTTCCAGGAGAATGGTCTCGCAATTCTTTTTCTAATGTTGATCCTGGAAAAGACTTTGTTGACAATCTTCGTCAACAGATGCGACTTATTCGACCATATCCTGCTTCGCAGCACTCTTCGAGCAACGTGTTCATTCATGATGATTTACTTACAAGCTTGCATATCTTCCTTAGACGAGACACTGTGCGAAAACCTTTAGAACAACTATAACAGGGACCATTCAAAGTATTAGATAGGACTGAAAATCTTTTTACAATCGATATAAATGGTAATAAATCTACCGCATCAGTAGATCGCTTAAAGCCTGCCTACATACTAGTAGACTCTCGAGAAGAAAATCATATAAGTAACAACAAAAAGTCTGAACTTGATTCTACGGTAAACCTAACGTTCCCAACTTTCACTAAGTCAGGCAGACGCGTAAAAATTGTTCAACCTTACCAAGCTTCTTAGATCGTCCTCTGGACTGGAAGGGGACCACTTTGGCAACAATTAGATTCATCGCATAGTAACAAGTTGCCATAATGACGATAAACTCAAAACTTTGGAACGACAATTATTATATTTTTTACCTTTGAGTTTGTATCAGCATAAGTTTCTTTCATGTGCTTAGATATTATTAACTGGTAACTAACTAGATAAATAAATAAATATTTAAATACTAATGGAGTCATATTTTAAATACTTATCTCTACCTGCTAAACGTGTCTGGATAAGTCATCTAAACGAGCCATCTGTTGATCCATTGGCTCGTAGACGTGCACAGCTCTGACTGGGTGGCAGTCTTTACGAGTTGTTTGCTGGACTTCCTCGAATTTCATGGCGTACACTAGTAGAGCGCTTTCTAAATCCTTCGCATCAGCCATTCTCAGAGTTTCTATATTTCGGGATCCCGGATGCCATCAATAAAATACTGCAAAGACAGGATTTCCCTTCTTTCTCGCGGGCACTCCTTAAAGGCTAGATGGGACAACTTTTAAACATCCGTGGCGAGCTTCTGAAGTGTTTCCGTGGGTTTTGTTGACAGGCCTTTTAATTGAAGCCTGCTGTAGTCTTTTAAACATTACTCTCCAAAGCGCCGGATAAAGCTTCGAAGTCTAGTCCCTGGGTTTCTGAAATAATTTGAAGAATATCTGCAGCTTCTGCTCTCAGAGAAGCGGCGTGATGACAGGCCTTATCTTGGGAATCCCATCCGTTCCCTTCCCACTATTGAAAATTGTGTCTTATACATTTGCTAAGAGGTCTTTCCATCATACGTGGATAACTTCAGAGAGAAACGAGCAGGCATGGGAAAAAATTTAAAACCATCATTATTGCTTCATGCCGTCGAAACTCTTTCTTCAATATGTCCAACCTTATTTTCAACAGAGTCAATTCTGCCTTCCTTAGCTTCAAATTTGTTTTCTATTACGTAGGGTTATTTCCCTTTTCCTTTCCTCTTGACCTGCTTCAATTTTTTTCTTGAACAGCCTTCATTTCATCTTTAACAGATTCGTGAACAGTTTTCATTTCATCTTTAACAAAAGCTTGACCAGCTTCCATGCTTTCTCGACCTGCTTCCTCTCCTCTTTAACAGATTCTTAGGCAGCTCTAATCTTTTCTTTAACGGATTTCATCTCTTCTTTAACAGAAGCTTTCATCTCGTCTTTAAATGCAGCAAGAGCTGCCATCAGCTATCTTTACTGTTCTTCCATCGCCCATGTTATTGGCATTCAAATCCCTACTCCTGACACCAAAACGTGTTGCGTGCGTAAGGGTTCGTAATGGATTGAATGCACCAATCAATAAAAAGTTAATAAAATTTAATCTTATCCCAAGAAGTAAAACAAAATGCTGAAATTCCCTCAGAGATATTCGTACAATAACACAATATCTCACAGTAGTCATATTTTAAAATACTAAAGCGTTGAATAGAACTTAATTCAAGACACAGAGAAAGCTAATCCGATGTCACCGCGAATTCGTTGCAATTGATAACAGCACTAAGTAAACAACAACATTTCACTTAAAGCAACTGAGATGATATGTTTTCTCCAGCTTTTATAAGCTTTTTAATCATGCACGAGAACAATCTGGTACTTTCTTTTCTCGAGGATTCTGGGAAACGAAAGCAATTACGAGATATCCATTTATTAAATGTTAAATGCGGGTGTTCCTGTATTTTTACTTTTCCGGCGTAGCTTTCTCTTAAAATATGTCACGCGTTGCATTACACGGGGGAATAAAACAATGTTAATTACAGTTCTACTAAAATTAGCTAAATAAATACAAAACAACACTTTATAATATTCCTCGCCAGAATTTAAATATACGAATAGGAGATCCTTAACTACACTCATGTCCATAAGTTAAGGATAATGCAGACCCACGCAAAGAAGAGTTAGAAGCAAAACAAATTTGACTTATTTGTAAAGCTTATTTATTAAACAAAAGGTAAAGAGCAAAAAAAGATGCTGTATGTTTGATATTATTAAAAAAATTAGCGATTTTTTCTCCCTGGAGCAAATTACAAAAAAACCTATTTAATATTACATGGTTGGTATGATTGTTAATACATTGTATGTCTCCCAGACGATGCAATACAGTCCGTACAACGGCTAGGCATGCTGAGTATCAAATTATCGATCTGATCTTGGGGGATATTACACCACTCAAAAACAATGCTCTCCGAAGTTCCGGTAGACATGTAGGAGGCGGTTGAGGGGCTGCAACTCGTCGGCCAAGCATGTCCCACACGTGCTCTACTGGATTCAAGTCCGGCGAGAATGCTGGCCAGTCTATACTAGTGATATCCTCCGATTGAAGGGCATTCGCATACGATGTTTGCTCGGTGAGGACGCGCGTTGTCATCCATAAACACAAATTGTGCGCCCATGGCGCCCTGAAACAAACGTACATGTTGTTCCAGAATGACGTCCCCAAAGATTTGGCTTGTCATGGTCCCAATTTGAACATGCATGTCAGTTCTGGAACCCAGAATAATTCCACCCCAAACGAGCACTCCTGCACCACCGTAAAGGTGTCGTTCAATGATGTTTTCTTGGTGGTAACGGGTACCTGGAGCTCTCCATATGAAAGTCCGGCGAGAATCAGACTGCAAGGTAAACCTGGACTCGTCGGAAAACATCACACAAGCCCACTGTTGCGGTGTCCACAATGCATGCTCTGTACTCCAGGCTAACCGCAGGCGACAGTGAGTTGCAGTAAGTGGAACGCATCTGACAGGTCTACGAGCATATATTCCAATCTGCCCTAAGCGTCTGTATACGGTCTGCCTTGAAATTGTCGTACCAGTGGCTGAAGAGAGCTGACGAGACAGGTCTGAGGCTGTGCTCCGCCTGTTTCTTTTGGCAGTAACTGGCAAACACCGGTCCTCATTCGGCGTTGTAACTCTGGGGCGACCTGTGCTGTAACGTCTACTCACATTACCATCATCTTGGAATCGTTGCCAAAGCCTGGAGGTGACACTCTGGGCAATTCCAAGTTCGTCTGATACTTCCAGTTGGGTACGCCCGCATTCCAGACGGCCGATAATTCAACCACGTAAAAAATCATCCAAATGCGTCCTTTGTGTCGTAACTATTCGGTTATTGCACTGAAATGCTTATAAAGCCCCTGCGAACAATTTTACTTCTTTGTCTTCTTATATATCACTGTGTCTTCTTATATATCACTCTCTTACACTCTCTTCATTGTGACGTACCATCGGTGTCATCTGGTTACTTCCTGAAATTTGCGTATGATTCTTGAAGATGTTTGTAGTGATTTTACAGGTGATATATTTATTTTAGAGTTCGATTTCCGCGTGACTCCGAATTATCCTTAATTTGTGGACATGAGTGTATCTCGTGAAGGGCTGAACTTCTAGATATATAAGATTTCTGCTGGGAGGTTTTCTACTGGAGAGCTAATTTTTTACAATTACATGAAATTTTAGATGAAAGTAATGAATTTTAAATTTACATTACAAAGAGTTGGATCTTCTTCTAAAGACAATATTTCAGCTGCTCAGGTCCTTCCAGAAATATGGAAGGAAAAAACAATTAAAAGCATATGTTGCTTAAATTAACATTATCTCTTTTCTTATTTTAACAGTTCATGTAGATTTATTTGCACTTCCGTTCAACTTAAGTATTTCATGAATAAAATCTCTTCTCCCACTGCTCTCCAGTAAAACTGCAGTGTACAGATCGAGACCTTTTTTTGTAGTATAAGTGGCACAACGTTACTACGCAATTCGCAACCTGCGTGTTAAAAAATTAAGACTCAATTAGAATTAAAATGCACTTTACTTTCAACAGTGCACCTAATGTGCTAACAAGAGCGTGCTTGAAACTCGAATGTTGGCAGGACAGCCTAACTTTAACTCATGCATACAGTTAGCTTTTTACTTTTAATTAAAATTTTCTCTTAATTCTGCTAGCTTACATATAAACGTGTCATTCATACAGCACAAATTTATTTTTTACAATTACTTAAGTCTTAATTTACTTTAACACATGTATATCTAAAAGAACTTTTAACATTTACAGCACAAAACGTAAGACATACTACGTTAAATGAAATATTTACAATACATTAATTTGAAAATTCAGCTTGCACTTTACATCGAGATAAACTAGTTGGTCGGAAGTTCTTAACCTTTTCATTCACATTTCATTATTCTAGTCTCTCAGACTAAAATAAAAATCTTCTTTCTCAACCAAATTTAAAATTAATATAAATCATTGCAATTTAATTTCGAACTTCTTGCTCCTTAAACCACTGAAATAATCATTTGAGGCAATATTCAAAAGAGTCTAGCAACCAAAGTACTTCTAGATATAAAATAAAACTGAATCTTGGTGGCAGAACCACAAAGCCACAAACCTTAGTTCCTTAGTGCCAGAGCCACAAAGCTACAAACCTTAGTTCCTTAGTGCCAGAGCCACAAAGCCACAAACCTTAGTTCCTTAGTGCCAGAGCCACAAAGCCACAAACCTTAGTTCCTTAGTCCCACACAGCCTTAGTAAGCGGAAATTAAATTTCAGTTTATATTTTTGTTCTTTTGAGTCCATGAAGTCATTCCATTTTGAATATATTTCAGCTTGGAGAAACCGGAACCTTTATCGGGACTGCGTCTCTTCTTCTGGCGAGGTTGTCCGTTTCTGTAGTTCGTCAGGTACGCTTGCCACTTTCCCTCAGCTTTGATGACTTCCCATCTCAGCTGCTTGATTGCTCAGCCTTGACTTCCTCATTGGGCCTTCCTTCAGCACTTCAGGTCCCCGGAACGATGCAATTTCCTCACTCGAACTTGCGTCGTGGAGAACTGTTCAGCTGAAACTTTGTTCCGTAGCACACTCGGCCTCCTCAAACAACTTTATTTTTGAGAGTTCATTGGCCATCGTAGTTTTCTTTCGCGAAATATATTTGATATTTAAGTTAAATTCTTAAAGGGACCATCGATTTAGTTTTGGTGATAAGTTCATTCCTGAATACAAACGCTCTACGACCGCATGATCAGAATAAACTGTAATCGGTGATTTTCCAAAGAAAGCTCTGAATTTTTATACTACTAGCAGGAGTGCTTGTTTCTCTCGCTCCGTGGCACTAATTTTTCCGCGTGAAATTAAGTGTTTTACTAAAATATGCCACTGGTTGACCACTCTGCATAAGAACAGAATCCACTGCGTAATCAGAAGCATCTGCCAAAATTTTCTCGTCTTCAGAGAATTTTAACACGGGTGTTTGGTTTAAGGCTTGTTCTAGGTATTCAAATGCCATATTTGCTACAGCTGATCAAGCAAAGTCAGTTTTCCTTTCTTTAATTATGATAATGGTTCGGCTATTACAGCGAAGTCTTAAATGAAAGTTCTATAATGTGAACACATGCCTAAGAATGATGATAGTTTCTTTGTAGTATTTGGCCGAGGGCAGTTTTTAATAGCAATTGTTTTAGAATTTTTGGTTTTAATTCCTCTACCGTATATTTTATATCCTAAGTAATGAAGTTCTAGAGCAGTTCTGTTAATGAAGGTAAGGAACTTACATTTGGCGGCATTTATTTTCAGTACAGCTTCATTAAGAAGCGAAAATACTTCATGTAAGTCTTAAATATGATCGTCTATTATTTCCCTCGTGTCTATAAATCGTCTCAATAAATAAAGGTAATTTTCCCTAGGACTGGTTCGTAATATCGTATCCATGTCTCGCTGGAAAATGGCGGATGCTCTGCATAAGTCGAACGACGTTCTCAACAAGGCACATATGCCGGACTTCGTAATGAACGCAGTTTTAGAGACTTCTTCAGGCTTCACGCTAGCTTGGAAATGGCCAAATGTTACATCCAAAGTTGTCATGATTTTCGTAAATTTAATTTTCTGAATAGTCTCTTCAGTTATGGGAAAAGACAGACGTGATACTTAGTTATGTTGTTAAATTTTTTATAGTCAACGGCAAATCGCCATGCTTTGTGTCTGGCAGGTAAGAGATAATTTTTCTACCTACACAGTACCACCGGGGTAGCATAAAGATTCGTTATCGGTGTTATAATTTTATTCTTCAACATTTTTGCTATTAGTTCTCAATTATTTTCTCTTTAATTTTATCATATCTGTTAGGACCTCACTTGAGCATGTTGCCGGTGTCTATCGTTTGGTTCGCGATATGAATGTACCCCGGGCACTCGACAAGTAAATTTGAAAACTCCCTTACCAGTCCTTTTAACTTTGGTCTTTCCTCCGGACCCAAATGCTGTAATTCCACTTCCGGTGATTGCCTTCGTGTTTCTTCCAGCTTGCGCATCTGTGACTGGAAACAGAATCTTGACAGTTAAGATAAGCTTTAAAAAGGTCTATCCCTAAAACTACGGCAGTTTGAGGATTTATGACACCAACAACAGCAACAAAAACAGCGAAAAGACTGTTAAGTGTTTATCCTTCATTTGTACATTCAATAATATCTTACCGATGCATGTAAACTGCTTGCTTTGTCCTGCAATAACTTTTGCCCCTCATAAGTTAAAAAGTCTGTAATTTCGAAAATACTTTCGAAAAAAAGATTCTGAAATAAAACTCCACTATGCTTCGGTATCGATTAGTGCTTCTTCAGAATTTTGAGGGATTTTCTTAACTCTATGATAATTGTACCCTTTCGTTTTCAGTACTCCTTCCTAATTAAAATTTTCCCCCTGTTTTGTCCTTTCCCATTGAATTTGGCCACCGCTACTCACGGTTGAATCATTCCCTCTTTTATCGAATTCTCTCTTCTCGCCAAACTGTGGCCTTCGCGAAGGCGTTGTCATAAAACGTTGTCTATATGGCCTCTCCCATGTCCTGTCATTCGCTATTTTTTAGCCATGCAGCGTTTTTTGAACATTTTTGAACTTGCTAATCCAAATAATCGTGGGGCTGGGAAGCTCGAAGAAATCTTGGATTGGGGTGTAGAAACCTCGGCAAAATAACTTGAATTATTTTTTCAGCCAGCCTCTTAACGTACAACAGATTAAAATTTTGGACTTTGCGTAAGATAAAATCCGTCAAGTCCTCGACTTTAAATTGAAATTTACTAAATAGCTCCGATTCGGTATTAGACCTATCTTTTACAATGCAAAACGCTTTAATAACAGCATTTTCTAAATTTTCAGATCTGTAAATATTGCTTCGTGGCTCACCTAACACAAACTTTTTAATGCATTTTGACCACGTAGAGTCTTGTCCTGTAAGTGTCGCAGTGGCAATAACGAATTTTTGTGGCTCTGGCACTGGATACAGCAGGAAGTGGGAATTCAGTTGCTCAAGAAAGTTCATTACAGAGCTTTCCCCATCAAATGTGACTGCCGGTTTCATAGCAGCCCTTATTGCATCGATAATAAATCCAAATCGTTCTATGCTATTAACTGCAGTCGGCGGAACTTGCGATTGTGAGGGCCAAAACAGAAGCCAATAGTTTTGGTTTTAAATCAAAGATAGAGAATGAACTAGCCCATTGAAATCAAGTATAGCCTAACGGCTTCACAGTATAACCAACGCGCAAGCTGGTTCTGACCGAAGTCGGCGTAAAAGGCCTAAAGGTAAGAATAACTTAACACCGCAGAACACTAATCGAGAAATTCAAAGTTAGCAGCGTCGTCTTCGAATAGGCAGAAGACGCACTGAATCTGCCCTTCGAAACCTTCCACTGAATACTCTCTACTTTCTACGTTATTTGAATATCGCACGAGCTAGAAATTTACATTATGGCAGGGAAATAGAAATTAGACTGGTAAATAGTATATTAACAGTAAAGTAGCTGATATAGTATAGTTAATGGGACAAAAAACTATTTAAACGTTTTGACAAATTACTTGATTTGTACGGTAAATACATGTCGTCATAAGTATATGTATTTGAATGACATGTGGTCATAATTATATGTGTTCGAATGGCCTCGTCGTTTTGGAAATTATTGGGGATGTTTTGATATTTATGGTTTGGTATATGAAACGTTCGTACGAATGAATCAGATTTTTAATGTCACCTTTCAGCTTGAAGTTATTGAGCATCCAAGGCTTCGAGTTGTGTGGGTAAGGCTAGATTTTGTGACAGAAAGTTGGATTTTAAACACAATGACGAGTCACTTCATTCAGTGCTATTGGTAGCTGAATATTTGGCAAAAAGAAATTCCTATACTTCTAAATCCACCTTGCAGTCTAGATATCGTACTATGCTCCTTTTTAATTTCTTGTACGACGTAAAGAAAGTATTGTAATCACGAAACACTCCGAGTGTCATATTTTAACGAAAATATCCATTTTGATGACTATCGAATGCAGTTTAACGATGCTTTTTCGGGACATCTGTACGTAAGGACAGAATAAGGGACTCATTTCCCCAAATAGATTATAAAATTGATTCAGAAGACCAATTCAAAAATGAACTCGGAAGAGAATTTTTTTCGTGATATCTGTATGTACGTATGTGTGTATTTCGCATAACTCAAACACGAGTAGTTGAAATTTTGTACAGAGCACTGCTACAACATGTAGTTGTGCACCTCCCGTTTTGGTTCCAATCGACGCATCAAATGTATATATATATATATACACACCCTTTGTTACTCCGCTACTTGGTGAGCTCAGTTTTTCTTTATTCTTATAAATTGGTAAATTGTGCGTTTTGTTGCGTAGAATTGTTATGTATTATTTTACAGTGCATAGAGAATATATTAACTAACAATGCATAGTGAATACATTAACTTACAGTGCATAGTGAATATACACTTTTTTGCAAATGATGAAAGTTTCAAGGCAAATGAACAGGAATTTCGATCATAACTCGCATTTCTAGTGCACGATTCGCAAAGTATAAAACCAGTAACAGAGGCGAAAAATTTATCTTTTCTTGTTGTCCATAAAGAAGCAACTAAAGATGCCAATTTCGACGATATCGAAGATCTTACAGACAACTAAACGACTTCGAACGTGGTCGCATTGCAGGGTTGCGGGAAGCTGGGTGGTCATACCAAGCAATAGGCTGCCATCTGCAGCGTACAGACACTGTTGTGCAAAAATGTTGGCAGCAATGGTTGCTTCAAGGAAATTGCCGACAAAATGCAGTTTCTGGAAGGCCAAGCAGCACAAATGCGAGCAAGATAGGATGGTTGTTCGCCTGGCTCGAACCGCCCCAAAGGTATCTCTGCCGACTATTCAACACATTACGGCCACATCTATACCTCTCGTGGTACCGTCCACCATCTCACGGCGCTTGTCTGAGGTCCCACAACATCGGCGGAGTGGTCTGAAGTGGCGTCGCAGCCGATCATCATGGCTGCCATGAGACCGGCATCGTATAGTGCTCAGCGATGAATCCCGCTTCACTCTTGAAGCAGATGAGTACCATGTTCGTGTCTGGAGAGGATGGGGCCAGCGGTCCCAATCAACCTTTATTTTAGAAAGGCATACAGCCATAACCCCTGGTGCGATGGTGTGGGGCGCTATTTCTTAAGACAGCGGGTCATCATTAGTCATTCTTCGTACATCTTTAACAGCTCAAGGATATGTTGGTACCATCCTGCGGCGAGTTGCGTTACCCTTCATGGCACGTAAACCTGGGGCCATTTTCCCAGGGGGTAATTTTCCAACAAGATGATGCCAGGCCACATTACTTCTCGCATATATCTGGACTGTCTCTGTGCAGTTGATAATCTTCCTTGGCCAGCTAGGTCACCAGACCTTTCACTAATCGAGCATTTCTGGGACATGGTAGGCCGCAAGATTCCGGCACCACAAAATATCGCAGATTTGGAGCGACAACTGATGAATGCCTGGCAGAATGTGTCGCATGATGACATTAGGAACCTTTAGAGTGTATTAAATTTAACAGCGAGAAGTGAATTTTTAATTATTCTGAGAATTAATTTTAAATATACACTGCTGTTTAAACTTATTTTTCGTTTAAGTACGGTAAAACTCTTATTAGCTTGCGGAAAAATTTGGTACAGCTAAAAGGCGGGATTTTCCCGTTCCCACGGAGCGACCACTTTGGGGTCAAAGGTCGGCGTGCAGCTGCCTTTTCCTCTCCTTAACATTCTGGTCTGACCACGTGGTTTGCTCTTTTGGTGGCCAAAATTTCTAACAGACGTCGCAACTTGACAGAATTATGGTTGAAAATATTCCATGAGGCTTTGTGCGGGAAAAGGCATGTGCTTTAGAA
The DNA here is from genome assembly GCA_000611955.2 of Stegodyphus mimosarum. NCBI lineage: Eukaryota > Metazoa > Arthropoda > Arachnida > Araneae > Eresidae > Stegodyphus > Stegodyphus mimosarum. Next base: position 168,231 of record KK121935.1, read on the forward strand.
AAAGGGGCTCTGAGTTTCTTCGAAATTTGGAGGTTAATAATTGTGCTTCTTCTACTTAGTAAGAGATAGTTCAAGTTCTGTGTTGGATTGGATAGGTATAATTTTATCGATATTTTGATCCAACAGTGAATATAGAGGTGGTCCGTATTTTGAGCGTTATCTAGATTTTTAAAAGTGGTTGCACGTGAGGCAGGAGCAGATTTTCCCAGATTTTTTCAGAGTAAAGAAATGTAAAAAGAAGAAAAATGCAGGTAATTTACAGCTTTCCGTGGCTTGCGGGCTGGGGGAACCGGACCGAGTGCGATGTGAGTTCGTTGTGACATTTGTCGGCGATTGTGATGGAAGAGCTGGGCTAGGTCCCGCGCTTTCCCTAACAAGCTTCTCGAAGATTTTTGAGTTGAGTTCGTCGCTGGTTACCTTTTCTTCTTGTTGGAAAAAAATCAGGATGCTCATGCTGTGACTCCAGATTTCTGAGGGAAAGGTATAAACGGGTGGGTCATCATCTGCAGTTGTCTATTCCCTGTTGTTATCCTTATTGGGAACATCTTAAGGGCGATCATTTCTAATTTTGTGAAAATCTTAAGGTTAATCATTTCTTTGGTATTCGGGAAGACGGTGCATATGGGCTTGCGAGGTGGAAAAATTCCATTGAGGAAAAAGCTCTGGACATCACCAGCTAGGATGTCACTAAAGGAAGGAAAGAACGATAATTTCTCCTACCGTTTTACCTTATTAATCTTGAGGAATGAATGATCAGCAAGCGTATCAGTTATCTAGGACCCTATTTAAGGAGATCTGGAAACTACACTTCTGAACTGTCGAGAACCTTCAATCTCATTTATAAACCCTTGTGTTTTGAAATGTGTTAGTGATTTATTTTCATTTGCTTTTTATTTAATAACTAATTATGAGGATTTTGGAATGCTAAATTTCTAAGGCATGAGCGTATTTTAATGCTAGATGAAAATCTCAAATGTTGCTGGTTACTTAATTAATAATTGAGAAGCTGAATTTAAAAATATTTAATTGATAAAACTTAAAGAAAAATATATAGATGAGGGAAACTCTTAATGTTTTTTAATAAAAAGTATCACTGATTTAATGGATATTTAGTATTATATTAAGTAATTTAAGAAATTACTAAATGTTTTGTTCGGTGATGATTGTACATTTATGATAAGGTACACTGCGCCCCCAAAAAATAGAAAGGAAAATTAGGGTTCTATAAAATGAAGAAGTTCTCCAAATAAATTATTCTTGGCGCAAGCTGAAAAAAATATGCCAAGATAAATTTTTGAATTCTTCCGTAAATTTTGCACCAATTTTAACAAAATTCAACATTTAGGCATAATTGACTCGTAGAATCGAAATATGGAAAAATTGGCATGTCATTTCAGAAAAAGTCCGATTTTGTGTCAAAATACCTATGTGAGAATAATGCTATATATAAATCTAATATGTATCCTAAGTCGCGCTTTCGAGACATGAAAAACGCAATTTGAATTTCGTCAATCGGCGTAGTAGAACGGGAGATATAGCACTATCCCATTTTTAATTTTTGCACAATGTACATTACTAATAATTTGGACTTGATTTTGAATGTCAAATGTAAAACTGTGAGTAATTTTTAGGTAATGTTTTTGCAGATGTTGCCTAGTCAGCTATCTAATATTATAATATTCCAGAAAATTTAATAAATGTTTTTAATGGTTTAATATTGCATGTTTATTGAAATTCTAACTTGTGGTATGTCACCCATGTGATCCTTACGGAAAACATCGTTCCTTCCAAAACGAACTTATCTAACTTAGCGGGTAGTAGGGAAATTAATTTTAAGTGTATCGTACCTACTCGATCGGATTATTTATTTTAAATGAAAGGATGACTGACTTCTTACGTGTGGGATTTATTCTTCCCGGGCGTTTTGAGATGTCCTATGTTGTATTTAAATGAGCGGTGTTTGCTGTTATGTCTACAGTTGTACTGAGATTTGCGTATTTTCAGGAAAGTCAGTGGATTTTATTTTATTTTAGTGAGGGATAGTATTCTGCTGAATTTGAAGCTGAAATGCGTTTTCTCATTTTGCATTTTTTTTTTTTTGTAAAATAATCTTTGTGACTTCTGTTACACCAAAACACCGGGGAGTACCGGTGAACATAAAGCTTCTTTTCATTATTGACTTAAAAATTTGTGCTTTGAATTTATAAAGTTTACTATACAAATGTTGATAATTTATGTTATTTAGTCTAATGTAAAGTCTTAGTTTTACGATAACCAGTTACTTAAAGAGTTTCAAATATTTTTATGACTGTTTCGTATTTGTTTATTTGTTTTTTTTTATATTTTTGTGCGGCACCAGAAAGAAAGAGAGAAGAAGTAAGCTCAAGTAGTTTAAAAATAATTAATATTAACGATATTTTAAACGTAACTACTTTGCCGTGACCTCGCGACTGGTAGACCACTAAAAATAAAATATGTATTTTGAATGATATACTTCATTTTTTGTTTTGTGTATGCTTTTATATGAATATTGTGTTTTGAGTAGAACTGAATTTATATGTTTGTACTCATCTAGCTCTTTGATGTAGTTGTTGGTGAAATTAAACTACCCTGTGCTAATTGAATTTTTATGAATTACTTTTCCTAAATGAATTTTTAATTAATTTGCTTGGTTTTTTTCCTTTTTAATGAATTGTTTTAAGGCCAGAACAATTGTGTGGGTTAACGTAACAGTGAATTTTAAGTTTGTAAAACATGTTAATGGATTTTAGGAAATTAGTATTACAGAAATAGCTTAGAAATTTGGCTTTTATTTTGAGTAATTCAGTTCTTTTGTTAACGTTAATACTACTTAGATTTGTAAAGTTGCGAGGGACCAGTGATAGTCTGCTTAGAGATTCGACTGATTTTTTTAGATATTAGGGTTTCAGCTTGAGTGAATTAGCATTAATGGTTTGTTAGCTTTAATGAGTTGTTCAAGTAGTAATTGAGATTCTACCTAACTCCTGAGTTTGAGTAGTTTGTAGCGAATAGTGATTACTGTTACAGAGTTTAGTGTCTTAAGAGAATTGTGAATTTATGAGAATTTTTGTGGTAATTTGTTTTTGTGAGAAGGTAAAATTTGTTGTGTTGTGAAGCATGCTTGGAACAGTGAACTAAATTGTTATGTTAGTAATCAATTTGATTTTTATTAGTTTCCTGATATTTCTCACTGTATTTCACTTCTTGATTGAATTTGTTACGGACTTAAGATTTAATTTTAATTCGTAATAGAATTTTGTGCAGAATAAGATCGTTGGTATGTGAAATGAGAATGGACATTTATGCGAGAGACTTCAGCTTTCTAGAGCGGCTTTTGTGTGAATTTGGTATTATGTTTTTATCAGTATATGTTACACATTTTCAGTTTATTGCCAATGTTCTTAAACTCATAACACGTTTTCTTGCTTTTAAGCGTGGGAAGAGACACTGCCAGCTCTCAGAGTAGAATTTTCTTGAAACTTAGTGTACGAATTTGTAGATTTAATGGATCTGAGTTTGAGTTAATATTGGGATTATGAGTTTTAAATCACTTTCTCCTTGATTGAGATTTTCACTTTTATTCTTTTCAGGTATTGGTAGTCTCTTTGGAAATTTTTGTGTTTATGCTACTGCATCTCACAATTGCAGTGTATGCACTTTTGTTCCTCAAGAGACTTCTGCCTCAGTTTCTAAATTGGGTTTTATATGAATCATTTATGCACTGGGGTTTTTTGTACAGATGTTGCTCAGTACTGCATTTTCTCAATGCAGTGCACATTCCCTAAACAGCTGTTTTATGCAATTTTATGTTTTATACTGTCAACATTTTGTGGGTATTTTGACCACTTTGTTGTTTATTTTGAGAATTTCTATACGTGTTCTTTACCTTGCTTCGATCCAGTCTTGCGTATTCCTGGTGACAAATTTGTTTAGAATTTTGCGGTTAATGGTTTATATATGAATTTTGATTACATTTGAAGTGTCTGGAAAATTCTTTTGCTCTTTGAAGAAATATTTCATTTTTGATTCAATTTAACTGGGCTTCGCTCTTGTGGTTGTATGGGCACGTTTGAAAGTTCTCTTAGTTTCCGATTCGGTTTACTGGTTCCATACTTGGTTCGTGTTTAGGGAGTTATTCGGCTGGTTCGAACTTTCTTTTCCTGTTTTGAAGTTAAGTTGTTATCGGAACTGTTTTGTTTTCCTTACTAGGGAACGGCTTAGTGTTTCGGCTTAGTTTTTGGTCAAGTTGCTGAATTCTATTTCTGGAGTTTTTCTCTACGTGTTTGTACTTCTGTTTCAGTTTAGTGTTTAATTTGTTTATAACGTTTATAACTGTTGGTTGTTTACAAAGTTAAGGCTTATATTTTTTACTCACATGTGGTTTGATTTGTTTTTGGTTCGTGAGCATTGTGTGACTAAGTTAGTAAATAAGGCTAATAGTGACAATTCACACTTGCTGTCTACTTTTGGTACAAACTGAATTGTATTTAATTTTTTGGTTGATTTTTTTTTTAATTTAGTGGTTTAATTGTTGTAAATAATTAATTATTAATCTCCGTGACTACATCCACTTGTGAAATAGAATCTGCAGTTATGCATATTCCTTTTGATTATAATTAATTAGGAGTTTATAGAAAACTTTTGTAGCACAAATATGTATAATATATAATAATAATATATTCCGGACCGAGGGGGAATCGTTGCGTAGAATTGTTATGTATTATTTTACAGTGCATAGTGAATATATTGACTTACAGTGAATAATGAATATATTAGCTTACAGCGAATAGTGAATTTTTCTGAGAATTAATTTTTAACATATATTGTTGTTTAAACTCATTTTTCTATTGAATACGGTGAAGCTCTTATTAACTACCGGAAGAATTTGGTACAGCTAAAAGGCGGGTTTTTTCCGTTCCCACGAAGCGACCACTTTGGGATCAAAGCTTGGCGGCCGGTTGCGTTTTCCTCTCCTTAACGTTCTGGGCTGAACAAGTGGTTTGCTCGTTTGGAGGACAAAATGTCTAACAGGCGTCGCAACTTGACAGAATTATGATTGAAAACATTCCATGAGGCTTTGCGTGGGACAAGATACTTACTTTAGAAAAATGGGATCTGGATTTCTTCTAAATTTCGAGGTTAATAATTGTACTTCTTCTAGTTAGTTAGAGATAGTTCAAGTTTTGTGTTGGATTGGATAGGTATAATTTTATAGATATTTTGATCCAACAGTGAATATAGAGATGGTCCGTATTTTGAGCATTACCTAGGTTTTAAAAGTGGTTGGACGTGAGGCAGGAGGAGATTTTAGCAGATTTTCCGAGAATTTTTTCACTGTAAAGAAATGTAAAGTGAAGGTAATTTACTGCCTCCCGTGGCTTGCGGGCTGTGGGGACCGGATCGAGTGCCATGCGAATTCTCGTCATGACATTTGTCGGCGAATGTGATGGAAGAGCTGGGATAATTCCCGCATTTTCCTGATAAGCTTTTCGAAGATTTTTGTGTTGATTTCGATTCTGGTTTCCTTTTTTTATAAAATTGTTATCAAGATTTTGGATTGTTAAATTTCTAAGGTATGAGCAGTCATTTTTAATGTCAGATGAAAATCTGAAATGTTGCTGGTTACTTAATTAATAACTGAGAAGGTGAATTTTAAAATGTTAAATTAGTAAAAATTAAATTAAAAAATATAGATGAGTGAAACCCTTAATATTTCATAATAGAACGTATCACTGATTTAATGTGTATTGTGTATTATATTAAGTAATTTAATTAATTACTAAATGTTTTGTTCAGTGATAATTATACATTTATGTTAAGGTATATTAATGGTAATTTGGTCTTGATTTTGAATGTCAAATGTAAAACTGTGAGTAATTTTTAGATAATGATTTTGTACGGGTAGCCTGGTTAGCTACCTAAATTATAATACTCTAGAAAATTTAATATATGTTTTTAATGATTTAATGTTATATGTTTATTTGAGTTCTGACTGGTGGTCTACTGTAAATCACCCATGTGATCCTTACGGAAAACATGGTTCCTTCCAATTCGAACCTGGCTAACTTAGCGGGTAGTAGAGAAATTAATTTTAAGTGTATCGTAACTACTAAATGGATTATTTATTTTAAATGAAATGGTGATTGACTTCTTATTTGTGGGATTTATCCTTCCCGGGCGTTTTGAGGTGTCCTGCGTTGTATTTAAATGAGGGGTGTTTGCCGTTATCTCTAGAGTTGTACTGAGATTTGTGTGTTTTCGGGAAAGTAAGAGGATTTTATTTTATTTTAGTGAGGGATAGTATTCTACTGAATTTGAAACTGAAATGCGTTTTCACATTTAGCATTTTGTTTGAAAAATAATATTTTTGATTTTTCTTACATCAAAACACCGGGGAGAATACTTCCTATCATTATTGACTTAAAAGTTTGTACTTTGAGTTGATAAAAGTTATTTTACAAATGTTGATAATTAATGTTATTTAGTCTAACTTAGTTTTACAATCACTAGTCACTTAAGAGTTTCAGATATTTTTATGACTGTTTTGTGTTTTTATTTTTTTATTTTTTAAGAATTTTTGTCCGGTACGAGAAGGAAAGAGAGAGGAAGTTGAGTAAGCCCAGATAGTTTAAAAAATTAATATTGACAATTATAAAAATGATTAAATTATGTTGTTCTTATCTTCCGGTTAAGATTTTTTGCCTTTAGTTAATCTGTACGCAATAGTTGTGGAATTATCAGCAGTTCAATACTTTTAAATTCGACTAAGCCTAATTACTTCCTTGTATGAAGTAAAGAAGGTATTGTAATTACGAAAAATTTCGGGGTTTCATATTTCAACGAAAATATCCATTTTCACGGCTCTCGAATGCAATTTCACGATGTGTTTCCATGACATTTGTACCTAAGGGTGGAATAAAAGACTCTTATCCCCCAAACGAATTATACAACTGATTTAACATAGATTCAGAAGAGATTGTTTTCGTGTCGTCTGTAAGTACCTATGCATGTAGGTATCTCGCATAACCCAAAAATGAGTAGCCTGAAAACATTGAAATTTTGTGGGTAGGACTGCTATAGCATAATTTTGTGGGTAGGACTGCTATAGCATGTAGTTGTGCACCTTCCTTTTTGGTTGCAATCAGTCCCATCAAAAGTATATAAATATATATATATATATATCCACACTGTTACTCGGCTCAATGAGCTCAGATTATTTTTATAATTATACGTTTGTAAATTGTGTATTGTTTGCTTTAAAAATTATCTTGTTCTTATCTTTCGGTTAAGGTTTTTATGCCTTTAGTTAATATGAATGCAATAGTTTTAGAATTATCAACAATTTAAATGTTGTTTAAGTGCGCCTAATCCTAATTTTTTTACCATAGCAGCCATATTTATTTACATTTGAAACGTAGGAGAATAGAGAATTATTCTGCTACGTTAGTGAATTAAGTCTTTTTCACATGCAGTGTGTTTATGCCGAGTGGACCAAAGCGGAACTTTTAGTTTCTGGCCGAATTGCTTGTGTTTGCGTAGAAACGGTAATTTCAATTGTAAAAATGTTTTCTAAAATTCTTTTAACCGCATTTAGTGTTTTATGTTTTTCTGTATCTTTCAATTTTAAATGAAGATACTTTGGCATTTTATGTATTTTTTACCTTGCCGCGAAGTGAATGAGAAATACATCTTTAATGAAATAAGTTTAAATAAAATGCAGGAAAAACATACGCATAATTGAATATTCGCTGCAAGGAAGTCATGTGGTGTTCACATGAGAATTTTGTTTACCTTAGCAGAAATATTTGTTTAAAGTTGAACCTTAGCTGAATAGTGAATTAAGCCAGTTTCTGCACCTTCAGTATCTTTTTGCGAGTGGCACCAGAAGTAAACTTTCAGTTTTGTCCAATGAAAAATCTGCCTTCTTTTCTGTTGGCCGAATTGCTTGCTTTTGCTTAGAAACTCTAATTTTAATTGTAACTGTATTTGGTATTTTATGTTTGCTATATTTTTCTTTAATTAATGAAGCTATTTTGAGGTTTAATGTGCTTTTGCCTTGCCGCAAACTGAATTAAAAAACGGGTAATCTACCTCTGATGAATTTCGAGGAAAGAAGTTTAAATGATACGCAGCAAAAAATGCGTGTAGTTTTAATATTCCGTACAAGAAATCATTTGATGTCCGCATCAGATTTTTTTTTCTTTTCACAAAGTTGAGATCTGAACGGTAAAAATGCGCTGATTTTATGACTTTTAAGAAATTAAAAGGAAGCCGATGACAGTTTTGAACCACATTAACTTTGCAGGAGTTTTACACCTGCTTTTCGCAATGGAAAAAAGCTGGTGGAAGTGCACTGAATAGCAAAGAGTCTACTGGGGAGGACAGTAGGACTGATTTTCAGTTAATTAAGTTGTTCTTTAAGGCATTTCTCCTAACTTAATAGTTGTGCCTCATAATAATTACGACTTCAATAAAATTGCAGCCTGCATTTAGCAAACTGCAAGACTCCAATTATATTATTGAGCAGTGGTATAATCTGTGGAAAATTAAGCTTAATCCTAATAGTGTATTGCCTGGAAAATTATTGCTATAAATAGTAATAGTTGTACTATTTATAATAATTAAAATTAGTATGAATAGAAAAGCTTTTTGAAAGATAAATCGTTCAAAATGCTTTACAGTTCTTTCCAGAAAATATTATTAGTTTAACAATAATATATTCTGTTGGCCACCGTAAATCCAACACCTTGAAGGAAGCATGCAAATAACATGAAATTTACAACATGCATTAGCGGAGGTGAGATATGCAAATGATTAGGATTTCAGCGCAGACGCACAACACGCGTGCCCGTGGCGCCACTTCCCAGCGCTATTTAAGACTTGGAGTTTTCGACGATTTCAAGTTCGGCAATTGTGTTTTTCTTACGGTTTTCAAAAAACGATCAATTATGGCTCGTAGTAAACAGCGCTCATCGTTTGATCAGGTATTCGAGTTCGACAGAGGAAGGATAGTGGCCTACCGAGAGTGCGGATTGTCTTTCAGGGAAATGGGTAGTCGTGTTGGACGAAACCAAACAACTGTAATGCGGATATGTGACCGATGGATGCACGAGGTACGACGGACCGACGCGCTATATTGCATCCACCTCAGTGTACCACTTCACGTGATGACAGGAACATTCTGTGCATGGCAGTGACGGATCGCTCAGTCACATCACGAACCATAGCATAGCACATTCAGTCTATAACGCATCATCCAGTGTCTGCGCGTACCATTCGACGCCTTTTACAGCAGAGTGGTCTGTCCGCAAGACGTCCATTGCTTCGTCTACCCTTGACGCAGAACCACAGACGTCTCGGCCGCCAATGGTGAGATGAAAGAAGGATGTGGACAGCAGAATAAAATGAAATTGTCTTTACTGACGAGTCACGCTTCAGTCTGCAACACCCCGATGGTCGGATTCGAGTCTGGAGACGCCGTGGAGAGAGGTTGCTGAACAGCTGCGTTATGCACCCGCGGTATGGGGCGGTATTGGATATCACTTTCTCACGCCTTTAGTACACATTGCGGGTACTTTAAACAGCCAGGGCTACATCTCCGAGGTGTTGGAGCCAGTTGTCCTTCCTTACATTCAAGGCTTGCCCGCAGCCATATTTCAACAGGATAATGCGCGACCACACGTGGCACGCATTGTCCAAGGATTCTTCGTCAATCGCCAGATTGAATTGCTTCCCTGGCCGGCTCGCTCTCCGGATCTTTCGCCGGTAAAAAAATGTGGTCATTGGTTACTGAACTATTGACCCAGAGATCATCCCAATCTGCCACACCAGATCAACTTTGGTAACGTGTGCAAGCTGCTTGGTCTGCTGTACCCCAAGAACACATCCAAAGTCTCCTTGAATCAATGACGAGGCGTGTGGCAGCCGTGATCTCCAAGAATGGCGGCTGCTCTGGCTACTGATTCTGGAAGGAACCACACTTCGCAGAAGTCTATAAATTTAATCATTTGATACTTGATCAACATGTTATCTACTAAATAAATTTTATTGTGATATCTCTTGTCTTTCTTATTGTTGCAATTTGGGTGGCCAGCCGTGTAAGTACTATATGAACCATCGACAATGAAATAGTTATGTTGTGTCGCGAATTCTGTGCTTTTAATTTAAGTGTTTTTAATGATTTAAGTAATCAATTATTTAAGTATTTTATTTGTATTTGTATTTGGTTTTTTTTTAAGTTTGAAATTGTGAAGAGCGTAATGAATATATATTTTTGGAAAGTGTGTACTTAAATTTTTAGGCAATTATTTTTTTTCCTTCAACGGTCAATTTTAACGCAGAGAGGGGAGCGTCTTCTAACGGAAGTAACATCTGTGGGAAATGCCTTTTAAGATGACAGTTGCAACATTGAGTAGTATATCGTTGTTCTCTTGTCTTTGTTACCAAGCTGAAAGTGAACCTGTTGTCGGGCGTCCCGCTGTGATGTCGCCTGGTTTATGGCCTCGGTGGAAGTTGTAAATTGAATCTTTGAAAGGGCAGTATTTTGTTGTTTCTTATATTTTTCGCTTGTTAGCAAGAGGGGGTCGAATGTTTAGTTTCCAGTTTTTCGCAGGTGCTACTGTAGACAATGACTTAATTCTGATTCGTTTGGGGGTTTGAACTTGTCCTATTAAATTATATTGAAAAGTCTCGATTGGAAGAATTTAATTTTATGTGTAACTTTGGACCTATAATTGTGAGTGGGAGGAGAAACCGAGTTTTCCTCGGTTGTTGCGCGAATTTTGAAGTCAGTTTTTACCAGAGTCTTCGAGAGAGTTTTTGGAGTTGAATATTTAGCAGAGAGGGCCTTTGGCCTGCGGCCAGGCCTACCCGGGCTTGGGTGGCTTGCGCTAGCGTTCTGTGGACGAACTCGGCTTTTAGCTGAGGAGATTTGCGATGCTGAGGTTTTACCCCGGCGGGTGGCTCGCGTTTGTGATGCGGCATGATGTGATTAATGGAGAATTTTCTTCTAAGTTGCGAGAAGTTGAACTCAGAGCGAACTCTTCCGAGTTTGAAGCGGGTTTTCCCGTAAAACGGAAGTGTAAGGGCTCGTACCTAAATGAAGCTCTCTGTTCGTGAGGAGGAAAAATATCAACGTTCTGTCCCCGGAGGTTTCTCCTTCACCTTTAATGTTTTAGAATTTTGATTGCCGGGCTTTTCATCTTTGAAGTTCTACAAGAGGTCATTTTTCGAGGACTTTTTGAATTTGATTACCATTTGACCAGTTCAAGGCGGAATTCATCTGCAGCGGTTTCTCCTTCAACCTTAATGTTTTAGAATTTTGATTGCCGGGCTTTTCATCTTTGAGGTTCTACAAGTGGTCATTTTTCGTGGACTTTATTGTAGCTCATTACCAAGATCCAGTTCAACGGCGGAATTCCTCTGCAGCCTATAGCTTCTTATCATGATGATCCCGAAAGTCAACTGTGAGTTTTTTTTTTAAAAGATTATATTTTTTTAGTAGTTTAATTTAAACTGTTCTTGCTTAATCTGGGGAGAAAGAGGAAAATTTAGTTGAAAAATAAGAAAAATAAAGGGGGGAAGAAGAAGATTGTTTGTGTCTTGGTAGAATTTAAAGTTATTGTCAAAAATAAGAAATTTATGTAAATTGTAATTTCTATAGAAGTTGTTTTAGATGATTAATTTAATGTTCAGTATTTCTAAGTAACCGTTATTGTGTTAAACTAAAAAAAAATTGTTATCTTGATAAATGACTCTTGGAGAAATTTAATGTGGAATATTAATTGCATTTGTATGTAAGGGTAGTCTGGCCAGGTCTCCCATAAACTTATCCTAGATAATTAATAAATGAGTTTGATTATATATTATTACTTGCATTTGTTTTTTTTTTGTGTGTATGTAGTTGGTCTGTTCAGTCACTCCATTTGTTTGAGCCGGGAGGCTTTTAAGAAACATGGAGATTTTTTTTGCTTGGGGTTATTGAAAAATGTTTATGCATTTTAGGTTACTCACAACGCGCTCTGTTTTAGCAAATATGTACTAACCACTTATTAATGTTACTTTGAATGTGCTTTACGATAGAATTTGAAATGACTTTTAGGTGCCAGGAAAGTTGAAACTAGTGCTTGATATTTAGTAGCGGAACTGATTGATTGGTGTTTGAATACTTCTTCTCTGGTGCTTATGAGGTTTTTGCTATTTAATGAATAGGAACTTGTGATACCTGAGTTATTTTAAAATGAGTGAATTATAGAAATGCTTGGTTGAGATTTAGTATTTAGTTTTACCGAGTTCCAGAGAAGATTTATTCCAGCTTCCTTTTCAGGTTAAGTTTATTAAGAAGAATTTGCTTTGCCTTGCTATGTATGAATTAATTGCTTTAAGGAAAGTTATAGTTAATATTATTTTGAGTCTAGTCCAAACAACCAGTTCCTTCCTCTATTTTCTAACCAGTGCATTTTAGTAAGTTTATATTTAAGTTTTATTTTAGTTTTAGGCTGTCCGGCACCTAGAGAGAGTGAATAAGAGTAAAATTTTTAAAGAGTTAAAAGTAAAAAAAGACCCGTAAAGTTTTAAAGAGTTTTTCTCTATTTAACAGTTAATACATAGTGACAAAGCTAAATATTTGAAAGTAATAATGGACACTAAACTCAGTTTGAAGCCACAGCTCTTTGAAATTATTAAGAAGACAAAATGTATCCGATGTGAGCACTTTTTCCATTACAAACAGAGACAAAATGCTGGATTGAATAAAACGGAAAACTTGTTTACCTATTATAATACCCACAATAACTTACGCTAGTCCTATTTGATCAACAACTGCGCTCTTCCACTGATAAATACTGTAATTTGTTCAAAATAAGTTTCGAAGACAGTTTACAAACGCTTCCTGGTTTCTATAAAATTCTCAGGTTTGTTTTAAATCAGTGGTTTAAAACAGAATTTTATTCTAACTACATTGTGTAACTTGTTCAAGGAATAAAGAAGGAAACTGTCACACTATATCATTTGTGTGAACCAAAAATTTTTAAAGTCGTCATGCCATATTGCGTTTACATTTCTCTTCGAATATCCAAACAAAATATTTATTTCAGCATTTTAGCAATTTCGATGCTTATCAGTTTCACTAATTTGGAATTTTAGCCGAAATTTCCCAAAAGTAGTTGCAATTATTATCCACAGATGGCAATTCAGTGTGGTTAAAGGTTACAAGATGAAAATTTGTATGATTTTAAAAAATAATTTAATTCGAACATTAGATCTTGCGCTGCGGCGGCGCTTTGCGATTATTTATATATTGCATGTTGTTCTCGTATGTTACTTCAAAGATTAAATTTTAATGCAAGCTGAAAGACATGGGGTTAGTTTTCCTGGTATAAACAAAACTGCTTGACTATATCATTTTGTTGTTGAAAATGTCTGAAGCTATGTTTATAAAGATTTGTCGAATTAGGAGAAATTGCATGTGGGATTTATTTTTATGTGCTTGCATATTTTGCTGCATTTCTGTATCAGATTTTCTAAATTTTTTATATTGTAAAATATTTCGCTTCTGTCTTTGTGAATTTTTGAGAAAGCTATTCCGTTTATGCTGTAAGAAGCTTGATATAAATGCAGAGAGAGTGAATTCCTGCTATTATATGAATTAAAACGCACACTTACATTGCTTGTATTAGGCAATTGTACGCATTCCATTATTACTTTTTTAATACTAATTTAAAACACATAATTTAAAATTTAATGATTAATATACGCAAAAGACTGTTTTCATATTCTTTCCTTTTGAGCCAGATTGTTAAAAAATAAAACAGCGTTCAACATGATATGTGTTTGTCTGCGTGAAACTGAGGCAGAAAAATAAGGGCACAGAAAGAAAGGAAAAAAATGACAAACAGTTAGAAAGATGAGGAGAAAAGAGACGAAGGGAATGAAAAACAATAAGGTGGACGGAGATATGAGAGAATGAATGAGAGACGGAAAGAGAAAGATGGCAGGGAGAAAATGGAAGACTAGTGATAGCTTTTGCCGCCCCGGGCAGTTGTTGAGTTTGTCACCAGGGGCGGCCCTTTCTTGGTATACAAACAAATAATTAAAAAATGCCAAAATGATATCAGCGAAATAAATTAAAACTCTATGGTAATTTTTGAAGACAAACTTTAATTATTATTTTCATTGTCCTTTTCTTACTAAAACCATTAATGACACTGCTAAGGTCTACTTGATTGCTCCGTTTGCTGTTATGTAGACGGTACAGAAAGATTACTTAAACGTAGAATAAACATTTGCAATTTCTAAACGACTTTTACTGAGAAAACGCTTGTCATAACTATTAACAACAGTTGTGAGGAAAGTTTGCAGTAGTATTACGATATTTGATGCTTTGCGCTCTGGAGATCGTATTTTAGTATAAATTGCAAAGGAATCTGTTTTCCAAATTCCTGGTCCGTTTTTCATAGCAATAATGAAAATAAAACTGTGAAATACATCTCACTTTTTAATTAGGTTTTTCGTTTTAATGTTACCGTGATTATACTTTAGTTAATATTCGTAATTTGCATTTGAAAGTGTCGAAGGAATAAAATAAATATAGCAAGAGTATGCAGTATTTGAAATTTAGCTGTGATTTTAAGTATTTTGTGTAAAGTAAAAATTAAATTTAATACCACATGCAATTCAGAATCTCATTTTCTTCACATGCCTCGATGATCTATGTGAGCATTTCCTATAAAATGGTGCTGCACGTAAAATATGCCGTCCCCAAAAATATCCCCCTAAGGAAGAACCACTCCCTCTTCCCCCTCTAGCTATGATACGTTGGAAAAAATTCCAGAGAAAGAGAGACAAGGAATCGAGAAGGGAAGGAAAGAGACAGGCAGAAAACAGTCCTGGTATGTATAGATAAGTATCAAATTTATAAATATGGAAGAAAGTAAAGCTTCAGAAGAAACTAGAAATAGGACCAACATTTTTTTAACGATTTGCGCTGCTTCAAATTATTAGATTTATAACTCTTCATTTAACTAGGAAACATATTATTTCGCTATGAAGAGTCGTTATTACTGCTTTATGCATTGTAAAATCAAAGTTCATTTTAATTATACATAAAAAAACACGGCCAGAAATAAGATTTATTAGCACCATACATATATATCGTGAAAATAATAAGTTGTGAATTTTCCTAGAATTTTTACAAATAATAATGGCTTTTTTTCTATTACAGCTTTTATACATATCTGACAGCAGATGAAGTTTCAAGTATAAGTTTTAAATGTATTCGAAAATCTCAAGGACATTTGATTTCTCTTATCACAGGAGACATTAAATGAAATTATGCTTCTACAGTATCACATTCCACTGTTAGACTATATGCGATAAGAATGGTTCACTTTCGGAATGACCAAGAATGCAGTTTTTGTGATGGAAATTGTCATAAACAATGATTTGTTTCTTCTCGCCCAACTTGGAAACGAAAGATCGTAATCTGGAGATTCTTCCACGTGAGTACCAAGTTGTTGCTGGCAACCGAGAGGCGTATTCGTCAAAATTCTGGAGGACTTCTGAGCTGATTTGTTCCAAATTGCCCGGCTTAAGGCGAAACTTGAAATTATCTCTAAGAGATGGGCAAGAACTACTTTCATTAACTAAACACCAACTAGAAGCAGAAACTGCGCAGTTTTCTTGAATTCGATTTGAATTAATCAGCTGCTCAAATGATTGAATGCGTTTTAGTCTGGTGGGAGAAAATTTTGGGCTTAATCCAACCGAGGAAATCTCTTGTAAGATGTTTGTCTCGAAACGTATCTTTTTCGGAGACTCATGATAGAGACTTCGCTGAGAGGATAAAAAATCTGATAACCTGTTTTTTTGCTTCAACGAAGACTTCTTTGTAGTCAGTGGGGCAGGTGAAATCTCCAAAATCTTGTTTTTTCCAGCATTCAGTTTGCGGTAGTCTTCTTGTCCCAACAGCCAATACGTGCGCATCTCTCCTTTACCCTTTCAATAAAAATAAATACAATATTCATGTAAACTTTAAAAATGGAACGCCCCATTTCGAGAAACGGATGCACATTTTACAATATACTCATGTAACAAGAAGAAACCTTTATGTCATTAAGAAAAAATGAGTATAAAGACAAATATTTGAATTGAGTAGTTTGTCAAGTGCAATTTATTTAAGGAAATAATTAGCTAAAGGTAAATGGCGAATGTTATATTTGATAAAGTTTCACCGAAGTTTATAAATTACCTCAAATACTAAATCATATATGTGAAAGGAAAGCCAAAGTAAATTCTAGACTATCAGCTTATATAATAATATATCTAAATTAGCAAAAGTAAAAAAAAATATTCGTTATTATTTTAAGTTTGAAAAATTAAAATTTTTGGTGCGTGATATCCATGGCAAAATTTACTCTTAAGCACAAAATTTGCAAATCACGTTAGAAATTTTCTCATACACTTGTTATAAGCATGAACCTTTACATATTATCAGAATCTTTTGCAAGCGATATGAAACTTTTGCATGTTAAAAGGATGTGATATCATTTTATTGTTGAATTTTTAGATGATAGTCTTAAGATAATTATAAATGGAAACACGCTATAAATATTTCCTCCTGAGAAAAAGTAATCATGCTTTTTATCTCCTTTTAATTTAAAACTAGTTAACGGGAAATGTTTCCAAAATTCTGGGAATTTAGGTTAATTCTTTTTTATTTCATCAATATTTCAACGCAATGTTTCAACATAATCCCCATTTAACTTAATACACTTATTCCAATGAAAAACTAATTTTTTAAGCCGTCTGCAAAGAACTTTTCCGGCTTCTCTTCAATCTATTTATGTATGGCATGGTTAAACTCTAAAACTGAACATCCCATAAAGGATTTTATCAAATGTGGGAATAGAAGTTGGAACAGGAATGCAGGTACTCCTGACACATGTTGAAGTAAATGACTGCTCATCGCATCTTCCGTGGTTTCGAAAACAGTGCTTACAAAACTGCGCCTATATCAGTCAAATAACTGAATCAGACTAAACAATATTGCACAGAATAGTGCATAAACAATTTACATCTTGTCTCTGGCCGATAACGTTGTCTGTACGCTTTACGAATTGATCTAGAGTTCAATACAAGGGCTTTGGAACCACTCTACGTAATACCATACACTGAATATAAAAATATTACATCATCCTAGCCAACGTCAACAAAATTCTGAGGAAATTATTACAGCTGAAAGTTGTTTCAAAATTATACGATTTTGTTTAATGTATCTTATGATACATCATGTCCATAAAAATCCTTAAAATATTCCCATAAATCCATAAAAATCCTTAAAATAATCCCATGATAAACTGTCCTGTTAACTGTTGGTCATAAGTAACATAGAGAGGCACACCAAATATCATACCCTTTGTTTTGTTTGCTACACATTTATCTTATTGAAATGCTGAAAAATGAATACTTATATAGCGTATTTTCTACTCTCAAATAGTATATCAGTATACTATTTGAGAGCATACTATTAGTGCAGACTATCTAAGAGTATACTATCAGATATACTATTAGTGCAGATATATATCTCAAAGAGTATACTGATATACTCAAATAGTATATCAGCATATTATTAGTGCAGAACGTATACACCATTTTCTTTCATAACCTCTTGCAAGCTAGCCTTTGCATTTGTTAGAACTCCCCGGCTACGTCTTACGAAACTGCATAGCACAACTACATGATAGAAGCCTCGAGATGCGCTATATTTGCAGGCTTTCTAACAAATAACTTATATTTAATAAAGTCTCATAAAAAGAAATCTCATGGGTCATCTTGGCTATGCAGGGGCCACTGCTTTCACCTTCGTAACTTTCAGGAAACTAATATGACATTACACGCAAATCTTATACAGGAAATCAAGAGTAATATTTGCAGTGCATGGGCGAACTTCGTATTGTATGAAACATTGAGTTTATAAAGGGAGATGACTCTTTCCATTTCCAGATGTGAAGATGGGAGGACGGCGAGAGGGAACCCAATAGCCAAATCCTGCTGGTGACGAGTCTATAACCTTTTTTTTATTTCGAGCGCTGTTTGTAGAATTGCTGAAAACAATGTTTAATCTGGAAATCGCAAATTACTCATTTACAAGACCATGTTGCATCCCATATTAATTTATGCTTTCCCTGTCTGGGGATATTTTAGTAAGCCTAAGAGGAATTCTTTGCAACTTAAATTGATTTTTCTCATCCAGTTTTTGTATTTTCTTCAAGGTTTTCTGGAAGCTTCCCCAGCGGTCACAAATTTAGAGGATAACCATCTGACTGTGCTCCCCATCTCTCCTGCACCATGCATCTCTTGGCAGTTTGATAGTTGTATTTTTGTGTCTTACAACCTCTCGAAATTCATTATTTTTGCGCCTGCAACACCAATTCATTAATCCCAACTTACGACTTTATCTAATTTTTGCTATCAGTTATTTTATTCCTCTTAATTCACTAAATATTACTTTTTTACTAAAAGGCCCCGCCCCGTGGTTGCACATGATTACACCTTAGCCCATCATATTGTAGCGAACGCTCTAATACCAAGTACATTGTCTGAACTATTTCAATCTTTTCACTGCTATCGTCAGGACTGCTGCTCGTCTGCTCATCTCTGATTTATGTCCGAATGCCGAACCGATGCTCTTGAAACCTCCCCAATGCCAGACCTTCTTCACCTCACTACATCGTCTACTCTACTTTTATTACACAAATCCAACGTCGGAAATGCCTATATTGCTACTTCTCGTCTCAAAATGTAATATCCTGTACGAACATGGCATTAGACGAACTCGAAAAGTGATGCCTGCATTCGATAGGGATAGGGCTAGGAATGCCCAGGTGAACGTTTGTTCACGGACGGCTTGTAGAATTGTTAGGCTTTGTTCGGAGCAGGAGACATGAAAAATCAACTGTAGTTCGACGGGATACAACCTCTGGAGTTTCTAACTGCTAGCATTACGTGCTTTCCCATTTCACCCCAAAAGCATGAGATAAGGAATGAAAAGTTTTTTAGAAATTTATTTTCTTCTTCAAGGAGAAAAAAAGAGGGGAGCTTCCTTGCAGTGGAATATCTAAAAAAATCCCAAACTGTATAACTAAATAGCTCTGTCAAATTTTGTCGCACGGTAGTCGATTTTTTGTGCTTTATTTTTTCGAATGCTCACGCATTTTTTTATTAAATATAATTATAATTCCTAGGACAACATAAAAGTTAGACATTCGTTATTTAAAAAAATAAAAATGAAATAGTGTAACATGAATATTTGTTTCAGTTAAAACATTTTTGTAATTCAAAGTACAAGTTTGTGACCAACGGTTGGGAAAATAAAGGACGCTAGGTTTTCACGTGGCAAGAGGTAAAAAACGGGTGTTTTACAATCGCTGCTCTCATGATTCCCGGAGCTGTTGCTCGTAGAAAACAATGAAATATACGGAATGAAACGAAGTTATCATATTACTTTGTATATATTATTACACATTGATATAACATAACTCTTTACATAACTTGATAGACCACTTACTGTTACTGAATAATTCACGGTACAGGATTGCTTTCATTTGCTTGAGCTAATGGTGCATATCGAAAGATTATTTTGCCTAAGAATTCAGTCATTAAATTGTACATTTTATCACGTCAGAAACAAATTTGGCTATGAACATATTCAGGCAGAAATCAACTTTAACTGTAGTTTTATCAAAGAAATTTGGCTACCTCGTGGGCAAGTGGTACAGGTCGCTTTTAATTTGTTTGAATTTGCAGTAAGTATATTATTTAATACTCGAAACAGAAAAAAATATAAACAGATTTATTACCATCTGTTCAGAAAACTGATATGAAAGAATTTCAGAATTTTGAAATAAAGCTTTTGTATATAACAGAAAAATACAGAGTTCGAGTTAAAAATCACTTATGCAGTTGATATATAGTCCAATCGCGCTATAACGAACTTCAAGGATCTAAAAGTTTGGTTTACTGTAGCCGGTGGTTCGCTATATACTATCCGAAGAGAAAAAATGGATTATCTCACAAAAACATATAAAAAAAAGGAATGTTGAACAAATAAAGCAAATGATTAGGTTTATCATATCTACCAAAAGAAGAGACTAACAAATCTAATTAAAGAAAATCATATTAAGATTTAATAGTAATTATATTTGCGTGCAGTTACTAGATCTTTCATTCGTTCTTTTCTGCTCTACTCAAAGTATGTGGCAAATTCATTTGATTTCCTCTGAAGATTTGTCGAGATATTGGCAGGTTAGAGCTGCTTTGAATGGCGATTCATTTCCGAAATGCTTCTTCAGCATATCTACACTCCACCTTTCTCGATTTTCTCCTAATACCGAAATTTTTTTACTTTTGATTTTTTCGTATGCTTTTTTTTATGCAGATTTGTATTAACAGTATTTCTGGCAGAATGGATTTGGTTGCATTCATTTTATATATTTCAAATAATCTTTACTTTATCTTCATTGCAGAAGATTTACATTTACAGCTCGCCATGAAGATACATTTATGACATAGAAACAGAGTGCAGAGAGTAAGGTCAAAGAATATGTGAGAGTTTATCTCTTTTAGGAAATTTGAAAAAGGATGACATTTTCATCCCCTATGTGTCTTATCCAATTTTCATTGACAGTACAATCATTTTCGCTAAGATATTATGGTTGCAACACAAAGATTGTATAATCTTTATAAAGATAAGTATTATGTCTTGCAAAAGATCTAAACAATGCAAAACTCCTATACGGAGGATAAACCTTTGAGTGCACTGATACTCAAATGAAATGAACAAACAGATAAGGATCAAAATGTTTCATTCCCTAAAAGAAGAATGAACTGGAAACCACAGGAATATAAAATTCACTACTTTTTCTGCACTTGAATAACAAAAATTTCAAAATTTACACCACAGCAACAGCTTTCATTGGAGGTCTGTCTAACAAGGAATTTAAATGGTATCACAGAACCCATTCACGTCCATGTACACCATATGATGTCTATGCTTATTGTATTACGCGTTGTCTTAGAGTAGGATGTCAGATTTGTCTCGCATAAGCTTTATTTAGAATACAGAGAAAAGTAAAAGTGGGGTCGAAGATAAAAAAATAGCATAAAGATGTTATCTCTGGCGGTTGGGTGCGGATCCTAACATCCCAGGCATGGACGATTTTAATAGTTATAAGCAACATGGTTTAATACATTTTTAGTCAAAACGTGCAGAAATTCTGGAAAAAATGTGAAAAATACAAAAACGTTTCAATCGAAGATATCCATACATTTCGTTATTTCCGATTTCCCTATTTTTGAAGGTTCGCTGTAACGGTATAAAATAGCGTTAAGTGTATAGGAAACTAGACGAAACCAAAGAATTCGTTCGTTACATACGGGGACTTGATATAAGCCGGATTCGTATAGCGTTGTTGGAATGAATTTTTAAGAATTTGGAAAGCTTCAAAAATGTCCAATTCGTCTCCCGAATAAGCCGTTTTCTTAAGTTCCTTCCCCCACCTCTCTCTTAATGCTCTCTCAGGTGCAGCCAGTTTTTGGCTATAAAGTGAATTCACATTCACTAGGAGGGCCGGGCTGTTTCCAGATTCTAAGTAATTAACTAACTAATTAACCCGAATAACCCTTCTTTAGAAAAAAATTGCAAACCTTTCTGTAAAACGGATGCACTAATAATAAATTATTAAGTTTCTTAACAGATATTTTCTTTTATTTTTAAAGATATCAGTCGTAAGGTATTAAGATAACTTAATCCGAAGTGATGCCAAGAACTTTACTTTTATATTAACTAGGCCTCTTTCTTCCAAAACATATCCTTTCATTTTTTCCAGCAACTGCTTAAACGATTCACTGCAATGAATCCGGAGAGCTGCAAGAAAAATATTCAAATTAGTGCTGGCACAATTAGATATGACATATCAGTGTAATGTGTAATTAAAATAAGATGATTATACCATAAGATCTATATTTAAGCAACAAAATACATTAGTATGATTTTTGAGCTTGCGTGAATATAACAGAAATAAGAACAAGGTATTCAAATATGCTAATAATGACCTACGTTGTAAAGAATACATTGTAGGGAATCTAGAGATAAAAGCAGAAAAGAAATTGATTAATAAGCTACGAAGTCAGCTTCGAATATACCTTATATTTTGAATATACACTGGTGTGCAAAAATTAAGGATGAGATGGTTTTTTCAATATAACTTTGTACAAAAGCTTTCCAAATCAACACATTTAATACCGTAAGATCCCCAATACGTAAGGACATGAGTAATGTAAGCAATACTTACTAAAAGAGAAATCAGAGGGATAAAAAGAAGCTTTATTGAAAAAGTAGCATGGAGCGCAATGCGACTGAAGGCCGAAACATCCCTGTGATGGGTGTGCAGCCAGAAACATCCGGTCTTTAATAGGGGATATGATCTCCCCTGACTGGTAGGCAGGTTTCACAGCGTCTGCCCATGCTGAGAATGAGTGTGTCAATGAGTTGTTGAGGCATTGCTGCCCATTCGTCTTGCAGCGCCAATCGAAGTTCCGGAATCGTTACTGGTGGTAAGGTACGAGCTGCCAAGCGTCTGCCTAGAAAATCCCATACATGCTCGATGGGATTGAGATCCAGAGATCGTGCCCGCCAATCCATACGTTCAATATCCTCACTCTCTAAGAGCTGTTCGGCAGCTACTGTGCGATGACATGGTGCATTGTCGTCCATGAAAAGGAACTGCGGACCCATAGCTCCTCTAAAAAGACGCACATATGGAAGAAGAATCTCGTTATAATAACGGCAATAACGGGTCCCGTTGACTGAACCTGCGTCGAAGATGTGAAGGTCTGTACGACTACCAAGCCTCCCCAAACGAGGACACGGCCACCTCCATACCTGTCCCTTTCAATGATGTTCGAGGGATGATTGCGGCTTCCCTGCTCTCTCCAGATGAGTATGCGATGAGAATCGCTACTCAGACTGAATCTGCTCTCATCTGTAAAGAGTACTCGTCCCCATTCATTGTCTCTCCAATTCCGGTGTTCCCGGCACCACAGAGAACGCCTTCTCCGATGGGCAGGCGTTAGAGGTACACACCGTACAGGGCGTCGTGCAAACAGACCACCACCGTGCAGTCTTCTGGCCACGGTAAAACGCGATATCGGTCGTCCAGTCGCCTGTGTCGTGTGTCTAGCGATTTCTCCCGCTGTCTGCCGCCTGTTTCTTCTGGCCTGTAAGGCAATATACCGGTCATCTGCGGGTGTGGTTCCTCGTGGACGACCACTACTAAACCCCCGGATAGCTGTTCCTGTAGTTTGAAATTGTCTCCAAAGTCGTGAAACGATGCTGTGAGCAATTCCGAACTCTGCAGCCACACTTGTCCCCCTGCAGCCTTCCTCCAACTTCCCAATGATTCGACCTCGGGTAAAAGCATCTTAACATCGTCTAACAGATTGATTTTTCGCCATTTCTAGCTGAGGCAGCAACTCGGTGTGATTTTAACTGCTATACGGCGTGCAATCTCTTTGCCAGAAATACTGATCTTACACCGACAACATGCTTTATACTACTCAGACACTCCCCTATTACGTCTACCTGCATATCTGCGCATGTGCTACCATACATCACCTTACTTACTCTCCTGATTGGTTTTTCTGTCCGCTCTGCCTCTTCGTTCAGCTGATATGCTAATTTTTCGACTTCGTCCTTAATTTTTGCACACCAGTGTACATGTAATATATAACACAACAGAAGGTGTGGTACTGAAGAATACTTTTCTTTGAAGAGACAGTCGTGTATAAATAGGTCTTTATTTTGAACAGTTATTTGTGTCGTGTGATCATATTGTAAGAATTACACAGAATCCGTAAATACTTGTAAAATATACGTTTTGATGTTTTAAGCCTAAATTTAACATTTTTACAAAAAAAAAAAAAAGATTCATCTTAGAAGTCAGAAGGTAACTTAAGTGTTTCTCGAATACGCTTAATATAGGCTATTATTACCCATTGTAATATTGCTTATTGAAATATAAACTTACATAAGTACAGAAAGCAAGTTTAAGGATTTTTTACTGCTACTATGAAACTGCAAATACTTCATATATATGAAGACAAGTAAGTCAATGAGAAATGGCTTCAATTCGAAAATAAATATTTATCTCAATCTCATACCTGCCAAAGAAAAATAATTAATAATTCAACATGAATTTTATTCTGTACCACAATAACAAAATTAATTTGTTTACATAAAAATAAATGGTTCATTTTATAAGGTATTTCTCCGTCTTCTTACCATGCCTTTGTGGTGTAGTGATCAGCTCACTCGGCGCGTATTCGAGAGGTCCATAGTCGAGTCCCAGCGAGGGCATTGCTCATTTTTCCTCTCTCCTGTTTTCAAAAGATGCCTAATGTCTCTACAGTGGCGCCCGAATTAAAAAAGGTGGTGGATGATAATTCTCCACCACCAGGATTTGGCGACTGAGTCCCCAATAAAGGGGGAGTATATAAGGCATTTTTCCCGCCTTCGTGATGTAGTGGTCAGCACACTTAGCATGTATTCGAGATGTCCGTGGTTCGAATCCCGGCAAGGGCATTGTTTTTTTTTTTTTTCATCTCCCCTGCTTTAAAAAATACCCAATGTCTCTACAATTTCTTAAGTTTTGAAACATTGCCAAGCACCTGTCTTCAGTTGTTTTTGTTTATAAAAGGTGTTAGAAACATTTTACATGAGATACGGTTTCATCTTAGCTATCAATTGTTACCTGACTTGTTGCAATGTATAAAATTTTCCCCTTTAATATCATGGTTTTTTTTTCAACAATACGGCCCGATGCATCACTCAGCAGCATTTAGAATTTGCGTATGAATGCTAGAAAATTGTCTTGGTTTCATTTCTGAAATGTGAATTTCCATCTTTCAGTGTTTTTGAAATGGATATATGAATTTTAAAAAAAAATGGTAAGCAGTATTTGAAATTATATAAGTTTAGGGTAACGAATAGTTTTATAGACATTTTCTACTTGATCAAACGTCCAAATAGTAGCTGACATCTTTCAATTATTAGACTGTAAGCAGTTAATGTAATCCCCATGTTATTAAAATTC
This sequence comes from Stegodyphus mimosarum, assembly GCA_000611955.2. Lineage (NCBI taxonomy): Eukaryota > Metazoa > Arthropoda > Arachnida > Araneae > Eresidae > Stegodyphus > Stegodyphus mimosarum. The sequence goes on from KK121935.1 coordinate 193,400, forward strand.
CCAATTTTGGGGGTTTGGGAATAGAGGTGGTATTTGAACAAGTACATAATGTTTCCAAAAAGGCATAAAATCTCTTATTTCGGCAAGTTTGGTTTGTAAATTCTTCAACTGTATAATCAAGCAGACTTTTACTGAACTTCTGTAGAAAATGTTTAATTAATGAAAGGTTAAGAAGTTCCTTTTTGCCAATAAATATTTACTTGTTTATATTTTTTTACAGAAATAAGACAAAAGACAAAAAGTTATCTAATTAGGAGGAGGAAAGCTTCTTTAGTAGACGAAGGCTACACAGGATAAAAGTGAAGAAGCATTTATGCTGCCAACCCTTTTGTCGGAATTCGAACGTGGGCCAAATTACCAATGGTCTCATATATTCAGCGGCGGGCGTTCGACGATAATGGTTTTTAATAGACTGGGATTTCTTTGATTTGTTTGCTGTTAGGATTTTCTTTGTTTTTCCCCACGTATGCTTATAGTCCTTAGTAACAACTTTAAATATAGTTGCATCACAGGAAAATTACATCTACCGATATTTCTTCATTTAAAAAAACCTGATAAAATTTTTTTATATGTAATAATATCTACTTTTACAGGAAAAATAACTGCTTGAGTATGGCTACAAGTACAATTGCTGTGTTTTGCACATATTTGATAACTTATCATTATTCACTTCATTATACAATCAAGTGCTTATTCAAGAGTCAGAAAGGTCTTTGTGTCAGATATTGCTGACAAAATAACATTTGGTGTGAAGATAAAATAATACTTAGCTATATAAGTAAAATGTTCACTTATTGTTTTAATAAGGGTTCATTCTAATACTGCGTTTCACAGTATTGGATAACTTATTGATAACATATTAATAAATTAATTAACACAACTTAGTTGGATATGTCATTCTGTAGTAAATAAGCAAATATTTCCATGGTGAGATTGCTTTTCTGAGGGTACGGTTTGGTGGTACTTTATTTTATCTATAGCCGATGTAAGGTTTATCCAAAGTTTATTAACAGTTATTTTAAGTTTTGTAACTTTCGTATCTTATTCTAATTTTAGCTTACAATTTCCTGCCAGAATGTAAATTCAGAAACGCAATTAATGCAATGAGAAAGGGTGCTATTTAAGTCGATATTTCACCAACTTAGAGAGAGAGAGACTCTGATTCCCTGACTGGCGTGTTTGCCTTTTTGTTATGTCTCTCTTAGCTATTGCTACGCTCGGCCATACCTTAGGCCCTTGCTTGGCTTCGCCGATTTAATTAATACTTAGAGGCCAACTATTTAGATCTCTGATAGCTTCCGCTATACCTTTCAAATAGCTTAGTTAAGGTAGTTTAATTTAAATTATTATTACTTTAAGCCCGAGTGGAGGCTTTGTGTAAAGTTCCAAGTAGGAACTCACTGTAAATATACTGAAAAATAAAGGGTTGTAAACTCTCTTTAAGTCTTACGTGTTCTGTTCACACACTTAAGCGATTATTCGCTTGTCAGTGTTCGTGGGGTTCTAAGTTAGAACTTTAAAATTAAATGGTAAAAACCCATACCGCTGCAGTAAATTCTGCCTATAGTCGCTAGTCTGTTTTGTTGCTCCTCAAACTGAGAGAATATAAATGCTTTAGCAGCGGAACTATCTCAGTTGATCTACATTTTTAGGCACTAAGTAGGCAAGCCAGTTAGCTAATTTTACAGTACCTGTGAAAATATTTTATTTTGCACCTATTACTAGCTTTTGCAATATTATTTACTGTATTATCATATGGCAATAACATTATTAAAAAAATATAAAGGCAGTACTACAAGGTATTTAAAGAATAGTATTTTAATTCAAATGTCACAAAATTCACTTTTATTTTAAAATTTAGTTCCTGTAAAGTCTTGGAGAAAAGTAGGACAGGAAAAAATCTTAGACTAATAAAAGAAAGTCGATAAAATTCTCATCTGTAATATCACATAAGTCTTCTATCATATCACGAAATATCTCTCTTCATATAATTGCATAAATAACGCAAATCCTAAAAGTCAAAACTCAAATATTCTGAGAGAGAGTGCATATGTTCTACTCTGTTACGTGGTATGTGGTATTAGAGATATATTATAGTGTTTAAGTAATGTTACAGATCTTATGAAGACTATCATTTAAATATAGTATTATAAGTTGCATTAATTAGCTATCCTATTAAATTTGAAAAAAAGATACAAATTATGCTAATAGTGTGGATCGTGGATGATAAATGACTTGGACAGAAGCTTAACATAATATTATGTGATGGCCACGAAAATTAATAAAATCTATAAAACAATTTTACATTAAAATTGTGAGAAGAATTTAATTTTCTATTTTATCTTTCATATTAAAATGAATTGCAAAAATATTTAAATCGAATTTATCAAATTTATTGGAAGATGGCATGACATTTTAATTTATTTATACTATCAAAATCAGTTTTAATGAAGAACAATATAAATTGAAAGACATACGCAGACCAGTGGATTCCATTCTAGAGGCTGTATTTACCGTATCTCCAAAAAGACAATATCTAGGCATTTTTCGGCCCACTACACCAGCACATACAGGTCCTAAAGAAAGGCAAAAATTTATTATTTTAATAAACATATAATTTTGCAATTTAAAAATTTGCTTTATTTACGACTTAAATATAAATTTACTTTTACACAAATTTGCTTCATTTACAAAATAAATCTACTCGTGAAATTAATCAAAAACTTCACTGTACACTATGTTTCCGTAAAAAGATTGTTAAACTTAAATAAACATTGACCAGTTGAATGTGACCACATCACACACACTTTTTCCTTCGCCTTCTCTAATAGTATAAGGGCTTCATTTAGTTCATTCACAACCCTTCATAATGATCTGGTGCTTCATAATGTCGACCCAAAATCGCTCAAAAGTTTGGGTGAGCAGTGCACCGAATGTAATTTCAGTGTAAAGTCAAATCTGTTAAACAACTCCTCTAATTTTTTCTCAAAGCAATGTAAAAAAGCTGCAAATATATTACACCCTGTTTTTATTTTACGTGTTTAATTCTGTTAAATTTGTATATAGTATTGATATAGTATATTGATAGTAGTGTATGCATAATAAACTATTATTTCCAGACATTATCGCAAGCTCAGTATAACAGTGGACAATAGACACCATTTATTCTTTTATAGCATAACTACATAATTAACTGAATTCCAAAGAATAATTTTTTCAGCTCCGTTTCCTGGGAGTCGATATAATTATGAAGAAACGAACGGATTTTTCCCAATTTCAATATTTTATCTTTGCAGAAGAGCAACGCTGAATTTCGACTCATACGTTTTTATCATAATGATTAAGAATTATTATTTATGTTGACCGCCCTAATTTTAAAACTTATGAGACAAGAAAACTTCAATAAAATCTAAAAATGTCTGTTAATTTCTTAAAATCCAGCTTGTTTACTAAGTTCCTAACTCATGGATATAAAAAATTCCTATGTAAATCATTACATCGTTCACTGTAAGATTGCAAATTTTTCTTTACAGAATATTTATTGAAAACTTTAAATAATTACGCTATCGCTGTTCAAACTGGTTCCTACCTAATTCAGTACATTTAAGTCAACGTTTCACAAACACACAATTACTGCAAGAAATTAATTTTTTTCTGAAGGGTGCGCAGCCACCATATACTGCTGACCAATATTTGAAAACCTACTTTTTTCAATTTTCTTCTGCTCATCGTGAATAATCTAATCGTCAGATCCAATCTTAACGTCTAACAGTGAAGCTATCCTCTTCATTGTGATGTGTTAGTATTCTTATATCACGCTCTCCATGGTTTTATTGCTGTCCTTCTCAACTGCTGGACCCAAGTCAAGAGAATACTTCAAACTAGTTTTCAAATTTCAGTTCATTCATACATTTACATATGATTCATACACCTGTCATCATACCTTTCCTTTCTCTTTACCATCGATATGACAGTTATTTCGCTGAGAAAGTGCTTATCATCCTATTTAATCCTGTATTCACTACGTTCAAGCAGCTGACTGGAACTGTGTTTGTCTTGAATCACTATAAACTGGAACTGTGTACCAGGTTATTGTTTATGTTACGTTGATAAAAACTCAAAAAGTTGATATTGAATAAGGGGAGTGAACAAGTTTGTAAGAACATAATTGGGATGCAGCATATTATATTTTAAATTAACTTTGCTGTAGGGTATGGTTGTGTATCGATGCAGTTATGTTACAGCTGTGCATCGATATATGAACTTAGGATGCACACTGCAATAACAGATAGTTCACATGTAAGTACAGAATCGTATGCAGTTATTACAAATATTGCGTGCTTATCCATGATTAATGATTCTGGAAAGGGAAGCTCGTAGCTTTTGCTTGCTAGAAATATAATCCAGAGCAGCACTGCTGGACGACCATAGTGTGTGAAACCTAAGCAGCTGTATGAGCACTGAAAAGTTTCGAAATCTGCTTTTATAGATCAGACAGTGATTCAATCTGACCACTACTTTTTACCTCATTTTACTATCACATAACCAAAGCCCAGACTAAGATGTTCTTGCAGTATTAATCATTGCAATGACTCTACATGACAGTAAAACACAGACAGGAAAGAAATGTTCAAATGCGAATGGACTAAATTGTCTAACAATGACTTAACTGGAATTATCAGACGAACTTGGAATTGCCGAGAGTGTCATCTCCAGGCTTTGGCAACAATTTTGAGATCATGGTAATGTGAGTAGACGTTACAGCACAGGTCGCCCCAGAGTTACAACGTCGAATGAGGATCGGTATTTGGCAGTTACTGCATGCGTTCCATTTACTGCAACTCACTGTCGCCTGCGGTTAGCCTGGAGTAGAGAGCATGCATTGTGGACACCGCAACAGTGGGCTTGTGTGATGTTTTCCGAGGGTCCAGGTTTAGCTTCCAGTCTGATTTTCGCCGGACTTTCACATGGAGAGCTCCAGGTACCCGTTACCACCAAGAAAACATCATTGAACGACGCCGTTACGGTGGTGCAGGAGTGCTCGTTTGGGGTAGAATTATTCTGGGTTCCAGAACTGACCTGCGTGTTCAAATTGGAACCATGACAAGCCAAATCTATCGGGACGTCATTCTGGAACAATATGTACGTTTATTTTGGGACGCCATGGGCGTATAATTTGTGTTTATGGATGACAACGCCCGTCCTCACCGTGAAAACATCATAAGCGAATGCCTTTAATCGGAGGATATCACCCATATGGACTGGCCAGCATTCTCACCGGACATGAATCCAGTAGAGCACGTGTGGGACATGCTTGGCCGACGAGTTGCAGCCCGTCAACCTCCTCTTACATTGTTTACCGGAACTTCGGAGAGCATTGCTTGAGTGGTGTAATATTCCCCAAGATTAGATCCATAATTTAATACTCAGCATGTCTAGGCGTTGTACGGACTGTATTGCATCATCTGGGAGACACACAATGTATTAACAATCATACCAACCATGTAATATTGGTTTTTTGTAAATAAGGTTTTTTTTGTAATTTGCTCCAGGGAGAAGAAATCGCTAATTTTTTTAATAATATCAAACATGTAGCATCGTTTTTTGCTCTTTACCTTTTGTTTAATAAATAAGCTTTACAAATAAGTCAAATTTGTTTTGCTTCTAACTCTTCCTTTGCCTGATTTTGCATTATCCTTAATTTATGGACATGAGTGTATTTTATTTTTTTTAATTCCATGACTTGCATTCTCTTGCAAAGACAGATTTTGGAGAACTTGGTTTAAGGCGCTAAAAATAACACCAACGACAAACACCTTTCTTAAGCTGACCTCCTGTCTCGCCGGAAGAGAAAAGAAAAGAAACGATAAGCCCTTCCAGGTATCTAAATCACACAAGAGGTACTTTTTCAAATGAATTAGGAATAGACTTCTTAGGTCCATACTGAAGAAGTGAAAGAAATAAAAATAGATATTTACTCGTTATTGACGATCTTTTCTCGAAATGGTTAGTAATAGGCCCCGTTAAAAGAGGCTCAGCTAAAACCGCATTTGATTCTTTTCGAAATAAATATATCTTAAAATATGGTGCGCCACTTAAGGTTATATCAGACGAAGGTCCCCAGTTTATTAGTTGAATTTTCGAAGATCTATGTGCAGGGCTTGGAAAACGCCACTTAAGGATGATTTCTTATCGGCACAAGCAAACACTGCAGAACGCGTTAACAGAATTATAGTGAACTATTTCGAGAAATGATCGACAGTCGTTGCTATGTAAAAAATGCGTCCGACTAGATGACGCTTGATGCCTGGATGAATGCGTCAACGAGTTGGTTTTTGCTCTAAAAAATGCTAAGCACGACACTACCAGAAAAACGCAGTCAGAAGCGCTTTTGGGAAGGAAGATAATTACCTCCAAACAAACAAACTGCTCCTTGTGCAGGGAATTGAGGCAGAATTTAAATTAATAGACATTCAGAAAATAACTAATGAGGCAGTAAAAAAATCGGATACTCCAAGAGCAAAACAGAGTTTATATTATGACCGGAAAATGAAGGACTTCAAATTTAAAATAGGGGATAGAGTCCTTAAAATAAAACATTCGTTTTCTTGTGCCCTAGAAGAAAAAGTAGCTAAATTTTATCCAAGATTGGCAAGGCTGTTCGTTATACTAAGAATTTGTGGTACTGTATGTTACTTAAAAGCTTACAATGGCAAAAACATTACTGCGAAAGTGGATCAAGTGAAAAAATATATGAGCACGCTAATATACTAATGTTCAAAGATATTTTGCAGAAAGAAACTTCTGGCGGAAAGGAAGTGCCATCGCCAAAGACGGTGAGAGGCTTTTTATGTCAAAGATGGTGATTCCAAAAAAGAAAAGAAAGGAGGCCAGAGTGAGAGAAGCTGAACAACAGAATATGAAGAGCTGAAATGGAATATCACAAATACCCCAATACTCCGGGGCCAGCGTAGAAGAGGAGCAAATAGACGAGAAATCAGTAGTAACTACGATGGAAGTGGCCGTTAGAACAACCTTTTCAGTAACCGGCCAGTCCAGGGAATTCTTTCGGAAGCAGCGCAACCCTCCGATGAACCAGGTCAACATCTCTCTCACTGAACGAGAAACTTCTTTAGCCAGATCACTGAAGCGGCCAATGAATACAAGCCCGAATCAACGTCAAAAGAAGGTGGTTAGGGAGAAAAGAACGGGACAAAAGCGGAAAGCGTTGATGGACAAGGAGGGCAGCTACAGCTTATGGCAAAGTGTAAGGGACCGTCAAATAAATAAAGTTCAATCATGCGAATAATTTTTACAGAAAATAATGGCAGACTTGAACAAACAAAAGATAAGTGCAAATTAAAGTTATTTTAAATCTAAGTACGAAGTTAGCTGAAAATATCTCTTTAAGTTGTTGCCTGGATAGCGGGCAATTTTCATTTTGTATTAAACAAGAAGCTTTATGCATTTCTAGCAGTATATTTTTAAGTTAAATAAGAACGAGATGTTTACTTTTAATCTCAGAAAATAAGTTAGGGAATGTGTGCATATTTTCAATTTAGTGAAGCAACTTCGTTACTTTCTGTTCTAGAAAATTTTGCTGCATTTAAATAATTTGTAATTGTTTTCAGCAAAATCAAGAAATTGTAAACGTAAACGTTTTGTGAAATTCTGTTAAAGCCAAATTTATTTTTGCATGCTTGTAAACAAAAAAAATATGTATAGATGAAAGCGTTAAGTCAAGCTAATATAGAATCTACGTTAAAAGTAAAAACTAGCTTCAGAATATATGAAGATTAATGTTAGGTTCTCCAGTCAGCACTAAGTTAATTTTTCACTAGAGTTAGCACCTCAGGACTGAGATTTGAATGCAAAGTGTAATTTTGAGGTCTCGTATGTCTAGATGTTAACAAGTAGGATGTCAGACGGAAGTCCAGAACTCGTATTACATGAACACTCGCTCTTATTTCAGTGCACCGTGCTGGAAAGCTATAGAAGTTTTAAAATTTGGAAAGAATGTAATGAGTAAAAGTGTGATAATAAATGAAATATATCTATTTATGTAAAACCTTTGCAAACTAAGTGAATATGTTAAATGTATGCAACTCATTCTAAGCTATTTTTCTTTTAGTTACGTGGAATGACAGAAGACGAAAACTTCTAAGAAAGGATGCTGAGTTTGTTGTGGAAGTGATACGATACTTTATCTGTAAAACAAACAAATCTTAAGAATCAAAATGTTTTGAAGGCTGACTCCGGGGTAGGTTTAGAATTTAAATATCTTTGTCAAGGCTATTCGAAGCCTTTTAATGACGAAAGTTAAATTTTGGCGGGAAAAGATGTAGGGTCCTACTAGTTGTTAAATTATCGTTTAAGTTCTCACTGCAAGTGGATGGCTGTTAAAATGTAAATCCCTGTTTTCTGTTAACTAGTTGTGATAAAAAAGATGGTTTTTTACACCTTTTCCCTGCTGTATTCTCGCGCCTGTGCAAGAATTTGCAAAGAATAGTCTTAAGTGGATCTAGTGAAAACATACTACACTGCTGGCCACCCAAATTGCAACACCAGGAACGACAAGAGATATCACAACAAAATTTATTTAGTAGATAACAGGCTGACCAAGTATCAAATGATTAAATTTATAGACTTTTGTGAAGTGTGGTTCTTTCCAGAATCAGTAGCCAGAGTAGCCGCCATTGTTGGAGATCACCGCTGCCACACCCCTCGGCATTGATTCAAAGAGACTTTGGATGTGTTCTTCGGGTACAGCAGACCAAACAGCTTCCACACGTTGCCAAAGTTGATCTGGTGTGGCAGCTTGGGATGTAATCTGGGCCAATCATTCAGAAACCCTGGGCCACATGTTTTCTACCGGCGAAAGATCCGGAGAGAGAGCCGGCCAGGGAAGCAATTCAATTTGGCGATTGACGAAGAATCCTTGGACAATGCGTGCCAGGTGTGGTCGCGCATTATCCTGTTGAAATATAGCTGTGAGCAAGCCCTGAAGGTAAGAAAGGACAACTGGCTCCAACACCTGGCAGGTGTAGCGCTGGTTGTTTAAAGTACCGGCAGCGCATACTAGAGGGGTGCGAGTGTGATATCCAATGCCGCCCCATACCATAATACCCGGTGCAAGACCAGTGTGGGGGTGCATAACGCAGTTGTTGATTACTTTAGACTCGGATCTGACCATCGTGGTGTTGCAGGCTAAAGCGTGACCGCCAGTAAAGACAATTTCATTCCATTCTGCTGTCCACATCCTTCTTTCATCGCACCATTGGCGGCGAAGACGTCTGTGGTTCTGCGTCAAGGGTAGACGAAGCAATGTACGTCTTGCAGACAGACCACTCTGCTGTAAACGGCGTCGAATGGTACGCGCAGACACTGGATGATGCGTTATAGACTGAATGTGCTATGCTATGGTTCGTGATGTGACTGAGCGATCCGTCACTGCCATGCGCACAATGTTCCTGTCATCACGTGAACACTGAGGTGGATGCTATCGAACACGTCAGTCCGTCGTACCCTCCTGCATTCAAAGGTCACATATCGGCATTACAGTTGTTTGGATTCGTCTAACATGACTACCCATTTCCCTAAAAGATAATCCACACTCTCAGTAGGTCACTATCCCTACTCTGTCGAAATCGGATACTTGATCAAACGATAATCGCTGTTTACTACGAGGAATAATTGATCGTTTTTTTGAAAAAACCGCAAGAAAAACAGAATTGCCTAACTTGAAATTGTGGAAAACTTTTAAGTCTTAAATAGCGCTTTGAAGAAACGCCACAGATGTGCGTCTGCGCTGAAATTCTAATCATTTGCATATCTCACCTCCACTAACGCATGTTGTAAATTTCATGTTATTTGCATGCTTCCTTCCGGGTGTTGCATCTACAGTGGCCAGCAGTGTAGATATCACAAATTTAGGGATGTATTTAAGATATTAGCAGATAATGGTTTGCTAAAGGTTACTTTTTTAATTAAAAATAGTCAGAATGAATGTATCAACGTGTAAGATTTAAAATCTCTGAATTGTAATAACTAATCATGGTTAAGAGTGGAAATGCACCTGTTGTGTATGCAACAAACTTATGCATTGTTTCAACGTGACTGTGTATGTGAAACATATTGTAGTATTAACATTTTTTTATCATTATGTGCAGAGAAAGTGTTGATTACTTTAGAATTACGTGAATGCAGAATAATTAATTTTGGATTAACTAAAAGAATTAACACCAAATTATCTTAGAGAGGCAGGAATGTGGCAAGCCCACAACAGAGTATTAAGCGGACAACTGGTATGTTTACACGGATAACTGGTAACAGAGTATTACGCGGATAACTGGTACGAGTCCGAGCGTAGAAGGCGGACGTAATGATGGCGTGCATAAGTGGCAAACTGGCAACCTCGCTTGTATTAATTTTAAAGAGAGAATCGGCGATAAATGAAGTATTCAGAAAAATTATATAAAGTACCATTCATTGAATCTACGTAAATAAATGTAGGAAATTGCTTCCCATCTCTGTCAGATTTAGGTTAAAATTATCACATATTATTATATGCCTCGAGTTGTTTAAAAATTATGAATAATATAATATTCATTTGTGTTCGTGACGTTAATGATCATTATTATTCTATGTAGCCTTATGGAATTCCTTAAGTATAATCATTATTATTTTATGACCATTTTATCTGGTTTTGGCATCATTAGTAATGCTGCAATGGTATCCAGATTTTCACTCCTATTGATTCCAGTGTGATTTGGTACTTACTGAAGTTTTAGTTTAAAATCTGCTGACGCAAAGTGAGAAACTTCTGAATATTCCCTACAAGTGAGGTTTTGTTTCGATCCCCTTGTATGGCAGATAAGTCTGATTTTGAGCAAGCGGAAAAATTTGGGTTGAAAAGGCTCTTCGGTAGAATACGTTGCAAAACTGTTTACGACTGAACTGCGTAAGTTGTTTAATTTTTGGCCAGAGCCATGATTAATGAGTTCCTACTGATAACGCAGAACACACCTTTAGTGCTTTGCATCTCTTTGGAGCCGCCCATACAGAATGGCTTAATTTCAGAAGTCCCAGCAGATTACGTTCTGTTTTTATATAGGACTCCAGAAGGTAACATGTTAGTAATCAGATATTGCTATCGCAGCCAGATTGTAGGATTTATCTCAAGTTACTGCGCTTTCTCTCAAGATGACCAAGCACACAATATGACCATAGCACTTTCTTGTCCCATCACCACATGCAACGGTGGGAATCCTGCCAGCACCGTCATAAAAAATGCTCATCTAATGATGAATTTGAGTCGGTTTTTCTCTTTAATTTGACAAAAATGTCACAACTCTTCACTGCTCTTGCTTGATGTCTAGTGCAAGGTCCCTATTATATTAGCGAAGTGTTTGCCATGTTTTTAAGCGTACTGCAGTCATACTGATATCATACTTTATTAACTTGAACTTTCCATTTTTCATATGCGACACTGGAATGGTATTGAACGTACATGCTATTTTTAACATCAGTTTGCTGATTCCCTAATGTATCATTTTTCACAAATAGAAAACTTATTTTTGCCTAGCTTATTAACTGGAGTAGAAGTGAAAGTGAATGATTCCAAAAAACACTGTTTTTAGAGGAACATACATACTCTCTATATCTGAAAAGCAATCAGATAGATCAATAAGCTGTATGATTTTATGTTAACTAACCGGTTATTATGAAATTATACCAACTTCATTTTTCCGCAGTCCTCACAAGAACGCAAATCAGTTGTGTATTTGAAACGAGGACTGAATGTTTTAGAACTTTTAGCAACATCATCTTGCTGTCACTTACCGTTATCAGCTCTGCTAAACCTTTTCTGGCTTTTAGCATCTTGTTAATCGAAGTTTGCTCATGCTCCGTTAGCTACGTTGAGCCAGCTTAAGTAGCTATTGTGTGCGTAGTCACAGACTACGTTACCTACACTGAAAGTTAATGTTATCTTATGTTAAATTTAAATACCCGGCATTAGCGGAGATTCATCTATTGCAGCACTTTATATCCATTTGATGACTGTTTGATGAACCACAAGCAGCGCTTTATATCTATTTAAGCTTTAATTAAAAAGGATATTTTAACCTTCTTAAGATTTTATATTGCTTCAGACTAAATCGATAACTAGCTTCCAGTCTAATAAAGTATACAGGACGTTAACACAAGCATACAGACATAGCAGAAACCTACAAAATCATTAAAGTATTTGAACCATAGCGAAATGAAATTAAAGAATACTAATGATAAATTAACATGATTCCGAAATATTTACCTGAGTGTATTCCGATTCTGAGCATGAGCCTGTCATATATTTTATGTCGTGTTGGGAATTTCTTGATTGCATCCAATAAATGCAAAGCCATTGAGGCAATCTCTGATGCATGACTGTCACCATTTCTAACAGGAAGGCCACTGACTACCATGTATGCGTCCCCTATGGTCTCTACTTTATAAACATCGTAATTTTCAATAATCGAATCGAAACACGTGTACAGGTCGTTAAGGAAATCGATGACCTAAAAATGAAATAATTGAATTCTATTGAATATGATTTCATGTACATGAAAATTGCAGCAAATACGGAATGAGTTCAGATATATAAAAAATTCTTGAATACTGTTGAATATGGTTTCAAATACACAAAGGAAATTTTCAAAAACTCTTTTCTCACCTTGAAAGAAAAAAGGGGCCCGAATAAATCCTCAGGAACAATTATCTTTTTAAGACATAACGTATTTAAATGCAGTACAAGAAGTTTCAGTTGTAATGATTAACTTATTCATATACTGGTATGCTAAAATATGCATCATAGTGAGAGAAGAATTAACCATTAAGCAAAATAAATACATGTTGATTAAGCAAAATAAATACATGTTGATTAAGCAAAATAAATACATGTTGAATGAATCAAGAAAAGGGGCCACCTCAAAAAGTTACTTAAGCCGCAAGGAAACAGACACCACAAAAATTTCCCACTACCAGTTTTAGCATGGAACGTATGTACAGCTAAACCAGGATCGAGAGACAAGGGATGAGAAAAAAACATGCAAATGTTTGTGTGGGCACCCAAAACTTTAAAGTCTTTAAAGACTTAAGCTAGATTTGATGATGGTGGATAAAATCATTAATTCTTAAATCAAACAAAAACTTTCTGAGAAATTGTTTGGCAAATAAAATACTTTCCTGATAAGTTCAGAATATGTTCTAATTAATCTAAAATTACTTTGAGTTTTCGTGCACCCGTCCATATTTCTTTGGCTGAAATTCCACCAGTATTTATATGCTGGTGAGGCAAACCTTGTTTCAAAAGCAAATATTATATGGATTTTAAATGCTTTTGAAAGATTATGTTTCTTTATCTTTTTGATGACTATATAGTATATGGACAAATATTCAATTTTAATATTGACTGGAACTAAAAAAATGTTCGCTAAAAAAATGAACTAACTTTTAAACTGCAAATGCCAAGAAGCGTAAAGTTTTAAAGATGTATTACATGTTATAAGTTTCCTATTCTAAGCGAAATGTTTTAAAAATGAAACGAAGAATCTGGAAAGCTGCATCAAGGGACAGGACTGCAAATGGATTACATAAAGTATCGCAGAAAAAATTTCCTCAAAATTGATTGCATTGGTTTCTTGCTAGGTTTTGATGACAGAATGGTTTTCGCTGAAAGACAATTAATATTACTTTCAAAAATAAATTCATTTGGAGATCTTCTGTCTAATTTAATCACACAAAAAGTCACAAAAAAGTTTTAAACTGTAACAGAAATTATATTGTATTAACTCACCTCTAATGGACTACTTTGCGCCGACATTGATGTAAAACCAACAACGTCACTGAAGTAGATAGTGACGCAGTCGAAAGACTCAGCTTCTACTTTGAGACCTCGTTTTAATTGGTCCGCAACGTATCTAAAAATATTTACTGGTATAGAGTGTATAGAATGTATGAGATGTAGCATTACATATTTCCTTGGTCAAAATAATCCAAATTTATTACTCTGTCAGGTTATTGGATTGGATGTTTTCACCATACATAACGAAAAAAATATAAAGTTTTCATACATTATTAAATTTGAAAACAAAACAAAAAAGCTATTCTTAAACTTTTGATTTATGGAACAGAAATTTCTTCTTTGAGGGAAAAAACATTTTTTTGGCGTAAGAGAATATATTCGCAATTTGAGAAAAACGTTTTCCATTAGCCGGAAATATTTTTAAAACTATTCAAAAATTCATTTTATATAATGCAAGTGCGTAAAGAAGTGCGTAGTTGCATGTATTATTAATTTGATTTAGCTATTTTAATTTAACGAAAAATATGACTTTTGATTAAGCTTTAATGAACTACATAATTAATTATAATATAATTTAACTATTATAATAGTTGTTAGCATTAATTTGTGTTCTTTTTTAATTTACGTGCATAGTAAGTGATTCATCAGAATATTGTTAAATTGAATCTGAATAATAGTTATTTCAAAGAAGGATCACAAAAATGAGATACTATTTTAAAAATAAAAGTTTGAGAACAGAAATTAGTTATTAGTAAATTTGAAATACATTTAAAAAGTGTGACTGTAACTCAAAAAATAGATGGGGCAAATGCTTTTTAAAGCATGAAATCATTAAGCAACAAATTACAATATCTTTCTTAATCTGCATATTCATTAAAAATTTTTAAATTCATAAAAGTGTTAGTTACGGAAAGATATAATATTACCAAATGTTAAAATGCTGATATTTTACATCAAGTTTACATCAAATGGATAATAATTATATATTAACGATGACATTTGAAGCTACATGAATGGAAACTCATTTCATTTATCTGCTGTAAAAGAAATGTTATTCATTTCCGAGGATATACTTACTACGTAAAGGAAATAGCAATCTTTTTCTGGGGAAGAGGAAGAATGAGGGTTATGAACACATAAGTAAACTCGTTTTCGCAGTCAGGTGGTTGATAATATATCTTATTCTCAGAGAAAATTATTTTACTTTAGGGCCAAAGCAAACTGTATATCTAATTATGGGTTACACAATTAAGGCATGCCGGAAGGAGGGAGAAAATACTTATAAGGTCATATTAAATTGGGCTTTATTCTAAAGTAGTGCTGACTTTTAATCTGCTACATATTCCTTTTCTCTTCTGTAGAATGCTTCGTAAAGAATGTGCAACAAAATATCTTTTCACTCTCTGGTTATAAGATAAATGTTTGGAATTCATGAAATGAATCAAATAAGTTCTTAGTGCATGACAGTTTTGATCAGGTGACATCTTTTACATCTAATTAAGAAACTCCTAATGTAGAAAATCCGTAAGATTATATCTCCAATTAAGGAGAGGAACAGTGCCATGATGCATAATAAATTAACTCAGGGTACAACAAAGCACAATAGCATCTGTTTTGTAGTATAGTAGTTTTTAACAATATTCTAATGGATAGTTCACCTATGTTATTTATCTATATTATAATATACAGACATTATCATATATAGATAGGTTTCTCTCTATATATGGCAATATGCTGATGGATATTTCATATGAAGTGCTATCTTGGATCTTTGTAGCATAAAGGACATGATGTGGACTCATAAATACAGGACTTGATGTCGTATCGTGCGCATGAACATCATCCTAAAATAGCACATCTCTCAGCATTTGCCATAAACTATTGTTAGACCCATTCCTTTTAACCTCAGGAATTTATCATCATTATTAATAGCATTTCACATTTTGTACTCAGCGCCCCGTTTAATTAACACATAATTCGAATAAATACGTAGGCGAGCAATTATTATGTTTCTTATGTATATGCACCTATCCGACGTCATGTATTCTTTGCATAATCAAGAAACGAATTTATTAATTTACTTTTCATTAACATATCAGCAATAGAGGCTTAATGTACTTAAGGCTATTTTGCTCTATAATATGAATTTTATTGCATTTCATTGCCTATTTATATTAATGAGGTTCTTATGTTAATTAACCAGTTATTAAAATTTTAATATCTACTATAAATTTTCTTTCTGTATTACTCACCAGAATGCAAATTAGTTTTGATAATATATCACCTGAAGGTTTCTTATCATAGACAGAGCTTCTGGCATTTGCGTCGGATTGTTAGTAATCCTAACCAGCTTTATTAAAAGTTATTATTCCGGCTTTTGCATTTTCTTGCTAGTCGATGTTTTAGATTTACTTGCCGATAAAATATTGAGCCAGCTTATAGCTTATTTTACTGGATGTGCAGTCTTAGACTACGTTACCCGTATCTGACTTTAACTGACTGTTATTGTTTAATTTGCATCGTCGCAGGTATTGTTTTGATTGTAGCACAAGCTGTTCCTTTTATGTTCAAAGTTTGGACTAAATAAATAAGCTATTTAAACTGTCTCCTGTGAGTTTTTAAATCATAGCGATGACTCGCTTGCATATTTAGTAGGATCTGCATGACTTAACTTAGCTTCTAGATCAATAGCAAACCTATAACTGCGTCCCATTTTATCTTGCGATAATCTGCTGCATATTATTGGACTGTAATCATAAAACTGGTCAATATATGTTACCAACAGTGCCTCCTGTCAGACGAATAATGGAAAACAGTTGCATATAAACAATGTCTATAGTAAATACACAGATAAATTAAAGAATTCGTTTTTTCCTCGCCTATTGCAGATGTTTGCTCTTGTGTGGGGCGTTCATCTACTGGATATCAGCGGACTTGGGCAAACTAACTAACCTATGGTAAATAGACAGTGCTCAAGTCTGCCATGACCGGTTAACATTGAAAGAATACAAAATTTAAAATATTCCCATAGAACAAATGCTTATAAGAAAAAAATTTTTATAGTCAAACAAAAAACAAACTAAAACGCTCTTATACAATCAGCATGTTTTTCATACTTTACAATAAACCTTGTAATGTGGATATTTAAATTCGTAAGCAAGCTGTTGCTTTGCCATTTGCCTGGTTTGGTTCGCTTTTGAAATCAGAAAACGGCTTTCCATACTGGAAGTGATGTCAATTAATTACAAAACTACATTATTTTGGACAACGAAGTATCTTTGGTACAATCCAAACCGCTTTCACATTCGGGAAAGGCTATATTAAGGTATTTGACCTACAATTAGATACCACTAATTGATTTTGTACCCATTCCATTCTTTTAGTCACCAATCATTTTCCACACTCATTTCAATGCTTCCTTCTAACATTTCAAAGTATTTCAAATAAGCCGTTTCAAAGTGATATCATGAGCACATTCAGTAGCTTAAGTAGAACTTTTGCACTTTGAACATTTTTGGGCGGTCAATGAACTTATCGCTTCTCATATATTTGCAAACAAATAAATGCAAAATGTGTCAAAACGACGTGTACAGAAATTAAATAAAATTCTACGTTTATTTTTGAAGCACATATCAATTCCGACATTTTAAAATGATTGACTTGCTGATTTTGTTTGCAAAAAAATTCACGACATTATGGAAATCTATTTGATTGCTTCAGTTACTGTTATGTAGAGAGAAGAGAAAGTTTTCTTAATCCAAAATAATACATTTGCACTCCGTAAATACTCCTTAAATGAATTTTGTTTAGAAAACGCTTCTAAATATTAGCAACATTTCCAGCAATTGAGAAGAATGTTCGGAGTAGTACTACAATATTTAAAACTTCGTTCAGGAGATTATATTATTGAATAAAATGCAAAATTGCAAAAGGAGTGCCTTTTCGGTTCTTGTTTTGATTTCCCCAGCAATAACGACAATAAAACTCTGAAATACATTTTCTTAACGAGAAATGCTTCCTTATGAATACCACAGTGATCAGAATTTCATTAATATTAGTAATTTGCATTCGCAAGTTTCGACGGAAGAAAAAACGATGTGAAAATGTGTGTAGCTGTTGAGGCCGAGTCGTGATGTCTTTGAATACTTAAACTAGTGCCTCGGCGATTCAGCCGATTAACTCATATAAAATAATTTTTCACTCAAAATTGGCTCATCTAAAAATGTGTCGCTCGGGGTGGGCCACCCTTCTAGTTACTCCTCTGAATACATTTCTTCTTAATATAATCAAGCATGCAATGATCGAATCTTTTGGAGTTAGATTGGGCTTCTTGAATTTGACAATACTCACACTCACTGCCTAAGCGGAGGGATGCATTCGTGCAGGACATTCTAAGGAAAACTTGTTCATATTCACGTTAGACATGGGAAAAAGCACGAAAACCAATCATACAATCTCGTCTTTCGCCTGCTATCGAGCCTGGATGAATCTCCTTATAATCAGCGATTTTAAGCTCTCGGCGACTGAAGAAACTGAAGTTTTTTTGTAACTGAAAGTATATTTATCTAAACGCTAACGCCGAGTGAACGGAATGCTAAAGGAAACAAAACGTAGCAAGAATAGGCGTAAAGTAAGAAAAAATATGCAGCACTTATAGTTTTATTGGTCAAGAAAATGTTCTTCAGCTACGAATGCGAAAATGAAACGAGAGTGTGAGATTGAATGTGAACATATAAAACTAAAATGTCTTCTTAAAGTAGGGACATTTAGAGTCTATCGAATCGAAAGTGCTGTTGAGAAGTTAGTATAGGGAAACAGGGAATCCTAGTCAAATTTAATGTAAAATAGTGCAAAAATAGGAATTTTATTTTTCTTATTGTCTTTTAATTTCTGAAGCTAGAATTTAACATTTCAGATAGCTAGATTTATGTTATGTTCCTCCATGAAGTCTGTAAATTACTATATATTATTACCCAGAGCAACGAAAAAAAGGTAATAATAATAATAAATATAACAGCTTTTTAAAAATCACGAATACATTTCGAGTACATACACTATTAAATACAGCACATGAATAAAATACTAATATAATATTAGAAGAAACATTTTATGAAATACGAACTTTGGTAGCATTTCATACAGCAATGCGTCAGTTTTCTTTTTTTCTTCTATCAACTGATCTGTTCTTTCATCTACAAGAGCTTCAAGATTATTTGCGTATTTCTCCATTATAGCCAACATATTATCAAAAATATTTGGTTTCCTGAGACAGAAAATAAAATAAAACGTCAGAAGTTTTACATGTAAAAGAAACGTTCTAACTTTAAGTATATTCCTGAATGATAAAAGGAGAGAAATGTAAAGATGTTTTTTTAACAGAGAAATCGATAAAATTTAACAATTGTATACTGAAATAAAATTTATTAGAACTGCATTTAAATATCGTAATAATATAAGGTCTGTTTATTTTATTGTTACTAGAAACCAATAATTAAAATTAATAGAAACCAATACTTAGAATTGAAATGAATATCGTATCTGTACACAATTTTAACCGAAATTTCAATGATTCCATGTTATTAACAAAAAATGTTTGGAAACTTAGTGTATTTCATTCTGAAACTATGTTTATTATGCATTGTGAAGAATCATGCCAGAAACTTTTCATAGGATCATCAAGATACGTCGATAATTTCAATGAACTCAGTACAAAATAAAAACTGCATATAGTTAATTACTTAGTTCACAAATCAAAAAGTCAGGCATTCAAACGGTAATCAGTTGTTTGGGCAACATTTCAACCCTATTAGATTTGCAGTTCATTCTAGATTGGAAGCGCACTTTCAACAACATGGAATTTATAAAACAGTAGCAAAAACTGCTTAAAATGCTAGAGTTTGTACCTGTAAAAAGAGCTCAAGTACAGCACAAAATCTGAAGTCTTGACGTCCAGTATCCGGACCACCAGTCGAATAAATAAGCAAATAAATAAATAAAATAAAATAATGTAAAAATCTAGGAGTGGAGAATATTAAAACACTTACTTTCTCATCAAAAGGAAACAAAAAAAAAGTATGCAGTAAATGTAATTTTTCTTCGGATTGACTGACATTTCTGCACGTGACATTCAAACGCATGCTGATTAAGAAAATTTAACTGTTGCTTGTACTTGATATTGGCCAGTATCACAATTTCGGCCCTTTAGTGGTCACGAAGGGTTAGCATTTTTCTATCTGATCCATAAAATAAAGGAAACTCCAATGTTGCCATGTCTACACGTCTTATTAGAGTTAAACTGGTGACTTAAAATTCGGAAATATCCAAAATTTGGAATAGTTTCAGATTTTGTACTGTAAACATTTATATTTTGATAATTTGCAAAATCTTTTCAATAGTCTACGTTATGAAAGTATAATATTAAACTAAAGCCAAATTTAATCCTATCGCAAATTAGAAACACGAACTTGAATTCATCAACAAAATGCTCAGGCCTTGAAATAATATGTGTGATTCGAAAATTTTAAAACATTTAGACTATTAGGAAATTTACATATTTTCATGACGCATACTGTGTATAATATAAACATTCTAGCCAAATTCAAATTGAAACCTTTTAAATAGTTTAATTATAATTCACAGATTGCCAGTGGAACTTTTATTTATCACTGAGAAAATTTATTAAAGCATTGCGCTTCAAGCATTAATTTAATAAGCACAGAAACCTACAATAAAAATCTATATTTATCACTTACATTCCTCTCCTCATAGGTCGCAGTTTTACTCTGATAGTTTTGAAGTCCGGCCGGTTTTCAGTCGAAAGAACAGTCTAGCTTCACAACTCTTGGGCGAAAAGGAAAACTTCCAATCCGAATCCGAATAACACGCTTGATGATTTCTAAAAGATAAACAATTTTAAGTGATCATCGTTTCCTTTTCCATATTATATTATTTCTGAATATAAATTTATGTCTCTTCTCTTCTATTAAAAATACACTATTCGCTGCCGAATTTGCTACGCCATAAAAGAGGAATGTAACAAACGTCAAATTTGCACGAAAGGTATTACATGCTGGAATATAAAATAATTAGTATTCCCGCACATGCGCACTATGTAGGATGTAGGTATGAGTAACGCCATCGTGTATAAATGGCAAGATTCCATACACAGAGGCTTTGACAAAGGCCATCAGCAGATAGTTGCAGTGTTTCATTTTTAGGTGTTGCTTATCTATTGCTCCGGTATATTAGTGGTTTCGTTGCTGATATAACTGCGTTGTATGATGTGAACCTTCTCCATTGTTTAATATTGTGTTGGAAGGATATGTTTTATGTAAGATATTTCTGGAACAGAAGAAACTATATAATGCTTGCGTGATGATTACTTTAGCTGGGTATATTTGTCTTCTTCTTTTCGGATCTTGACTAGCATTACTGCGTATCAACTTATGAATTTAACTCCAAATTCATTTGACACACTTTCCATCGAACAACTGAGAGAATCTGGACGCCTGTTTTACGATCACTAGATCTCATCTGCAATAGCGCGTACAATATTGACTAGAAAAAAACCGGTATCGTCTACCACCTCCAACTTAACGAAGAAAACCATTATGTGGTCCTCGATTGATACGCGGCTGGGTCTATTTGACTTCATTGAGAGAGGATAAGTCTTCAAGCAACTTTAGAGCAATCACAGTAGAGAAAAGTGACGTATTTTATAGCGCGCGGCTAAGATTTAGGAATATTTATTTGAAAGCGTTTTCCCATCGTTTCGCTGGATCAGTGGCATAGCTAGAGATTTTGTCTATCGAAGCGGTCTCTGAATTTACCGCATTTCTTGATACACAAAAAATAACTAAAAATATGACATATAGGGATATAAATTTAAGTTCATTTTTGAAATTTTTTGAAGAAAAATTTAATTCCAATATTTTAAAATTACAGCATTGCTTTTTTCTGTTGTTGTTGTTCTCAAAACCCTCTATGAGATCATAGAAGTCTACTTGATTACTCCAGTTGCTATAATACAGGCAGAAAGAAGGATTTCTTAAATGCGTGACATTCAATGGCGGACCTAGAGAGGGACATTTGTCTTCGGGCGCGGTATCCAGGGGACTCCAAATTGATGTTACGAAATTTTAGAATTAAATGTTTTCCATTCTTGGCAAGTAGTAGAAGGCACGAAATATTCAGTTCTCCCTGGACGCTGAACACCCTAGCTACGATTCTGCAAACATTTATAGCGTTTAAATACTTCTTACATGCAAAATAAGCATTTTTTGTTATAAAATACTTTTGAAATTATTTTTATTTAGAAAATTCTTCTCACAAGCAGCAGAGCTTACAGTAATTTCGACAAAAGTTCGCAATAGTGCGGCAATATTTGGAACTTATTCTGCAGATTGTATTTTAGAATAAACTGCAAAAATTTAAAAGGTCCGTCCTTTCACGTAACATGAGAAATTGCTCTGCTAGCATTAGGTTGACTGACTTGTAGAAAAAGTACATTTGCTATGGACTAGTGATATGATCTACAAGCAAAAAACCTGAAATTATAACAGTTATGTATTACTTAATGAAATGGTATATAAAATTAGTAATTAGGATACTAAAATACAATAATCTGGCATTATCTGATATATTTAAAACCGCACAGGATCAAAGAAGTCCAATGAATTTAAGTTGATAATACACAGACTAGCCAATGAATTAGAAACCCAGGATCAATATTTTATGAATGAATATCAATGAACCACCTTTTGCACTGATAAAGATCCTTTATCCTTTTATACGGATATTTTTAGATCTTGTAAATTAGATGGAAGAGGAGAGTGCTGTCGGATGCATTTTTCCACCATATCCCACACATTTTCTATGGGGTTACGATCCGGGCTATGCGGTGGCCAGGGAAGGTGTTGGAAATCAGACTAATGTTCAATTCTGGACACTTCTGACACGATGTATAGTTGCATTATCGTCCATGAAATAACCGTCGCCATCAGGGTGCAAATGTAGCATTACAGGACGCACTTGATCTGCCAGGATGCACTTGATCTAGGTATCTCATGGCTATTTGTTTACTCCCGAGGAATACCAGGGCATGACTTCCATGCCAGCAGAACATGCCCCCTACCATGATACTCCCACCAGACTCTTGAACAGTGCAAGTAAGGGAAGATGAATTCATAGCTTCATGGGGTTAACGCCAAATTCGACGTCTTCCATTAGTGTTAAATAAGGTGCAGCCTGATTCGTTCAGCCGTATTACCCGTTTCCAATCCTCAGGTGTCTTCTTTCCCAACCTTACTGCAAACGATTTCTTGCATGTCGGGCAGAAGTGAGTGGTTTTATCACAGGCACCCAACTTTGTATTCCTATCCTCTGCAATTCTCTGCGCATGGTTGGAACTAAAATCTCTTGAGAAGAGCCTTGGTTGAAGATCTGTGTCAGTTGAAGTAGAGTCCCTGTTCTACCGTACAATACGTCAGACACGACACCAATCACTATTTTGGAAAACTGTACTCGAACCTCAATTACATCTTCTAAAGAAGGACTGTGAGTTCCGATTCCAACTTTTGAAAACCTTTCCTACGGCTGCTTTTGAGAACCCAGTGAGATTTGCTGTGTTCGAAATTAAGGCCCCCTGCTAAACGGGCACCAGTTTTTTTTCAAATGGTGAAAGATCTGTAGTTTTCCCATTTTACTTACTCTCACTCTTAAAAAGAAAACACTCTTATAATGAAAATCTCAAAGGTTTCTAATTCATTGGCCAGAGTGTGTATATAGGATTGGCTTGTTATGTATAAGTTACTTCAAGGAAATTTTTTTGTATGACTTATTGTTCATATGATCTTATATATTAAGAGTTTCAGGGAATTATTGCATCTCTCTATGCATGGTATGAGTAGTTGTCCCATACAGCTGGCAAATGAGGTATCTGTGATTTTAATTCCCACATTAGCTCACTGATTTTTCACATTATGGTTATGACAAAAAATTTAACTTAACGGTAGCACCCGAACTAAAATGTGAGTCAGATTTGGTCAAGTAAAGCTAATGGCTTTTCCAGTCACCCCTTAACTAGGAAAAATATAAAAAATCATCAAATTCCCCCCCCCCATGCACACTCTTGTGGTGTAAATGGTTAGCATATTCAACTGGTAACTGGAAGATCTTTGTTTCGAGTTCCGACAAAGTAATGGTTGAATTCTTTAGTTTCTGAAGTGAATTATTTATTATCAGATAAATATGTTTATTAAAACAATATTCTTATGATTATTCATTTACGTAGCCACTTATGTTTTTGACTAATCTTTATGAAACTATGAGTTGAAGAAAAGGTAAGCCCTTTTATTTTCAAAGCAAAAATATTAGGTAACCAATAAATTATTGTAAAATTCTACTAAATTTTTCTCTGGTGTGCAAATGAATAGAAAGACACCAATATATAAATTCACATATTATTTGCGCATATGAATGCCACATCATATTACAAAATATGAGATAATCAGATCTTTTGTAAAAGAGGACAAATGCGCGACTAGCGTTTTATCATTTTGACATATATACCTGCATGTCTGTATGTGTACATTTAACAACAAACAGAAAATTGTAATAACAAACAGCATCTCTTTTACAATATAAAATTGATAAACTATGCTATAGCCAGTTAATTCTTGTATTTTTTTAAGTTTGCAGATTAAAAAATTATTATATTTTAATACTAATAGATTAAAGATTACTATTCCATGAATAAAATCTTATAATATTGTTGCACTTTAATATAATAATAGTAATAGTAACTTAGTATTATCTTACTAAAAATCTTAATACATAAAAATAAATTATACAGTTATAAATTATGCAAAAAATATTTTGAAGGCAAATATCATTCAATTAAATTACAATGTTTGAAATTACTGATATTTTCATAATTCATTACTATTAGTAAGTGTTACTTATTGTATGCCAAATGATCACAATCGATTTTTAAAATTCACGCTTCTCTCATAGTTTAAAATTTTAATCATTTAGTAATTTTCCACACTGGTGAAATAAATTAAGAGAATTTCCATATTTGATCTGGGATCTCCAGAACTACTGTACAGATTTTAATAAAATTTGGTGTGAACATTGGTTGATATAATACAAACAAAATAAACATTCAACAGTTATAATAGACATACATGTTCATGTGTAACACGCATGGAAGTCTGAAGGTCTGAAACAGCGGTTGCAGAAGACACAAAAAATGAGTTAATAGGGGTACGGTCCCCTCTTATAGCCATACAGGCCTCGCAGCGTGATGTCATACTGGAAATAAGGCAGTTTATCAGTGCCTGTGGCAGTTGGTTCCTCTCATTCAGCAACGCTGTTTTCAGTTCCTGGATGGTTCTCGGATTGAATTGCGAGTTGCAGTTGCCCTCCGCAGAGCGTTCCAGACATGCTCTGTAGGATTGAAGTCTACAGACTTATCAGGCCAATCCGTCCGGCGAATATCCTCACTCCCGAGAAATTCGTCGACTAGAAGAGCTCTATGTGGGATTGCGTTATCGTCCTGTAAGATGAACTCGGGGCCCACTACACCCCTGAAAAGGCGAGCATAGGGCTCTAAGACCTCAACCCTATAACTCACACCAGTTACAGAGCTTCAGTCAAAGACATTTAGAGATGTGCGGCCATCCAACATGATGCCTGCCCAGACCATTACACCGCCACCGCTATAATTGTTGACTTCGCGGATATTGGAGGGTAGGTAGGCGGGTCCTTGGCTCCCTCCATATGAAAGTACGGCGAGAAGCGGTGTTTAGGCTAAAACGAGACTCGTCGGTGAACAGAACGGTCGCTCATTGCTCCGTACTCCAATCGCTATACTGCCTGCACCATACTGATCGGACTTTCCTCTCCTTAGGCGTGAGCGGGACCCAAACTGCCGCTCTTTTGGCAAACAACCCTCTCTCAGTCAGTTTTTGGAAACAGTAATCCTTGTTACACTGGTACCTGTGGCTGCATACAGGCCCCGAGAGAGCTGAGAAGCTGTAGCCCCTCTGTTACGCCTCGCTAAAAAGGACAAATAGCGATTTCTCTGGTCGTCATGGCTCTTGAACGACCTTGTCTAGGCTTTCTTTCTATGGATTCATTATCCTGTAACTGTTTCCATAGGTTACCCACGACACTGGGCGTTATATTATGCTCTCTGCATATCTGGACTTGCGATTAGCCTGCCTCTAGCCTTCCCACAATTTGCCACCTCATTCCATCATCTAAAGGACGGTGGTTACTTATTTTTACTGTTCCGATGTGAATTTAACCGATTGCTGCAAATAACACCAAGAAATTAGTCGAGGTGTGCTGACGAACGCAATTCGACTTACCGTCCCTCGCTTATAAAGCCCGTTTTTCTTCTGGCTCCGCCTACACACGTCTACACTCACGTATTTGCAGTACAAGACTTGCATTTTTATCTAGAAGCAGTGGTTTTTCCTTCAGTTCAGTCCTTTCCATGCAATTCGATAAAATATGAATATTCTTTTATATATTTCACCAGTGTAGTAATACGTTGTAGAGACATTAGGTTATTTCAAAGCAGAAGACATGAAAAATGACCTCATACCTCTCGATTATACACCAAGCGTGCTGAGCATTACATCATGAATGCATGCTAAGAGGGTGGAAGAAATACCTTATATATTACCCCTTTTGAAGGGCGATTGGGGATTAGGGGACCGAATCCCCAAATCCTGGTGGTGGAGAATCATCATCTACCCCCTTTTTAGTTAGGAGAGATGAAAAATGAGCAATGTTCTCGCTGGGACTCGAACCTCGGACCTCTCAAATACGAACCGAACGTGCTGACTAGTACACCACGAAGGCACACTTAGAAAGCGGGAGAAATACCTTAATAAATGTAATGAATCAATTTGAAAGACACAGTGACCGTTTTTCTCATGGTGATTCATGAACATAGTGAAATATGGTCACTGTGTCTTTTAAACAGATTCATTATTTTACCCCACGCGAAAATTATAAAGACCCGCGCAACAATTATTAAGGGCTTTTTAATTTATGCCTGTGACATCAACATTATATTTAACAACAACATTATGCTTACTATTGAAGATTCATTATTTTACCCCACGCGAAAATTATAAAGACCCGCGCAACAATTATTAAGGGCTTTTTAATTTATGCCTGTGACATCAACATTTTATTTAACAACAACATTATGCTTACTATTGATCAACATTATATTAATTATCGATAATTAGTTTTAAATCGTAATGAGGATATAAATGAAAATAATTTATAAAAGAATAGTTACAAAAATTTTATATTTCACAGCTTTATAATCCTGATAATATATGAGGAGCGTTCAAACGAAAGTGATTCGAGATGTGTATCCAGAGATGATATGGGATGTGTAGTATATATGAGATATGTAGCGACAGAAATGAGACAGATACATAGCTAGGAACAGCAATATTTAACGACTGAGATGCAGACAATGTTTGTTAAAAAACATCCTTTCCGTCAAGAAAGGCGTCCCATTGCCTGGGAAGGTTACGAATTCTGTCCATAAAGAATGATGTCAGTTGATCATGAAACCAGCTCACAACTGCAGCCTTTACGTTCTTGTCGGGCTGAAAGCGTACACCCTTCAGGCTTTTCTTTACCGGGCCGAAGATGTGATAGTTACAAGGCGACAGATCTGGACTGTAAGCTGGATGTTCCAAGACTTTCCACATTTTGAGGGACAATGCCTCGACACACACCCGAGCGACATGCGGCCTTGCATTGCCGTGCAGTCGAACATTAAGTGAAACCCAGAGAAACTATTAGGCCACAGAAAGGGAAAATCTCGCAGTGTTATCAGCAGTATATAAATTTCGTGTTTTCTTTGGAAGTTCTCCAGTAACTGTATATAACGACCACGCGGCGGTCACTAGACTCTACTCTGGGATAAATTTATCATCCAGATTAATAAGGTGGGCACTTAAATTACAAGAATATAATCTAATAATTAAACACACGCCGGGAAAAGAAAATGTTGTGGCAGATGCCTTAAGCAGAATTAATTTAGATGAAAATGGAAATACAGTTAACATAGCCATGCTGACATCCAAAGTATTAGATTCTCGTGAAACAGTAATAGCCGAACTTGCAAAAGATCCGGAGTTCAAAAATATA
>KK121936.1:27318-58774 GCA_000611955.2 Stegodyphus mimosarum
CGCTGTCTGCCCCCTGTTTCTTCTGGCCTGTAAGGCAATATACCGGTCATCTGCGGGTGTGGTTCCTCGTGGACGACCACTACTAAACCCCCGGATAGCTGCTTCTGTAGTTTGAAATTGTCTCCAAAGTCATGAAACGATGCTGTGAGCAATTCCGAACTCTGCAGCCACACTTGTCACACTGCGGCCTTTCACCAACTTCCCAATGATTCGACCTCGGGTAAAGGCATCCAGATGTCGTCTAACAGATTGATTATTCGCCATTTCTCGCTGAGGCAGCAACTCGGTGTGATTTTAACTGCTATACGACGTGCAATCTCTTTGCCAGAAATACTGATCTTACACCAATAACATGCTTTATACTACTCAGACACTCCCCCATTACGTCTACCTGCATATCTACGCATGTGCTACCGTACATCACCTTACTTAATCTCCTGATTGGTCTTTCTGTCCGCTCTGCCTCTTCGTTCAGCTGATATGCTAATTTTTCGACTTCGTCCTTAATTTTTGCACACCAGTGTATATACTTTAATAACGAATGGTTCAAAAAATCTTTTAATAGCTGAATGATAAGAAATGTTTGTTTTTAAATTAATTGCTTCTTATCATTTATGATTTTTTTTATTTGAAGTTTCAAAAGTATACATTTGGAAGATTTTAATGCATTAATGGGTTGTTTCCGCATAGTTTTAAATAAAATATTTTTTTTACTTGTGGTACCTACATGCGAAGTATTTTTTGCAGATTTTTTTCCCTCAGCACTTACTGCAGATAAAAACTGCATATTGCACATTGTCATAAAGAAAATTAAATATTAGAACACTGGTTACGGCAGTGGTTCTCAACCTTTTTTACCCCTTTCACCATTGCTGGACGATCATTCTCCCTCTCATCCTTTTCCATATTCGAAAAATATGTAGCCATTTATTTAAATTTAGATTACATTTTAATGTGCTTTAAAATTAAACGAGAAAATGTATATAAAATTTTGATAAACACCATAATTTTTAGAAGTAACTTTTTAGATTCATAAACTGAAACTGACTACATATTAGGTAAACAAAAGGCTAACCGCATTTCTCATTCCCTCCTGAACTACAAAATTCCACCTGGAGGAACTCCGTCGTTACGAACCTCTAATTTATAGGCACAAATATTCTAAGACGATACTTTGAATAAAATAATTAAAATAAATGAAAAATGCATTTAAAAAGTTATTGTTGTGACATGAGTATGTTCATTAGGGTCCTAATTAATAATTTATATTCTTTTAAAAATTAGAATCAATTTAGCTGCGAAAATCACAAGCATTTTAATCGATCAAGGTGACAATACTGGGCAAAGTAACCCCGCTTGACGGAAAGGTTTGTGATTATGACAATGTTTTAGAACACCGTTAAAAGAAGGCGTTATTGTCATAGTGGTCCCGCAAAATAAATAAATAAAATAAAATAAATAAAATTTTTTAATTTTTTTTTAAATCTGAAAGGTTTCAGATTTTAAATTACGTCCAAAGGGGCGTTTTTTTTAACATTTTGTGTGTTACCTTTATAAGGTATTTCTCCCGCCTTCTTGGCATGCCTTCTTGGTGTAGTGGTCAGCACGCTCGGCGCGTATTCGAGATGTCCGTGGTTCGAATCCCGGCGAAGGCATTGCTCATTTTTCATCTCTCCTGATTCAAAAACATCCTAATGTCTCTACAGTGACGCCCGATTTAAAAAGATGGTGGATTCTTCACCGCCAGGATTTGGCGACTGGGTCCCCTAATTCCCAGTCGCCCTTTAAAAGGGGAAGTATATAAAGTATTTCTCTCGCCTTCTTGGTATGCCTTCGTCGTGCAGTAGTCAGCACGCTCTGCGCGTATTCGAGAGGTACCACGTCCCGACAAAGGATTGCTCATTTTTCATCTCTCCCTGCTTTTCAAAAAATAACTAATGCACTTGTTTTAAAAAAATACCTAATTTACACCTTTATTTATTAAATATCATATTCTTCGCACTTAAACCATAAAACTCAGTTCAACAGCAATATCGCAAAATAATTTTAAAATCAGCATATGTTTAGAATTTCCGATACACAGTCTCGCGCGATGGAGATAAAAGTGTTTTTTTCTGTACAACGTTGCCATTGCTCGCTTTGAAATCCTTCAGTTTGTTCATCAAAAATTCGTTAAAGTTTTATAAAATATGAAATCGATAATAAAATAAATTTCAAATTTCAAATTTGTACTTCCAGATGCCCATATTCGCAGTAGGATTACTTATTCAAAACTGGATGGCTTTAAGTGCCGTTGTTTTATCACAATTCGAGAAACATACATTTAAGCAGATTCTTCACTATTTAATTTCTTTAAATATAATACACGGCGATAATATTTGGTGGCAAGAATTTGAAAAGTGAAACAACGCTTGTAGTGAATCAATGCAAAATGCCAAAACGAAATTGATAGCCTTTCTGGGCAAACTGCCCCTTTAGACTAAAAAAATAGACTTCTTGAAAAATAGAAACTACACATAAGAAAATCTTATTTTATATGTCAGTTCACAAGATTAAAATTGAGAATTTAATTTTGCATCAATTTTAACGAATTAATAGAATTAATCTTCCCATTGGCTAAGCGTTTCATTATGAGCAATTTCAGCGAACAGAATGTTCTAATAAATGTATAATGACTGCTCCGTTGCAATATGTAGCTACTGGATCCAAGCCACATGGTTTTAACCATGAGGTATATATTTAAGATGTCGGATTATACCGCAGTTTCCCACAAGCCTGAAGGATTTGCTCTGTTAAATATGTGGAGGCAAAAATAATGGGCATAATGATCTAAATGTGGCTAGAAAATTCATTATTAACTCCATCTTACTATCTGTATCCATTATTATTTACATCAATCACGCAAACTAAATGAAATAATACAAAATAATTATAAGGAAAAATTGGAAATTTATCCTTTCATTTTATGTATTACTTGTCACTGTGTCTTTGAAAATTCTTAAAATCGAGCCAATAATTATGAATAACCCTGCATTCTTAATAGAAATAACTGATACTCTTAATTTTCTTAGGATGAACGAAACTGATATTAATTGAAAAATTAAAGCTGCCGCTTCAAATGTTCGTTAGCAAAGCTTTTAAAACAAAAAAGGTATGACAAAAAGTAATCACTAAAATATCATTTTATGCCTCCCCAATACAAACGAAAAATATGGAGTGATATATAAATGTTCTATAAAGCATTATCAACTGAAGTTTCGACTAACATTCCACTTTGTAAGTGAACTTTTGACAGCAACCAAATGCAATTCTAAATATTCGAAATCCTGAACTTGTTTTAATCAAAGAAAAATGTGTTTATTTTTTTTAAATCATTACTTCACAAGCAACTGGAACAAAAACCCGCCACTACACCCACTTATATTGGATTGGACTGTTCCTTATTAGTAGTGCCTCTGACGCTATTGAAGGACACGCACGAAGATACGAAATGACGTAATAAAAACCGGTTACGTAGTACTAATTCATTTGAACTTCAATTTAAAAATTTTAGAATTGGAACGGGGTGTAATCCTTTTCCACTCTTAAATACCGATGAATCATTTTTTATCTTCGCTATTTAAGACCTTCGTTAATTTGATTATAATCGATTTAAGTCGATTAAATGTCATAAATGCGTGCAATCCCTATTTTGTTAAAATGTACGTAACTTCACTCTTTTATATCTTTCATTCTGTGTTATCAATAAGTTTACTTGCCTGAGAACGATTTTTCTAAAGTAGAAAAGAAGTATAGGGAAGCAATGGTGATGGTTCTTTTTATTTCCAACTATCAATAAAATGATAATTTTTTATCGCCGTACACACTTAAATGGGAAATTCAAGAGCTCGAAATTAGTTTTTTTTTTTTTTTTTTTTTTTTTTTTTCTATTGTATCGACCCTACAAAGTTTCTTGCATTTATGTTGAAATTCTACAGTGATTAGTTATTTTGAAGCAGGAGATCTGAAAAATGTGCAGTACACTCGCTGGGACTCTCGAAATGGGCCGCAGGACCTCTTGAATACCCGTCGAGTGTGCTTCCAATTGCACCACGAAGGTATGCGGAAGGATAGGAGAAAATGTCAGGACTGAGTGTTCGGTGCATATTCTTGGAAAACATCTTCGTGAACTCCTTAAATCCTGATCTGGAACAGGGAGCTAAATGCAGCTATGTTCTGTGGTAGAATATTGTGATTGAGTGGTAGAAGAACTGCACTTTAAAGGGATTTAAAATCCTCTTTTATTAAATCACAATTATTTACAACCATTTCACAACTCGGGAGGGATACAGAAAGTAGAGACCGCACTTGGGTCTAAAATGAACAATCAAATAAATTTAAACTAAAGTTAAATAGAAATTAAATAGTCGTTGCTCACAGAGCTATAACGCGAGGTTGGCCTCTAAACTAAATGGTGCGTAGCAAGATTTAACTAATACTGACGCACTTGGAATTACTTCAGTAAGCAATCACGTAAAAGCGCTATGGCTTAGAATTTAAATGCTAGCTAGTCAGGAGAACGTCGAATAGAGTGACCGTGGTCTGAGACTAAAAGCTCTCTCACACTGAGAGGTTCCTACCTTTCGTTTAAATACTACTTGGCTCCACTTCAAATAAGCATAAAGCTGAAACGCAAGCTTATTCTAACGGGAAGTTGAAATGAGAAGAGATAGAAAAGGAAAAATTAGAATAAAACTTTGTTAGTTTAACTAAAACCTTACAAAAATACCTTATAAAGTTGTACTAACAAAAAATTGCATCATTTCGCCATGAGGCAGAAATTCCAGAATTTATTGTAGATTTAATTTTTACTATTATGTTAGAAGAACTGCGCATAGCTGTGTGTTAACACTTTTGGTCTACGCATCAACGGTGATTTTTCGTGTAACTTTTCGCTTACTCCTTGCAACTCCGACGCTGTTCTTGAATTACATAGTGCAAAGAAAGGCTTTGAGTGGTCTAGGCGAAACTTGTAGTATTGGTTGAAACAGATTAACTGCTTAAATTTATAGTAGTCTGAAGAAAGCTTGTGTTTAAGCCAGATCCAGGAGACTTGCAACTTTGTGTTCGTAAGTTATTTCTGTGCCTGTTCTTTTAAAAATTCTTGCGGTGAAAATTAACCTGTATATTACATATGACACCTTTTAGTTAATGGCAATTGAGGTAGCTATGCTAAGTTGAACTGAAGTTAGGCGTGCCAGTTTTTACGAACGTATTCTGCACTTAGACAAACCTTTGAAAGAAACTTCTGTATTTTGATTATTATTTAAAACTTGTACTTGTAGATTTAATAAATGTATAATATTTTACTTAAACTGAAAATTACGTACATATATATAGGAAAAATATAACAAACAAAATCCGTCTAGAAAGCTCTCAAGGTAACTGCATATATTAATGCTACACTTGATAATACTTAGCCCTTTCATACAGTATATTACGACCAGGTATCTAATCTGTCACGTCTTAAAACATTTTTAACCTAATTATTAGCCGTACCGAAGAAGCAGAAGTCATAGATATTCTAAAAAGAAATTTTTATCCTTAAATCTATTTTAAATATAAAATTTATACGCATATATATATTTAGTCATATTTTTTATTGCAAACATAGTGAGCTGATGGTAGTGTACAGCTAAAAGAGCTGGAGATAATTTCTTTTAATTTATGGACATTATATATGGCATTAAAAGCACGCCCTGTTAATTATTTTAACAGTGCAAATCGAAAACATATATTTTGTTTTCAATACTCAGAACAGCGGTATAACAATTATGCTTCGACAACATATACTTTAACCGAAAAGCTGTGTCATACTGCTTCTGCTAAAAATGTTATTCCCATTCCCTAGTGAAAAGTATCAAACAGTATTAGAAACTATAATACACTTTAATGACTAATATTGATCAATTCCTTAACAAAGTATAAAGACACACAGTATTAGAAATTTTAATACACTTTAATGACTAATATTGATAAATTCGTTAACAAAGTATAATTAATTACAAAGGCAAAAATCATAATTGCTTAATAATCATCAAAAGTACTTCATCATAAACAAAGAACACAAAGAAAACCTTGCACATAAGACTTTCACGTAAGATAAAAAAAAACACTGTATACACAGAAGTGTTTCAAAATATATTTACAGACACTTTTTTCTCCAACCATTTTAGAAACAGAAATTATGATCATATTGCACCAAAATAACAATTTAATATTAATAATTATAATATTGTGCTGATTGTATAATTTTCACATAAATAATTGCCTGAAATGAAGTTTACAGTCATGTGTGAGTCATGCCATGATATGTGATTGATGATACGAAATGAGCATCACAGTGAGTACAGTCGTTCACTACTGTTCAACAGATTAAGTACTAATACACTTTAGCACATACTTTTAACCACGGACCGAAACGGTTTTTTTAGTGCATCCTGGGGGCACAGCTGTTGCAAGGTGTGATGGTTCTTCTGCGACAATCTTTCGCCATATCCCTATTGTTTACCCCGTCACAATGGGGAGTGCAGCCCTTCTCCGTAGAAATTTAAAAAAAAAAATTACAATTTCAAGTAACATTTCATGCACTTTAATTTTAGCAATTACTAAGACCCAGATTGTAATCACGAGGTCACGACGGCTCTGCATGCTGGTCAACCAGTGAAATATAAATTGTACTCGCAAAATTTAAAGGCTAAGAAACAAAAAAGGCATAGATGATTAATCAAACATATTTACAAGCTTAAAGCTTTATATAATGTTTATTATAATTGTGCTTTGTATTAATACCGTTTAATTTTCTATATTAAAGCTGCTAGAAATATAGAACTATATTCTTCGGCGGATACATATGCTATACAGTGTTTTCAGCTTATGTTGACTGTAAGTATAGTCATGCGTATATATGCGCGTATAAACTGTAATAATAGATACGCAGTCATCGATTTTTATTAGTTTGCACACAAAATAGGGCACAAAAGAGATGAAAATGTCATTATGCATGATTTCATGAAGGGTTGGATTAAGTAATTAAAAGGGCCCCATCTGGCCCGCTGGCTGTCTTTTGCCCACCTCTGCTTTAGATAAATAATAGAAATTCGACTCCAATCACTTCTTTGAATTTAATTTTGGTCTCAAAAATTCCAAATCAGAAGCTGTGTGTCATCATGTTTCAATATGCAATTTTTAACTTTTATTATTCCTAGTTTCTACAGGCAATTACTGAAATTTATAAAATTAAACGGAACCATTTATGGAAATGAGTAGATGAAGATGGAATAATATATGAAAATGAAGAGATATGTTCGAATACGAGATTTCTTTAGGAAAACTACACGGTGACGTTGGAATCTGGCCAAGTTAAAGATTACAGTTTATTTTTCATTCTCTTCCTGACTAGTTCTAGATTTCTTTCACAGATGGCACTAGTATAGGATTGATATTACTGGGTAGGAGAAGAAAGGGATTACGTTCATGTATTAAAAAACTTAAATTATTTTTATTTTATTACACAACCTAAAACGAATTTTAATGTGACTGTAAGAAGAGCCTATAGAGTTCATATCAAATAATTCTTCAAAGAAAAAATTTGGCGGCACTAAAATATTATCGCACAATGTCACACTATCCTTAGAATAAAAACATGTAATCTAATCAGGTTGCGAAGTAATAGAAACCCATCTAAAAACCGTTAGGTTTGTTATGGAATAGCGGAAAAATTACTGTCACAGATTTTAAGCGTAAAACAGTCTACGGAAAATGCAAAAAGGAAACGTTTGTAGGATAGCAGCAATTATAGCTGATAATGCCCGCCAGATGAACTCTGCCAAAAAAAAGTTCTAACAGACATTCTCAGAATGAGTTTGAACTCAATGTTACTGTTTAAGTTCCCGCAGATAATACTAATGTCATTTATAGCTTAGTTTCTTCATTTCTAATGATATTTATTCTATCTCTATTTACAATCGTTTTGCTTTAAGTATTCATTACATTTGCATGATTAAGTGAACTTATTCTCCGGCTTAAACTGTTTGAAAGTGCAGGTAAATTGTCAATACAACTCTTCTCTTAATCATAATATAAGTTTCTTTTCCTTTCTGTGTTTTTTTTAACTACTTTCAGCCTTACCGCTATTTCGAATTAACCGTGGATGTCCTCTTCAGTATTACGCACTTCATTGCGAGTTGACTGTAGCTGAAGTGAAACATTCTGAGCAATTTTCAGTAAAACGTTTTCCTGTCTAACTTACATAAACTGTGAAATAGCATGCTTCTGTAAGTTGCAAAAATTTTAGGAACTCAGAATTATGCTACATATAAATATAGAGTAAATGCGTAGGAGAAGACTGCAAAAAGAAACATATGCTTGATTCTCGGGTTGCAGTTATAAATGTAAACAATGGACGGTTGAAAGCGGGATAAGCTTGTACTCATAAGATATACATTAAACTAATTTATGTAAAATTATGTTAAGGGAATTCCTTTCAATTCAGACTCTTCATGAGCTTGAAAACCATTGTTCAGGAAAATTGGAAAAGACTTGCGCTTTGGTTGAGTTTGCCCTGAGCATGGCAGAACATAGAAGAGATTGTCCCAGAAATATTTTTCTCCCCATGTTAAATAGGTCGTGCTGTCCAAGTACAACTTGATAGTAGGGTCAATCTCTTCTGGTAACTCGCCCAGCTTGATGACAATTATCCTATGCACCTTGTCCTTCAAAGCTTGCACATGAGCAGCACGAAATTCCATTAGACACCATTCGCTCTCCAGAAAGTTCCTTCCGTAAGAAAAAGAAAGTGAAGTAAATAAATAAAAGTCAAAAATAGACATATTATGAAAACAAAGTAATCCTGAAATGTATGGACAAGTCGATACAGTGGCATGTTAAGCAAAAATTGTTTTGCATTTGTGATTGAACACATATACGGAGTCAGACGCTTTAGCATTCTAGGTTATATTTTTAAATGACAGCTTGAATGTTCTTGAATCAAGCAATTTTATTATTCATCTAAAAATATCTTGAGACAGATCAACAGCATAATAATAGTGAAAAACAACACTTGCAAATACACAATAACAAATATGTCCAAATATGTCTATTGACAACAGCATGAATTTTGTTTTAATTTGATTAAAGTAAGGTGATCATACGTCCTGAATTTCACGGGACAGTCCCGAATTTTCAGTCCTTGTTCCGATTCCTCAACTAGCGTTTACCTTAAGAAAATTGGGAGTTGGGAATTTCTCTCCTCAGCCCCCGAACATACACGGAATTTTTGCTTACAGCTGTTCTACTCTCAGGCTGAATAGGCTTCTATAAATTTAAATTATAGAAGCCTGAAACAGGCTTCTATAATTTTTAGGTTTAATTTTCACATTTTATTCTTAGTCTGTATATTTAAAGCATATTTAATAGGCAGATAGCCCTCGTATGCTTTGCCATAATTGAATAACCTAACCTAACCTTAAAGCATATTTAGAAATTTATTGGTATTGAGTCATTTAGGTCTTTGTGTAAAATAGGTTCTAAATTTCTTACTTTTCTTCTATATTGATCAATTTTCAGCAGCATATTGCGCGAGAATACACTGCTGGCCACCCAAATTGCAACACCAGGAACAACAACAGATATCACAACAAAATTTATTTAGTAGATAACATATTCACCAAGTGTCAAATGATTAAATTTATAGACTTCTGTGAAGTGTGGTTTCTTCTAGAATCAGTAGCCAGAGTAGCCGCCATTGTTGGAGATCACCGCTGCCACACGCGTCCGCATTGATTCAAAGAGACTTTGGATGTGTTCTTGGGGTACAGCAGACCAAGCAGCTCCCACACGTTGGCAACGTTAATCTCGTGTGGCAGCTTGGGATGTAATCTGGGCCAATCGCTCAGCAACTATGGACCACGTGTTTTCTATCGGCGAAAGATCCGGAGAGCGAGCCGGCCAGGGAAGCAAATCAATCTGGCGATTGACGAAAAACCCTGGGACAATGCGTGCCACGTGTGGTCGCGCATTATATGGCTGTGGGCAAGCCCTGAAGTGGAGGAGTGCGAGAGTGATATCCAATACCGCCACATACCATAATACCCAGTGGAGGATCAGTGTGGCGGTGCATAACGCAGCTGTTCAGCATCCTCTCTCCACGGTGTCTCTAGACTCGAATCCGACCACCGTGGTGTTGCAGATAGAAGCGTGACTCGTCAGTAAAGACAATTTTATCCAATTCCACATTCTTCTTTCATCGCACATTTGACGGCGGAGACGTCTGTGGTTTTGCGTCAAGGGTAGACGAA
Organism: Stegodyphus mimosarum; assembly: GCA_000611955.2. NCBI lineage: Eukaryota > Metazoa > Arthropoda > Arachnida > Araneae > Eresidae > Stegodyphus > Stegodyphus mimosarum. The sequence goes on from KK121936.1 coordinate 37,656, forward strand.
GCTATGGACGTCTTACGGACAGACCACTCTGCTGTAAACGGCGTCGAATAGTACGCGCAGACACTGGATGATGCGTTACAGATTGAATGTGCTGTGCTATGGTTCGTGATGTGACTGAACGATCCGTCACTGCCATGCGCACAATGTTCCTGTCCTCACGTGAAGTGGTGCACTGAGGTGGATGCGATCGAACACGTCGGTCCGTCGTACCCTACTGCATCCAACGGTCACATATCCGCATTACAATTGTTTGGTTTCGTCCAACACGACTACCGATTTCCCTGAACGATAATCCACACTCTCGGTAGGCCACTATCCTTCCTCTGTCGAACTCGGATACTTGATCAAACGATGATCGTTGTTTACTACGAGGCATAATTGATATTTAAAAAAAAAAAACCACAAGGAATACACAATTGCCAAACTTGAAATCGTCGAAAACTCCAAGCCTTAAATAGCGCTTTGAAGTGGCGCCACAGGCGCGCGTGATGTGCGTCTGCGCTGAAATTCTAATCATTTGCATATCTCACCTTCGCTAATGCATGTTGTAAATTTCATGCTATTTGCATGTTTCATTCAGTGTGTTGCATTTACGGTGGCCAGCAGTGTACCTTGAATGCTTATGTTTCTTAATAAAATTTTAGAATACTATATATATTATATATTTTGACCTATATACCACCTACACCCCAATAACAATAATAATAAAGTAATTTATTTGTAAAAAAATAATTGAAAAAATTATCTATCTATCTATCTATCTATCTCTATATATATAGCGTCTCGAATTTCGAAATCTGGGCACTTTAATTAAAGAGAATACTTTTACAAATGAATAATAGACTGCTTTAAAAGAGCATTTTTAAGAATAAATTGGAGCAAAAAGCCCTAAGCTGTAGTACACACGTAAGTATGCCATTGTTAATATATTATGATACACACGTATATAAATGTGAGAAAAAGTGTTTCTAATAGCTTTTTTATCACTTCTTAAAACGTATACGAAAATAAGATATGCTTACTTTGAAAGCACAAGCACCGTCCTCTTGGATAGTTGAACAGCATTCACTATGTTGTCTTCGATAAATTCACCGGGTATGAAATGCTTGTAATGCAAGCAAAGTTCTATTTTTGGTTTTCTGTTTTCAAGAACTGAAAAAAAAAATCAAAATGGAAATGAGACACTTCTTTTTCTTTTAAATTCGATAATATTTTCAATGTTGCTCATGTAAATAAATAAGTTCTTAGATAATTCAGGTTGCAACGAAATTAAACAGTTCCTCAAAAACATTCTTTTAGAGACTATTCGTATTTTAGGTAACCATCTGGATGAAATAACGCTGGAATCGAGTTAAGTTAATTAACTAAACCTAATAATTTGTGAAAAACTTAATCTCCCGAAAAATGCATGAGTCTGATAAAACTAAAATACGACTAGTCTATAAAAAGTATATGCTTATAGTTCTTAAATTGAACAGTTTTAAATCCGTATGATTTTATTTCGTTAGGAGAGAATTTTGAAAAATCTACATTCGCTTTCCTCTGGGTGTGAAAATTACGATGTTTATTTTATTACCCCCAACACAGAAGCCGAGAAAAGTCAACATAAATGAATTTGTACTAAAGGAGTTTTATTTTAAATATATAAAGAAAACATACAAAATAAGGAACTAAATAACATAAAGGTTTGATTTCATAAAATATAATCAACAACAATTACTGACACTAAGATAATTACCAAGGTTATCCACCGCTACTAAACTGAACTTAACTAATTGCACCCTTATATATAAGGTATATATATATATATAGAGAGAGAGAGAGAGCTCACCAAATACACCATAACGGTCTCAAGAAAGTTTGAAAACCTACAGGTGAGACTATACATGTTTCACATTTTACTTTAACAAATGAAATAAAGCTGAAGCGTTAAATATAAGGTGCAGATTACATCCACAACAATATGAAAGCTAAAACTAAATACAAATACAGTGAATTCATTTGTGGTGTGTATCACCCAGACAAAAATCGTTTGGAATAGATTTTTCTTCTTGCAGATTGTTCACTGTATTAAGAGTTTGTTGCAGAAATTAATTGGAATATTCTCCCTCATTTAAAAGGTCAATAAAGTAACAAAAGATTTATTTAGTCATCACGGATAATTTATATCACCATGATATGCTATTTTATTTACTTTCATAAAGCTAAATATTCGTTAAAGATGATGTAGATATAGCCTCCTTTATTAAAAGAATAGACAAGTCGACAAAAAGCCAAGAACTTCCTAAAATTGATATCGGCCCTAGAAGTCCGCAACAAGCGAAAAGAATTTTTGAATCTGACGAGATTTATAAACAGGAGAAGACAGGAATGTTTCCAAAGATGACATCGGAGTGAAGTATAAACGATGTAGGGATTTGTATCAACTCGACAAAGATATCTGTACCTGTTTAATATTATTCCCTTGTAATTTTGCGCTTGCATCGACTGTGCGAAAGAAAGTCAGTGTATGTGCATGCACAAGCTATCAAAATTAGTTCAGCGCTTTCTGAATTTGTTCTGGTGATGCACAGGAAAGCGCAAGCAAAACATCCTTTGCAATATTCAATGATTTCGTCTAATTTGAACATGACTGTTCTAATTCTTACTGTGTTATTTGCACACGTTTCGTTTGTTTGGCATGTTTTTGCTGATTTTATTGTGTATTAACACAATAAATACCTTATATACTCCACCTTTTAAGGGCGACTGGGGATTAAGGGACCCAACAGCCAAATCTTGGTGGTGGAGAATCATCACCCACCACCTTTTCCAGTTCAGGCGCCACTGTAGAAACATTAGGTTTATTTCGAAAGCCGGAGAGATGAAAAATGAGCAATACCCTCGTCGGGACTCGAACCACGGACCTCTCGAATACGCGTCCAGTGTGCTAACCACTACACCACGAAGGCATGCTAAGATGGCGGGAGAAATACCTTATACTATCACCATGGAAACGTGTTGTCAAAATTATTAAAGATTGTGCAGTCAAAAATTCATTAACAGTTAAAAGTTTTCAAGAATCCCTAGCTTATATTTTACATTAATAAAACATTATCAGTCTTATGTGCTTAGTCTTACTGCTTAACAACTGGGTTTAAAACGAATGATAACCAATTTTCTAGTAATCGTATATTATCATCTTTATCGAAGATGCGGTTAAACTACGCGTCTGATTCCTGTTTCCTTTCCATGAAAGGAAGTTAATTCCGTTATTTCTTATGAATGATGGCACTTCAATGAAAGCTATGCGGAAGAGTGTTTGAGCAGGTCTTCGGTGATCGCCATTTTAAGTAACAAAATTACAGATGTTAATTTCCACAGTAGTTATTTTCATAAATTAAATCAAACTTGCCAAACATAAAAATCTAAATTTGAGGTTTATCTTATAGATTTCAGTTTTAAAATCAGAGTTTTCTTTATTTCCTGATTCTGAATACACCTTTAGTCTTCTAAAAGTGTTAATTTCCATACCAATTACAAGTATTTGAAACACGAATAAAAGATTACATTGCAGTTTTCTCTTAAAGATTCCAGTTTTAAAAATCAAAAGTTTCTTTACCTACTGATTCTATTAATTTCAAGAGAATCTCCATACACACTGACTGAGTAAATACAAGCTTTCTTCAAAACTTGTGTAAATATTGCTGATTAAATTACTGAACCTGATGTATGTCATATAATATTTTGTTAAATATATATAAATTGAAGATTAAATGAATAATTATTACAGTTTAACTGAAATAAGGAGGGAAAAATTATTTATGTGAGGCAACAGCGTAGTAAGCATTCTTACATTTTGCCAGAAAAGTCCGTTCTTACATTACCAATCAAAATTGTATTTATAAAAATGAAACTGAGCTGCCTCAAGAATCATTTTATGAAATTGTGCAAGTCAACTATTGGAAACATTGGATAAATCCAATTTTATTTAGAATTTATTTTAAAATTTCTTAAAAATTTATTTTAAAATTTCTGAAAAATTTTCTCTAAAATTTCCTAAAAATTTTAAATACACTAAATAACTGATTATTAATTGCGGTTATTTTTAATTTAATCTTTTAGAACTCGGATAAAATTCTCTTTTACGGATTCGCAGCAGGAGAACTTCATTCTGATTTTCGAACAAAATCTTTGAACGTAAGTGCTGGCAAATGAGTATTCGTTTATAAATAATAACAACGCCCTTCTGTTTTAATAAGATAAAAAACTTGAATGTACTTTCAGTACGTATACTATGCTGTGTTTTTAACTATTCTCTTGAATTCAAGAATAACACTTTTGTCAGCAATTCTTTAATTTTTATCTTTTTTGTTTTTCTTAAATAATTTTCTTTTACAAGTTAAACAAGAGATCTGCGTCTTACCTGAAATTAAGTTCTTTATAACAAATGCTTCGTCTTTATGGCTGAAAGATATGAACGCATCAAAACGCTTGTCCTTGTCAATATCTTTCTCCTTGACAAAGGATACACCATGAGCGTATAACCATACTTTGATATTCAACTCGTAACGATTGTAGAGAATTATGGCGGCAGCACATATTAGAAAGAAAGCTGAAATGCAATAAATACGCATTATTTTCTAATTCGTAAAAATAGCTATTGCAGTTTCCATCAGGATAAAATATTTTCTAGAACTTACATGAATCATAACTGTTGCTGAGAATTCTGAATGCCTTGCAACGTAAAAAATGATTTTAATTCTTTGCTTCCAGTAGGCTGGCCCAAGAAGCCGAATAGTGTGAAGGACTTTGTTTAGTTTTTATTTTTGTTTTTAAGCGTTTTATGTGGTTCACAAAAATATGGAAAATAGAAATTGATGTACTATGTTAAAATAAGTCAGCGAGAAAATCTGACTTGTTTTTCTAACAATATGTCTTTTATTAAGTTACTCTTGATTACTGACGTCGACTCTTGCAATTACAATTACTTCCTGAAACTTTTTTTTTAAGCAAACCGGAATAAATACCGTATTTGCTCAAATATTTTCCCCCCTCTCGTCATTTTCCTAGTTTTTTCAGCATATGATTTAGAAGGTTTTGATTTACGGTAACAATATAAAATGTAGGCACAACAGAAACGCATTTTATGTAAGCAAAATTAACATAACTGAAACTGATAATTTTTTTTAAATACGTTACTTAAGGATATTAGTGCGTCTTATGTGGGTTTTTAATGTAAAGCAGTCTCTTTAAAAGCAGCTTAATTTTCCCCTCCTCGTTTTCAAACACTAGTAGTAAGAGAAGAAGGATGAAAAATATGGTAATATAAATCTTACAAAAATAAATATGTAAATCTTGAGCTGATTTACGGATTCTCTGAATCGGTGTTAGACACCTGGGTGTGTGGACTTTAAGCTCTACTCAAACTGAACCCAGTTAAACATTTTTATATTATTTAGCTTAATAAACATTTAATGCATATACAGATAATTCAGAGGACTACACGGTAAATTTAATGCAACATATATGCATGTTTTACACAATTATTTGGGCATTTAAAATGGCCATTGCCATTTTTGATATTATTTGAATTATGAATATCGTAGTTACAGATTTTTATTTCGTGATTGTTGACTCGCTCCTGGCTTTTGAAACATTTAACTAGTTGAAAATAATAAGCCCTTAGCTGGAGAATTTTTATAGTTCTTCTAGTATCCTTTGTTACGAATATACCACAGGAAATCTGAAGTTTGTCTCAATACACTATTCTGGGTAGTTTGCAGTTGTTTTCTCTTTTGAAGAATAGGCTCAGACTGAACAAGGGTAACATAGCATGGGATGCAAAATGGGTTTATAAACAAGTAACTTATTATTAATAAACAAAACTATATTTCGAGCAGGTAAGGGGTAGAATCTAACTTTACACTACTAACTTCTTAGACGTAACGTGTGGGGTCCATGATAAAAAATTTATGAGGATCACCCCAAGATAAGGGACTGCAATCTTAAGCTGTATAATTTCGAAGCGTATTGTATGATTTAGTTATTATTCAACGACAGCAGTAAATATAATATAATAATTTATTCATGTAACTCACTCAGTAATCCAAAAACTATATAAACATAAAACCAAATCTCATTTGGGCACAAGTCAAGGTCCGTCAGAGTCCACAGGACTTTCCCTCCCAGCTCCGATTCTTCATCATTATTATCACTGCACCGCGTGATGTTTACATCTTCCACCTGTATGTTGAGACAAATATAAGTACTAATATTTTAGATCATTACACTTTAATATCATGCCATAGGCTTTCATAAAATACTATAGAAAATAAATTATTCAAACTAATTGCGATTTAAATTTATTTCGGATAAACTAAGGTTACTACAAGGTTTGCTCTTTAAGTCCAGAAATCTTTGAGCGTGTCACGTTTGAGACGTCAGTGAACTCAAACGCTGAGAAGAACCTAACCTCGTTTACTATTAACCTTGGCATAAAGAAAAGTTTAAATAACTGGCAAATAGTGTAATTTTTTTTTCAGATTGGCACAGCGTATTTCTCAAGGACTACTAGGGGCAATAAGTTGCCTCCTTATGCCTTTTTGAAACACAACATTTTTGCATAAATCAGAGTGTTATTAATTATACAATAATTATCAATTAAAAGGAAGATTTTTTTTATTTTAAAAGGTATTCATTTACATGGGTATATTTTCCTAATTCATTTTAAGCATTATGTTGAACTTCTTGTTGATGCAGTCTCTTAACAAACTCTTTAAAACATTTTAAAGGTTTTATTGTTTAATAGATGCGCATCTTTCATATAGAAACACTTTTATTTTCTTCCATTTCTGGCTTCAAATTGGAATTTGACATTGTAACTTTATGTCAAAGTTCGATATATCAGATCATGTGATATATCAGAGGTGATCAAACGTTTTGTCAATAGAAGCCGCGTATTAAAATTCGGGAAATCCGAAGGCCTAAATTACGTATTTAGAACGTATTATGATAGCAAAATAATTTTTGAGGAGAAGGTTATGTTTCAAATAATTTAACAATCATAGTGCATCTGCGCTATGTTCTACAAAATATAAATTTTAAATTTTTGCATTGTGCACTAAACATCTCCAAAGTGACAATAAAAGCTTATATTCAATATATCGATGACTGGTTTCGTTTTTAACTTAACGTTTCTTACTTTACATACAGCCTTCGTAAAATGAGATTTTCAAAAACATTTAATTATGGATTTGAGCGTTATCTTAAAAATGTTTAATACTTTTCTCTTATTCTAAGATTAAACAAATACATTCTGCCTTTAATTCAAACTTTTCAACAGATAAAAATCGAGAACACATTGACTTTAGAGACAGATTAAATTGAATTCCGTTAAATAAAATATTTTGAAGTTTAACATGAGAGGGATATTACAACCGAAAATTTATCTATAAACAGAAATTTGAAACACGTAATTTTTATTAAAATTTTTCGAAATTAAAAACGCTTGTTGTAAACATTTTCCTTAACATACATCCTAGAATTTAACCTGATTCAAAAATTTGCATTCCAGAACTTTTAGCAGCACTTGTATATAGTCTTGAAAAGTTTAATTAATGATTTCTCCAGCAATTTTGATTGTAAAAGGCTGAAATCTTTTTAGCCCAGAGGGCGAAGTCTCGAAACGCAATTTTGCATCATCTACTGTAAATGAGTCCTTCCACATTTCATTCAAGGTTGTTGCCACTTGGCAAAATGTAAGGTTTCAATCTTATATTTACAGGGATCTTTCAAATTTAATCTGCCTGTTATTGATTAAAAAACTGAGCCTTTTAAAAGCAATAGATGCAGTTCTTCAGAATATTGTTTTTTCACTTTTCAATATAATTGATTTAAATAAAAATACATTTGATTCACGACATATCTAATTAAAAATTTTATAATTATAATAGAATTTAATAGAACTATCTTTAATAGTAATATTTTCATAGACTTATGCTATATATTTTTTCACTTTCAAATATATAGAAGATAATATGACGTTCTTATGTTGTTCTAAAGGAATATTTATTTAACAGCCTATAACTGTTTCTCTGTTAAACTTGGGCCGTCTTTATTTATAATATCTACTGATGATTAAAATTTAAAAGAGGCCTTTTCGGCGACCGTTAAAATCTTGTCCCGTCCAGATTTTTTTTAATTACTGCTTTAATTTCAGACCTCGTACGCAACAGTAGATAACTTCCGTTAATTTAGAAATTTAAATTTTTAAAAATTTTGGGAGCCGTAGTAATAAATATTTTAGTTTGATTTCATTAGTGAATGATTAGTCCAGTTCTATAGACCAAAATACGGGCGAACAAGATAAAGTGTGAATAATTAATAAAGAATTAATCTAAAACAGAACACAATGCCGCAAAATTGTCTCACTCTGAAAAACTACCTGTTTCGATTCATTACTGCAAGACAGTCATGGTTTATGACTAATCGCTCAAATATTTATTCGTATAATCATTTTAAAACATTCTGTATAACGAAATAACTGTGAGTGAAGAAACTGCCAACTTCGATGAAGAAATAAGGATAAAATAATTTTCAAGTACATCTTTTGTTCATATTCATATCCGTATTTCCTAAATTCATTTGATGTAAAAATTACACTGAAAGTAAACTTACGATGTCCATCTTCGAAAGCAACCATTTTTTGAATCCAACTGTATTACAATTACACTCCCATGTATTTCCAGCAAGTGTAACTCTTCTCAATTTTGGCAACGAATACAGCATAGATTCTGGCAATTTTTGTAATGTGTTGTTTGCGAGGTGGAGCTGCCTGAGCCCAATCGGTAATCTTGCTTTGGCCAGTGAACTTAAGCGATTATTCGATAGATCGATGCTCAAAACTTCGTCACGAATTGCAAATTGGGAATCAAATGTTTGTTCATACTCCAGTCGCCGCATGAGATGAACAATCAAGTCTGAAGAACTCTGAAAAGAATAATAAATTATTTCATCTAAAGAATGAAAAATAACATTAACTTGTTATCTAACGAAAGCTGCAGAACCTTGCAGTTATATAAAATGTTGATACGTACACAAAATCAGAAATTCTAAAAGCTGTTTTATGGTATTCATGTTTAAAGACAATTTTCATGAAACAGTATACGGTGAAATGTGAACGAGGAAACACAATAAATACGAAGAACTAGAAAATAAAAAATCAATTTTCATTATGGATATTTACAAGAAATGTCCAGATGCACCATATGGATGATGAAGTAAGCAGAGTGCTTTTTGGAAGAAGCTCGGTTATGTCACAAATACTGCAGAAACGACACTAATTTTGATGAGAAAATCTTCGGAAGGGTCAATCTGAATCTTACGGTGAAAGGCAAAAACATCGCAGTGAAAACAATGCGAGGGAAAACATTGTCGTACAAAACATGGGGAAGAAAACATCGTAGATGTAAAACATCCTAGTCTAAACCAACAATGCAGAAAATAAGCGAAAACTTCACAGCTAAACATCGTCCTAGAAAAACTCATGATAAAAAATGAAGCACCTGCAATTCATCTCATGACAATAACACTGCAGACACGTGTGTTCAGACTTTTAAATGCATGTTTATGAAATGATTTTTGAACGCAAGAATAAATGAGAAATATTTTTACCTTTATGCTTCATATTTTTTGAGTTAACTATTAAATTTTTGCTGAAGAATAAGAAAGAAATTTCAGCATTCAAAAACTGAAAATGAGTAGAAAAATTAATTCTAGGTGTAGCGGTTAATAGAATTTTCTACTTACGAAGGTAACTGTTCAAGGTCGATATTTAATTAATATCTTTAATAAAGTTGTATTAACAATTTTTCATGAAACATATAACCTAAAAAAATTGGAAAAAGGAAGATAAATAACTGCATTAGGTTATCTGTATATACAATTTTTGAATGTTCAAGCCTTTTCAGCAAAAACTTATTCGCTAGTTCAATAATGTGAAAGATAAAAGTATCAGTCATTCCTTCTCGAGCTCAAAATCACTTTTGCGAACATCCATTTAAGAGTTTTTAAACCTGAAAACGCATGTCTGCAGTGTTATCGTCACGCGATGATTTGATGGTTTATTTTTTACCACGGGTATTTTCAGCGACGAGGTTTTTAAAACTGCGAGAAGTATTTGAACTGTTTTATTTTCTCAATGATGTTTTAGAACTGCAATGTTTTCTTCTTGCTTTCTTTTCTTCTACGATGTTTTGTACGAGGATGTTTTTCCTTTGCATTGTTTTTCCTAGTGGACAAGACGCATGTCTCGTAAAACAGACCCGTCATCGTTGTTATGCATGTACTACAGCTGGGGTTGCTTATTTCAGTTATTTTTATAAATATTAAACATTAGTTCCTGTTAAGTTTCTATAATTAGAATAACTTTCTTTCACTATATTTTTCGTACTTATTTTCCACGTTATTATTTCACGTATCATCGTATACTTTTGACCTGTTCTATCACCACTTAATCATCGTATACACTGTTTTACGAAAACTGTGACTTTTTCCCTATTCCATCACCGCTTAAAGGTGCGACTATCAGTTGTGCAACATCTTGTATTTCACTCTTCGTTGAAAATTAATTAATGAACTCAATGATTAAACCCATTTCAGTAATTAAAGTAAAATTGTCATTTACTTGCTCCATAAGTTTAAATCTTTGTTCATAAAAATAAACCCAATGCAGCCATTAACTAAGAAGATAATGATTAAAACTGCGGTGATTCATTTTCTGCCTCAATAAAAAACCAAATCTCCAGAAAGCACTTGATTTCATGCGAAAGCTGTTATTTTGCAGAAGCAAACACTTAGAAACATTTTTTTCAGAAAAACTTTACATATTTAATAGTCATCAATACTTCAGAATAAATTATCACACCAAAAAATTATTTTAAAAAAATCTGAAAGCTTTCAGATTTTACATTACGCCCAAAAGGGGCGTTTTTTAAACGTTTACTGCGTTACTTTTATTTACTAAATATCACGTTCTTCGCACTTAAACCACAAAATTAAATTTAACAGCAATATCGCAAAATAATTTTATAATGAGCATACCTTCAGAATTTCCGATACACAGTCTCGCGAGCTGGAGATAAAAATGCTTCTTTCTTTTTTTTTCCGTACGGTGTTGCCATTGCTCGCTTTGAAATCGTCGAGTTTCTTAATAAAAAATTCGTTAAAGTGTTACAAAATGTGAAATCGATAATAAAACAAATTTCATATTCAGGTTTCCAAATGCCCATATTCGGAGGAGGATTACGTTTTTCAAAATTGGATGGCTCAATGTACCGCTGTTTTATCACGATGCGAGAAATATACGATACATTTATGTAGATTCTCCATTATTTAATTTCTTTAAATATAAGACGGCGATAATTTGGCGGCCAACAGTTTGAAAAGTGATGCGGACTTTGACAGTGAATTGACGCAAAATGACAAAACGAAGTTAATAGCCTTTCTGAGCTAACGCTCCTTTGGGCTAATAATATGAGTAAGTAAGTAACGAGAATGTAAGTTTTCATTTCATAAAGGAAATGTGGCAAAAGTAGGCCATGATATCCTTCTTGAGTTTTATTTTTGGCAACTCCTAGTTATCTTTCTTATGCTCCTTATATTGGTTTTCCTCTCTCTCTTCAGATTTCCGACTTCACATCCTTATCTTGTGAGGTTCGATCTATTACGAAGCATTTCAGTTTCACTTTAGGGAAGTTCAATTCCATTACTTTCGTCTAAGTATGATATAGCCATTATTTATATCAGAAGCCATGTTAAAACCCATTTTGTATACGACAGTTCTTTTTCCAATAAATTAGCATCTTCCGGAATGCTCTCTGTTATTCTCTAGTCTCAAGATGCAGAAAATAAAAAGACGAAAATATTTTCATATAATTGAAATATAATGAAAATACGTTCATCGTATTGCAGTTATTTTATATATTGTCATCGTATAACATTAACAAAACTTCAGTTAGATGCTAGACTAGTAAAATGACTTTTCAGAATAGACAAAATATATAAATCCACCCTATTTCCATATAGCAAATTATCATTGTCCATAATACCCAATTAAAATGAAATATTCACGAAATTTTAGAATGCCCACTACATTTCACTATCTTGGAAATTTGATACACCTCTGTTCAAAATGCTCAGAAAAAAGTCATGTCACAAGCAATTATTGAATTTGGTGATAAAATTATACCTAACGTATAATATAACACTTTAGATTATACTAACATAGTTGACGTACTTCTTTGCAAAAAATGTACCAAGTACATCATTCGAGAACACAATTCGTGTTGTAGAGCAAACAGAGTTAAAGAATCTTTCGATCCTACAGCTTAATATTGTATTTTCAGCACACGATGTTTAATCAAAAATGCTTGGATTACTTGGTTAACAACAGGTCTCTGTCAAGCCAACCATTTTATTCGCCAGATTTCGTTTTCTCAATCCCTGTAGTTCTTTCATATCAAGATAATTCTTATCATATGATTCTTTTCAAACAATTCAAGCTGTCCGAACCTACACGATGATCAGTTATTCAGAGGTTCCAAAAGAGACATTTTACCAATGCTTTCAGAAACATCAAGAGCGCTGCAGGACGTTTGCCAATTCCGATGGCAAACATGTTGCAACTTCAAAGGTGACAACGTCATAATTTTTGGCATTTCAAAGAGCCTTCCAAGTGGACTTCGCAAACGTTTTGAGCAGATAAGTATAGTGCGACTAATCATATGAATAAAACATAAAATATTAATTACTTAAAATGCAGATCGTACTATTTCAGAGAAAACCTCCCTGCATATGTTTCGGGAAAAAATAAATGATGATAATACCAGTGATTTTATAATCAATGGTAGCTGCAGAATATTTTTTCCCAATATCCGCTATTGACTTTTCCAGATTTACAAAATAAAGACCAATGTTTAAGCGGATTTTGATAGATTTAGGTGTATTATACACGTATCTTCAAAATTTAAATGATAAGAACTGAGAAAATAATTCTATATTATAAGGTATTTCTCCCACCTTCGTGGTATAATGGTCAGCCCACTCGGCGAGTATTCGAGAGATCCGAGTCCCGGCGAGGGCACTGCATATTTTTCACGTCTCCTGCTTCAAAATAACCTAATGTCTCTACAGTAGCGCCAGAGCTAAAAAAAGGTGGTGGATTCCACCACCAGAAACTGGCGATTGGGTCCCTTAATCCCTAGTCGCCCTTTAAAAGGGCAAGTATATAAGATATTTTTCTCCCGCCTTCATAACAAGCCTTCGTGGTGTAATGGACAGCACACTCGGCGCGTATTCGAGAGGTCCGAGGTTCGAGTCCCGGAGAGTGGACTACACATTTTTCACATCTCCTGCTTCGAAATAACCTAATGTCTCTAGAATATAATTTATATTTCACCAGCTTAGTAAAAGGCCCTCATGAAATCAAATGAAAACTCTTCAATATCTAAATCACTGGAATTATGAAAACATTAATCACCATTTTGAAACTTTACAGGAGGACAAAGAATAAAAAGAATTCTTCCATTTATTCGCATTTTTCATGGTCTTACCGAATTTTATACATATGCTTTTTAGGTAATTTTGAATGAGATAATCGCATCGTTTAGTCATACACTGTATCGATTAATCCTGAAATCTTGCCTTTAAATCCACACACCACCACCTTGTTCTTCACATGAATGTGTATTTCTTATCTATATTTCACTTCAGATGGCTGACATTGCCTAATGGCGTACTAAGTTTCACTTCATTCACTGCACATGCTCCAATAGCGATCGAGTGGTCTGTCAGGAATGAATTCCGATCTTTCGTAATATGATAACTCTTTATGAGACACTATTAAACAAAAGCAATTGACACTGTTGCAACAAAGATTAGGACAATTAATAACCTTAAGAAAGATGTTTGAGAAACATATGCAAAAATCTCAAAGCTTATGCTTCATAAAATTTCGCATAGAACAAGCATCACATCACAGCATGCTTCTGAGTCTCAAAAATTATATAGTATGCTCATATTCTGCGTGTCTAAACATAAACATTAATTATCAGCCAATAATATTAATTTAAAGTGATTTATAGACCCCAAATGTATATTTGTGCACGAAAAAGGAAAAGGTAAGACTTTTGAAAAAGATCTAATTCATATAAAAACCTTTAATTCAAATTATGTTTTATGGCTTTTCAAAATAAAATACCCAAGCATTAGCATTTTCACTTGTTTCTTAGTCATAATATAGAAAAAAAATTTTCAATAAAAAATTATTTACTTATTTAAAATTATCTATTCATTACGCGTAAATTCTGATAAATCATACATAGTCAAAGGTTGACTAAATGTCTAAGGATTAATGAAAATTATTGTTAAATAAGAACTTGTTTTAATTCAAATTCAAATATGATGTATATTATAAAACGCTAAAATTTTTATGCGTGATTATCAATCATTTGATCACACAACAAAAGTATTACTTTAAACTTAAAAATTGCTCTTCTACATTTCAAATATTAAAGCAGTATTGACATTGCAAAGTTACAAAGTCTCCTATTTCTTTGGTAGCATAAAATGTACAAAACTTCTAAGAACTTGAGTGAATTATCAATATCTCTTGCAAAACAAGTACCAAAGAAAAGTTTTTTTTTGAGGGGGGGTCAACAGCTCTTTTAAGCTTTTGCCACTACTAAGGGCAGAAGTGGTGGTCATTGTATTATGGAGTCATCTAATAGGCGGCCAACGTTAGCTCCAATGAGGAGACAGAAAATTTACATTCATGCCTTCTTCGGGATGTGAACACAAGCCCTTCGGTATCGCAGTCAGCTCTCCTAACTACTATACCGTCTGAACGGCGAACAGAAGGGTGTAAAGGACCCTTTCATTTAACTCAACTAATTATTTAGCAGAAGGCACCGCTCCTGCTTACATATAGCCAGCATTTATTGCTTACATGAAAAATAAGAAATTTGACTTAACTAAGTAAATTAGTGCAGCGGCTACCTAAATAGAGAAAAGCGCAAATTGCTTCTGATTAAAGTTGGCGTGACAAGGTTAACAGCGAGAATAACGCAAAGCCGCACAATGCAGCTCTCAAGAGAATTAAATTAGCAACGTGGCCTTCAGCAGACAGAACAGGCATTGATGTTGGAGTTGGTGATTCTACCAACTTCAACAACAATGCCGATGTATACTGGGAATATCGTGCTAAATTGTACGATATATTCCGTCTGCCCTGATATGGTTGCCTCTACGGGCGCTTGAAGTAATAGATTAATACAGAAGCTGAGTACGGGTAGACAGAGTAGTAGGCACTGAACTGATTCTACCCTCCAAAAACCTTTAAATACTATCTCCTTTCTGCCTCATTTGAATACACATGAGCTAGAAATTTACATTCTGGTAGGAAAATGGGAAAAGAGAAAGGCAGAAAAACGAGTTAACGTAAAATAATTGGTTAATACGCTAAACGGAACCTTACAAAGTGTAATGGCAAATGAGTTAAAAGCTCTCTCCTTTCCGTCAAATAGCATCAAACATTTTTTTACATACTCAGAATGATTTCCTTCAGCGAAAATGACTTTCATACTCGTTTCGCCCGATTCATCTTCTTATACAGAATGGGATAATGACGCCCCTTGCTCGACATAAATTCAACTGCTTTAGATTCATGACTTTCGATTCTTCAATTGTTGTTTATGTAATATATAAATTTCAAGCCTTTTGGAGCAACATCGTGCTATGCAGCTAACTCGATAGCTTCCAATTCATCATCTTGTTCTTGACCTATAAAAGTATTCCTGCTTTACGAAAAAAATATACTAAATTTTTCATGTGTTAATAGTTGCTCAGTTTTAGTGGATAAGCTCTATAGTCTTCGTAGCTTAACGTTTATTTTCTCAGCATTACTTCCAGATGATATCGATACAGGCAATTAGCGATACTGAAGTTTTGAAGGATTTGATTACATTTATGTTTATCAGTTCTTATTCGCTTATATTAGTTTGTTAATAGAAATAACATTTTTGTATTTAGTAGTACCTCAAAACTAATGAGTAGAACACTTGCCGAAGAAAATCAAAATGAAATGTAAGTGTTTTAAGATATTTTGATAGCTGCGAAAAAAAGGAGCCCATAAATTACTATTTTCATAAAATTTTATTGTTTATTTAAGAAATCTATCATCGAGCCAGGAATAGTTTGAAAATGGTTTCATACATTTTAGCCAGGCCAATGAAAACAAGTGTTAAAAGCAGAATATAGATAAATGGACAGTTGCTAAATAGGGGTTGGTTTGTATCAACAGAAAGTAATTAATTCTGTTATAGAGATAAATATAAAGTGAACAAAAGTAAATATACGAAAATATGTACAAGCTTACATTAACCCAAAGGGGTGTTAACCCAGAAAAGCTTGTACCACTAAAACTTGTACCACTTTTCAAATTGCTACCACTAAATATTATCGCCCAATATTATATTTTAAGAAATTAAATAATGAAGAATCTGCTTGACTGTATGCATGCTTCTCGCACTGTGAAAACAAGGTACCTAGAGCCATCAAATTTTGAATAACGTAGTCCTCCACCCGAATATGAGCACCTGGAAGGCCGAATTTGGAATCTGTTTTATTCACTATTTCGTATTTTGTAAGACTTTAACGAATTTTATATTAAGAAACTCAATGATTTCACAGCGAGCAGTGGCCACAATGCACGAAAAAAAAAACATTTTTATCTCCAGCGCGTGAGATTGTCTGACGGAAAATCTAAAGATGTGCCGTTTTTAAATATTTTCAGTCCAAAAGAACATTAGCCCAAATGCTCTCGAAGAGTAACATAAATAAGTTAAATAATAAAGTTTATTAAGTAAATAAATTTTTAAATATTACTTTTTTTCTTACTTTGTTTCTCTGATTACCATTTTTGTACCTCACTATTTCTGAAACTCGAATTTGTTAAAAGCACTTCTTCATAAACATGAATTTAAATAGAGGAATTTTAAAACATTTAAATTAATTTTATCTTTTCGGAAGTAAATTTTTAACTATTGATCAATAACACGTAATTGTTGAAATTCTTAATAAAGAGAAAAGTTTATATTCTCGGAGGGAGTTATTTTCTTGCTTCCGAGTTTAGTTGAAAAGGCTATAATTATATACCTGAACATATGGTGTAAAGTTCCCTGTTAAAAACTCTGGCAAAATGGACAAATTTCGTGCACTGCAATCTAAAGCCATAAAATATTCTTCAGAATCTTCAGTGCAGGAACAACTGCAAGGCTCTGGGCACATCAAGAACCAGGAGGACGAGTCATTAGTTCCCACAGGTACCGTGCACAATGGAATGTCAGTTACAGGAAATTCAGAACTGTTCAGCCAACGGAGAAACATAAGAAGTCTGCAATCGCATTTGAAAGGATTATCTGAAAATAAAATATTGACAGGCTATAGCGATTAGATATTTATCAAAGCAGGGAACAAGAGAAACATCAATACCCTTGTCGAGATTCGAAGTCTGGACCTCCCGATTCTAATCGGAAGTGCTCCCAGTTACACCTCAAAGGCTAAGATAAGGAAGAAGATAAATCCTTTACAATAGGAACTACTCACATAAGTGAAATTTGAGTTTAATGCTGATTTTAATGTAAAATACAGAGATGAATCTAAAAGTGAAACAGCATTTTTTTTTCAGTTTGCAAGTAGCTGGCTACAAGATAGCGGTAACATATCAGGTTATCGCATTATATACGAACTTTGTAGATCATCTGCAAACTACGGAACAAAAGTGAAGCATCTATAGATATCTTTCACATCTGAATAACAAACGATCCTCAATCTGTTTGATACCTTGCGAACAATCGTGAGCGATCCAGCGGTTTGATTCAGCTGATGAATTTAGCTTTATGTGAAGCATTTGTTTCAAGAACATATACTAAAATTGTTGCCATAATTAATGATAAATTTCGACAATTTCAGTTCTTTATTCTCAGAGATGGTTAAGGCATGTAGCTTAACTACTTCGGCTTTTGTCTATTAATTAAACATTTGACCAAAAAACAAGTATGCGTTACTTTCGAACTTCGCTTACATGCGCAAGAATTTCTAACATTTAATCTCTAAACGAAATTTTTTACTTCTTAAAGCAGTTAATAAACCTTTCATAAAAATAGTGCATTTGTATTTATTTATTGTGTTCGAATTGTTTTTCATATTCCAAATGAAAAGTAAAAGTTTGACATTAGAAGATCCTATGTAAAAATCTTCTGCAGAGTGAATTGAATGGAATTACGATCTTCTTGATGGAATTACGATTTTGCTAAACGTTTAGCAAATCTAAATTAACTTATTCATTGATGAGACACTTATACAACCTCAATTATCGACAATACTAACTGATTAGTAGTATTGTCTGATCAATCACTGAACCATTATACGGAGAGATTAATTAAACATCGTTCAGTGAAAAGTAAACCCCTTTCCGGTTCCCTTTAAATAAATTAACAGTATAGATTTTTCTGAAAACGTTTCTTCGTAATCAGTACTCTTCTGAAGATATCTTATGGAAAACGAAATCATTGCAAAAATTAATCTTGCAAGGCTGAATATAATATGCATATGCTGTTCAAGCAAACACAGGTATTGATACAGAACAGTGGAGAAATATCACAAATTAATCAACGAATTTCAAAATTACAGTCATTAAAATGTGTTTCAGTTAGCTTTCCTTATCCTTTTTAAGAATCAGGAGTACATCACATGAGTCACACAAAAGCATCTTTAATTGTTTTTTCACTGAGTCTTATTCATATTTACTGTTTACATTTTTCTCAAACTTAAGCAGCTTTGGGAGAAATCAGTAGTTGAAAGATTGATTACATAAGATCACAGGAGTTTCTTCCTCTGTCCTAATAGGCCCGGTCTCTTCAACTGCCTTCCTACTGGTTATTCAACCGAGTATTATTGAGTTGCTAAGAATGTAACTTCTGTTTTCAGAAATAGATAGGGTAATGTTCCTTTTTTTTATTTTTCTGTTAATGTTACTTTTTTTTCTTTTGCGATTTGGCAACTGACACTTTAGGTTGCTATCGAAACCAATTCCATGTATTTTTTTAGCCCAAAGGACTATTAATTTCGTTTTGGCATTCTGAGTTGATTCACTCTTCAAACTGTTGCCACCAAATATTACAGCTCTCTATTATATTTAAATAAATTAATTAATGAAGAATCTGCATAAATATTTGTATGTTCCTCGCATTGGGATAAAACAACGGTACCTAGAGAGCCATCGAATTTTGAATAACGTAATCCTCCACCGAATATGGACATTTGGAAGCCCTAATTTGGAATTTGGAATTTGTTTTATAATCTATTTTATATTTTCTCAGACATTAAAGAATTTTTGATTAACAAACTCAACGATTTCAAAGCGAGAAATGGCAACACTGTACGAAAAAAAAAACCATTTTTGTCTCCAGCGCACGAGACTGTGTATCAGAAATTATAAAAACACGCTCACTTTAAAATTATTTTGCGTTATTGCTGTTGAATTGAATTTTATAATTTAAGTGCGAAGAACAAAGTATTTAATAAATAAATGTAACACACAAAACGTTAAAAAAGTCCCTTTGGGGCAATTTTTGCAACTGTTAGTTTGCGGTCAATTTAAACACGGGGTGCAAAGTTAACATTTTGGACATATTTTATTCTTTTTTATTTTCATAAAGGCAAGAAACTGGGAAGCGGCTGAGGCGTACAAACTTACACCTGAGGTTTATGATGTTGACTGCTTATTAAAATGCATGTGTGAGAGTTGGTTTAAAAAACTTTCGTTCTGAAGATTTTTCGCTTGAAGATGACAAATCTTCTGGCCGTCCTTTTAAAGTTGATGATGACAAAATTAAATTTATAATTGAATCGAATCGTCATATCTGTATAACTGTACGAGAATTGCAAAACTATTAAGTGCATCACACAATAACTGAAAATCACATAAGATATTTTGGACTCGTTAAGAAGTTTGATATTTGGGTTCCGCATAAGTTAAAAGAAATTATCTTAACACAATGAATTAGTATTTGCGATACGCATTTCAAACGGTATTTTGAGCCATTTTCAAACGTAAGGCAGTCGACTAGGTTTTGAAACGAATTATCATTCTTTATGAAAACTGGATCGTATAACGAAATAACGAAAATCATCATGGTCCAAGCATGATCAATAGCACAAATCATATCGAAAACTAAGTTGCATCAGAAAAGGATCACGTCGTCAATTTGGTAGGATTACAAAGGTGTTGTGTATTTTGAGCTGTTTCTAAGCAGTCAGACGATGAACTAAGATATTTAATGCGAACAATTATGAAACTGGAGGAAGCAGTGAAGGCCTAAATCAGCATATCGCTAAGGAATCGTGTTCTATCGCCACAATGCGAAGTCTCACCCATCTTTACCAACATATACGAAATGACCGGAGCTTGGTCGAGAAGTTACGTCTCATTCCCCCAACATAGTTCCCACTTTGCACAATCGGATTATCATTTATTTTAAAGTTTACAAAATCTGTTTAAATGGTAAAAATTTCAGCAGTAACGATGACCTCAAATTGTACTTGGGGTGAGGTTTCTCCTGATAAAGACCAGAAGCTCTATGAGCTCAGAATCATGAAGTTACCAGAAAGATGGCAAAAAGTCATCGAACGGAATGGAAGGTATATGACTTATTAAAGTTAATTTTTGTACAGAAAACTGAGTTTTATTTCATATTAAAAAGCCGAAATCACTTTCTTCCCAACCCGATAATCAGAATTGCTTTCAGAAGAGCTTTTCTGAGATATTTTTTTCCCTTTGGCGCATAAGGCTTTGCAGACTTTCACGACTTTTCAGGTTAGACTTCCAGTATGGAATATTTCACAGTTTACTGGAAAGCTCTTTTTTGGCAGTACTCCAGTATAACCATGGATGCATCAAAGTACCTGTACAGTGTCTGAAGCAAAAGCATCCAGTATATTACAGATATTGTATTAGTAACACAGGTATCTTCCTGAGCTATTTTCAGTAGGAAATCATTTTCGCAATAAAAACTTCGTGA
>KK121936.1:65730-156423 GCA_000611955.2 Stegodyphus mimosarum
ATATGCATTTTGTTTTTCTAGAATACATGATATAGTGTTTTCGGTGTTTACGTATTAGCGCAACCATCTTACTGCAGTCTGGCGATTTTTTAAAGAAGAAAACGGTGATTCGGTGTATTTTCGGATTGGAACTTACGATGTATACGGTTATTTAAAGAACTGTTATGCGCATGGTTGCCAGAGTTTGACAATTTTTGAACTATTTAGCGACTTCTAATAAGGTGGTTGCGATAATACCTAAGTACCGCGATAAAGCATGAAAAATCTATTTTAGTACCACAGGTGCAGATGCGAATGAACAGGACACCAGAATATTAGCACTGGTCATACACGTACAGTTCCACTGCACTACCTGTACACCTCCATCCTGAGTTTGAAGAAAACACTCTTCGAAATGATCCAAGGATCTCTCCCCCCACTACCATGAAATCACACGAAAGGGCTTTCGTTTAGTCAGTAGTTTAAGTGCCCCATGCCGCACAGACACTACATGCATTTACAAACATCCATGCTTTCTCCGGGTTCGAAGCCGGGCCCATCGATAAGGTTGGCAGCTTCAAGCCTTTATACACTAAGAAGGAAGAGGGACGGTTTCAAAAATTACAGTATGTCACATCTTATGTAATTTTTCTGAATGCCACAAGTTTTGGGAAAATCAATATACAAGACCCTTATAGGAAACTGTTTATGGTGAATTATGCCTATATTTCATACATTTACATACAAAAGTCAACATTACAGTACTTACACTTTCAAATATTATGAAAAATCTGAACAATTGCAATTCAATTATTAATTAAGAGAAAGATTCATAACGGAAACAACAACCATAAACCTAATAAAACACACCATCAGCACTTTTTCTTTCAATAATTACTCAATGCTTTAGAAATTATATGAAAGACAACGAAATTCGAAGAAATACGAAATAAAATGCGCAGATTTACTAAATTTCTGTCAATCGATATCGTACTACTCAGATACGTTTTCTCAGTTTATATTTTTTGCCTTTATATAGGGCTCTGTCATAGCAAGCTGGAATTTGCGTTACATAAGTATAGTCACTTGTATATAGCGGACCGTCAATGCTTTCATATTTGAGTTGAAAAACTACAAATTCTGTACATTTCAACTTCATATGAATAACTACATGAATTATTAAACTATGTAAAACGAAACTGTTTCTACATTCTTTGGTCGACATATAAAGTAGCACATAATTCAAGTGAATAGCTGCGATAGTTCCCGCCAAATTACACTAATGTGTAAATAAACTGGTATACCCATATAAATTTAGCAAGTACATTACAACAATGTACAGCTGCAGAAAAACGGACTCCAAGAGAATACATTGTAAATGCAATCATACTTCTTGCACAGCTGCTCATAATTTGCTTGTATTCGGATATGTATGAATTTGCGTTTCCCAGCGGAATTGTATGGCATTCCATAATGTTTTTATTTCAATAACACGGAGATTTGGTAACTTAAGTGGCAATAGAAAGACTTCACACTAAGATGAATGTTCTTGTAACCATAACAGCCACCGGTGGTTGACTGGGAGTAATCCCGGCGTTCTGGTAGGTCAATATCTAGACAAATTCGACTTCAGGGGAAAATTAACAATCTTCACAGTGACTAGAACCATCGTTTATTCGGTGGTAGGTACAGACTCGGCAGGGCCCATATGGTACTGTCTCGTGTGCTGCTTGGTTTGTGGGGCTGCTACATGGTTTGATATCGAAAGTTGTCCTTGGGGTTTGGCTCCCCTTTGATCAACACTGAGGGATGGTCGAAGTCAAACAAGTGGACTTTGATTTTAGGTTGGATGCGTAGCCGGCCACCACTGATTTTATGTGCAAAAACCCAGACTTTGTGAAACAAAGATTGTTCCGCTAGGTTGACCGGGGGTATGCCTCCTTGGATCGCCTCTAGGGGTGGGGAGATTAACAATGTAAGGCTGCCTCGAGCAATGCCATGTCTGGATGCCTTTTCCTCCTGGTCCACTGTAACCAAAACATGGCGTCCCCAGATATATGTGATTCTGCATTTTCTTAAAGACATCAAACCCATGAGAGTGAACACTAGTTATGAACGGGTGTAAATCCTCAAAAAAGACGAGCACATAGCATTTCTCTATTAGAGTAGTTTGTAATTGTACTAGCGATTGACTACTAGCTAAATAAACCTTACGCCGCTAAGGAACCGCCACATCCTATATAATATACTCTTGACAGCTGGAATCCATATATAAACGTGGAATGAATCAGATATAAAACTGATTGATTAAATCTGGCTTCTCATTTCCAGTCAACAAATGCCCAGTGGCCATATTTCCAAGCCCAGACTAGCTGCAGAACTCTACTTAGTGCATGCATCAGAACTATTAAAGTTGCTTGTTGGCTCTTAAAGTTTACACTATGAAAGGAAAATTATACAGTCGTCATACTGATATTTGTTGAGGCCTCAGCATGGAATTCGATATTACTTGAGGCATTGTGGCACTCCTATTGCACAAAACGACTGTTACCAGCTAATACGTAAGAACTTTTTATGGCTCCCACTGTTACCAAAGTTTTAAGTTTGGCTAGCATTTTACAATCAGTAAGTGCCCTTGAAATTGACATGCAATTTTTCTCGCGACCTGCGAAATGTTATGATCCGTCTCATAATCATCAACTATTAGACTACATTAAGAACTATTTAAATAGCAAAATTCTCACTTGCAACAGCTGTATAGTTTTCCACAAATCCCTGTCATTTTACTATATACGCATTAGTGGATGCAACCAATGACATACATAGGCACCGTTACGAGATCTTCTGCAAAGTCTCATCTGTACCAGTTTTTTAATACTTCAGCGGAACACTCCTCTCCCTTAAATAGTAACGTGGTTCGAGTACAGTTATTTCAATAAGCACGACAGAGACAAATTAATATGGAAATGTTATTTCATATATGTGAAATATAAACAGTGCGTTGATGCTGCGAGCCAACACTCTGTTTGGCTCGAGCCAGCCTTTTAGATTATAAATTTCGAGCCAGAATATTTATCAACATATGTAAATCTAAAAAATAAATTGAAATTTTTAGAACTGCTCATGCATTTCCTAATATATTACTTCGTATCTTTTTTAAACGCTTGCATTGAAATTCGCACAAATTAAAACAGCCCAAGATGACTTTGTACTGACAATCTTTCAACTTATTTTCTTGAACTCTGCTTCTAATTTAGATACGAGTAATACAATCGTTCAATTTCTTGGGAAAAGGTTAACAACAAAACGTATTTCAGTAATAAAAACGAAACACTTGTCTTTGTTTCAAAAATACATACAACTAATATAAAAGTGGACAAAGTGTTTTTAATAATACCTGCCAAATATAAATATTGTAGTCTTTCAGGTATCTGATCTGCACTCAATGTTTTGACGTTGTTTTGTCTGATGACAAGGTATAATAACTGTGGTATCAGCTGGATTTGACCACCAAGAGCAGCAATTCTGTTATCTTGTAAGTACAATTCCGATAGCTCGTTGAGACCAGAGAATTCGCCTTCTTCAAAAGTCTAGAGGTACGTAAGAAAGCAGAAAATTAATTATAATTCAAAGTAATTGAAATTTATATTGCTTTATAAAGAAACATCTTCAGCATAACAGCTGTTCCTTAAGACACCAAAGCGAAATATGTATTTGCCATGAAATAAAATGCTAGACTTTTATGAGCATAAAAATATACCTACTCTACTAAAGAATGTAAGTTATGGCAGCTTTTCGAGATTTCAACACTATCGTGCTTTTTGGGTACCTATGTCCTTTTGTACAACTTTGTAGCAATTGACAATTTTTCCCCTCATAGATTACATATAATGTATTTTCTCCCTCCTTTCTGCATGCCTTCGTTGTGTAATTGGAAGCATATTCGAGAGGTCCAGGGTTCGAGTCCCAGCGACGACACTGCATATTTTTCACATCTCCTGCTTTAAAAAACTTTAATGACTCTACATACGAATAAGTTATTCTAACAAATATCTGAAAAGCACTTTCTCGCTTAACACGTTTAATTAATGCCAGAAAAAATGTTGAAAGAAGGAGTTTTATTTAAGGGACTTGAGACAGCACAAACTTATGAAGGTTAAATGTTTAATATGGACATATCGTTTTAGTTTACACTTCGTGAGGTTTCGTTATGTTAGTTAATGTATTATTTCATGTATGGGATCTGTACTGTCATTTCTCCCTTTCCCGCCAGAATGCAAATTTAATTCGCGGGTATTTAAGATTAGGATTTTGAGATTGTAAGACAGAGCTTGTTCTACCTCTTATGGCCACGTTACTAGGTCGCTATCTTACATAATAGTTCTTGTCTTTGGCCTTGTATTATAATTGCTGATAGCTTAATTACAGACCGGTCAAGTTCTGAGCTAACTTCGCGCTAAATTGGTTGTTAAAATGATAACTGTTTATTTGACTTACTCTTACTTTAAATTATCTCGCCACAACTGGTTGGTTGAGTTGTTCTTATTTAGTTTCAATAAAGGGACTTTTACAACTTTTTCAACTTTCAGTTTTTATTTTAGACTTAGCGATAAGGCGTTTAACGTCTACCATGAGTTCAGACACATTGGATGATTGTTAAACACATTTAATTTTATAACAACATAACGCCCCACAACATATTGCAACTTCTTGATTTAAATATTCATCGAACAATATGTCCGCAATAGACACTTGGGCTCCATATTCCTTAATATTTTATGTTTGTTAGATTCTTTTTCAGATTTTCTCGGGGTGGGATGACTTAATAGTAGAAACATTCTCGGCGCATAGCGCCACATACATAAAATTCTCTACACATCCCCCTCTCGATGAACTAGTTTCATCGTAACTCAAAGTTTCATACATTCTAATAATCAAAGCTTGATGTAATGAATATCAAATTACACAAAATTTGTTAAATATCTTAATTATTGCAAAATAATATTAAAAGCACTACATTACCTTTAAACATAATACTAAATGATAATATTCAAATATTTAATAACAAATTCACATAATAGAGAAACTGAAAGTCTATTAACTTTAAAGCCAATACTAAAGAACTTTATCCTGTATTTCAAATGGGTACAGGAGGTGAACTGGTCTCCTGAATTGTCCTAGCTTTAGTTTTAATGTTATAAGCTCTTACCTAGTAAAGACATTAGGCTGTTTCTTAAGCGGAAGACGTGAAAAATGAGCAATGCCCTCACAGGGGCTCGAACCTCGGATCTCTCGAACACACGCCGAGTGTGCTGACCATTATACCACGAAGGCATGCTAAGAAGGCGGGAGAACCTGTTCATCACGGCCGGGGAAAGCTCCAATGATCTCACCCATTTTCCAGATGTTTCGTAGAAAACGTTCTTCGTCTATCAACATCAGATTATTAATTTTGAAATGTTGGCCTTCTTTCGAGTTCTGCACTGTGGGCGCTGATCGCAGGTTCATGAGATATTCACCTCTCCATTTCTTCCAAAATAAATTTAGTAAGTTTTCTCTGTAATTAAAACGTTTCAATAACATATCTTTGTTTGAAAAGTCTGAATAGTTCAGTTTTACCTAAGGTAAATTCAAAATTTTTCTGCCAATTAAGAAATGTGCAGCTGTTAAGGGAAATGGTTCTTGTGGCTTTGTATAGGTATATGTTAAAGGTCGCGAATTTATGACTTCTTCGATTTCGATTAAAATTGTCTCTAATTTTTTACAATCAATGAAGAAATTCCAATTGCTTTCCTAAAACTTGTTTTTATTGATTTGTCCATCTTTTTATAAAATCCCTCCCCCCCCCCACGCTCCTCTTTCAAAGATGCGTTTCCATTTGATTTCGTGGGATAGAAAATATTCCTTTATATCACGGTGATTAATCGATCTCCATATCTGGCTAAGTCCATTTCAGCTCGTTTGAAGATTTTAACGTTCCCCGTGTAAATAACAGAATACAAACCTTTTATAGATATAAATCTTCTGAAAGCGAGCATGAATTCTTCTGTTGTCATATTTGGAACTAATTATAAATGGATTGTTCGCGTTACAGCACAGGTAAACAAAAGTACATAAAATTTATTCTCACTGTTCTTCACAAAGAGCGGACCGGCAAAGTCTATTCTCGCTATCGCAGAAGGTGGTGATTCTGCAAATCTACCACCTGGCAGTGGTGCTGTAACTTGCATTCTTGGACGAGCATTATAAAGTTTACAAGTCATGTATCCTTTTAAAATAGATTTTATGCACTGTCTTCCTGTTATAACCCTAAAACCTTTCTCGAGTTTGGTCTAACATATCAAAAATTCCTGCATTATTATACCTTCTCATGAGCATCCTTAATTATAAGTTCAGTGAATCTGTGTTTTGCAGGCAGTAACACTGGTTGTTTGTCATAAAACTTCATCTTTGATTCTTGTAATCTCCCGCCAACTATAATAATTCTTTTCTCATCTAAAGATTCAAATCAGGAATCTTTGCTTCCTTCGGAATACATTTTTCTTCCTTAATATTCTTTAATTCTTCCGGAAATTTTTTCTTCTGTATTTTCTTAATCCCCATAGGTTTCTGCGTTAGAAATTTCACTTGCATTTAATTCAGGTTTAATTCTGTCTTCCTTGTTTTTGCTCCTCGAATTAAATATGAATCTCTTAATATAGGCTGTTATTCTGCACAGCTTTGCAACTGAAATAAATTTCTTCAAATCTAGGAGGTAAATTTTCTCTTTCTTATTTTCACCAAATGTGGTATTCATTGATATTTTTATTTTGCTACCTTTCCTCCATAGTTAAAGGATCACCTTCAACTTTACTGCGAAGCCATTTTTCTTCGGGTTGTTTCAACCAAGTGGGCCCTTTAAACCAATTTTCATTGTTAACCAAATCAGCTGCTCTATACTATCTTGATATTATATCCGCTGGATTATCTTAACTGCAGCCATGTCTCCAATTCGATAGATCGAATATTTCTTGAATTTCACTATTCGCGACGAAAGGCTTCCACTGTTTGGCATTTCCGCGGATCAAACAGAGAGCTACTGTAGAATCGGTCCACAAAAAGTAATTATCCCTTGTGTGAAAAATAGATTTTAAGAAGTTGAGTATTTTTGCAGCACTCGGTTTTGCTATCAACTTTAGTCGTGGCAAAGTTAACTTCTTTATTGGTGATCCCCTTGATCTTCTTGTGTTACCAAGCTAACTTAAAAATTTTAATTTGATGTTTTGTAGCGGAAAAATGCGACGACTCCGTATGATAATGCACTAGCGTCGGCAAAAATATGTAACTGAAATTCGGTAAGATCAGTTTTGAAATAACATCTAGGTATTGATAAAGTTTCCAATTTAGAAATGTCCTTACATCAGTTCTCCCATTTACTTTTCAAATCCTCACTTAATTCTTCATCCCATCCTACAACTCTCTTCCATAATTCTTGAAATAAAACCTTCACTCTAATTACAAATGATGCAATTAATCCCATAAGGTCATAAATTTTACATGCAGATTTCCAAAAGCTTCTTTTTGTGTTTTGTTTATTCTCTAACAATGGCAAAACAGAGAAAACGTTAAAATTAAATTCATCTATTTCGGTGTTAGAACAATACCTAATATTTTCAGTGATTCTATACAATTTTTAGAAATTTAATTACTTTCAAATTGCAGATTTTTAAAAGCTCCTTTGAATTCGTTCGCCATTTTCTCAGATGCATAGCTGTCTCTGATAGGATGAATTTTGCGTCTGAAGACCACTTTCGAGTTTGAGATGCGGAATTTGCTCCTGCCAACAGATCACCGACATATAAACATTCAAAATCCTATATGCTTCTTTATTCGAGTGTTTCTATTTATTTATGTGGTGTTTTGCTTTCGCTGCTTAGAGGAAAGGGCTAGAAGTCACTCCAAATGTGACTCTCGTGATTCGGTAAATTTTCATTTTCTCAGATGACAAGGCATCAAACCATAGAAATCTCTGATTATCCCGATCGCTTTTCGCTATCGAAATTTGTAAGAAAGCGTTTTCGATATCAGCCACAAACGCAGTTTTATTCTTTCTGAAATTTAGAAGTATTGCCAAAATGTTAGGGACACAAATTTGGTCCTTTTAGGAGATTACCATGCAGACAAGCTACACTGCATGTTTTTTGTGTTTACTTGAGAATGAAGCAACACTGGCCCAGGAGACGTGTTCTCTTGCCCAACATAAACGGGCACTTCTGGGCTTCAACACATATTGTCTGACCTTGAACACATTGGGAACAAAGTCTTTATAGCGGTTAAATTATTGTTTAGCTTTTCGCATCCACCCGAGTTTATTTCCCATATGTATTCCGCGCCTATTAAAACTTCAAGTCGTTTCGTGCTGTGAGCAAAATATAGGTCGGATTCATCGTTGCGCCATTTTAACATCTTCTGTGCTGATCTATCTGGAGAGCAAACGTATGCATTTGTAATTTTCTCTGTGATTAACACTTCCAAATACTATTTTCTTCTTAGGGTCATTGTACTTTTGTAATTGGATTCTTGTTACTCCCTATAATTTCTGCTCTGGATCGCGATTTTCAAATGTATGAGTTAAATTAATTAAATTCTCTTTTCTTATAATTGGAAGTTTTGGCTCATCGGCTAATGATTTCACGATCAAGGAACGCATTGAAGCATTATCAAATAATATCCTGATAATTATCGATGGCATGTTTGTTATAGAATTGAATTTGAGTCTTTAATTGCTTTCAATGTGGTACAGATGAAACTCTCCTTTGGGATTTACTGTCATTTTCTTTTATATTAACACTTTCATTGGGTGAAAAGCAAATGCTCTAGTGATGATTATTAGAATTACATTTTCTACATGGATTTAGTTTTGGTCTACAATTAACACTCAAATGTGATTTTTTGTTTTAAAACAACGACCTTCGGCCTTCAGCTCGGTTTGATTTTCCGCCGTCGAATGAACATTGCATTGAAATGAATCGTTGAATGTTTCGCGTCACAGAACACAGAATTAAAATTTTACATTGGTTGAAAATGCAACTGTCGGTTGAGTAATACTCTTAAACTGGTTTTTATTTATTTCCTTTTTAAAACTATTGCTAGAAACTCTCATATTTTTAGATTTCTTCGTATCGAGTAACAAGCTGGAAGCTTCGGGACATTCCATTTCCGTTTTTAAGAATTCAACTAATTCTACGACATCAAACTCTGTTTTCGATTTCCTTTTCCTGTTATACTTTAAATCTATCTCTTCTGGAATCGATTTCATTAAAATTGGATCAATAAATGATCGTAACTACATTTAAAATTTCTAGGGATCGAATATTAGTTTCTACTTCATCGTATAAGTTCCGAAGAGCTACAATATCTTTCGCGCGCTTCACTGAATCTAATCGCTTAAGTGATTGATCTAAGGCTTAATAGCTTCGTCATATGACTATTAATTACGATGTCGCTTCTTCCAAAGCGTTCTTTCAGAAAAGTGATGCTTTTACTGAAATTTTCGCTCATTAGAGCAAATCCTTTAATTGTGTTCAGCGCATTTCAACGTCATTTTTAAAGTTCCATTTTCGTGAATGGAACTTTAAAAATGACTCCAAAAAATCCAGCCGCATGGCTTAAGTCAACGAAAAATTTTTTTATTACAACTTTCGACAACTTTATAGTGTTTCTTGCACGGATATTTATTGATTCATTAACTTCATTAGGGTTCGAACTCATAATAGAATATGAATTTCCTGAAAGCTCTTTTTAATCGCTTAGAAGCCCTGCACTTCCATATTATTATCTTATCTTGATAATCTTGTGCAGCTTCAATTTCATGTTCTTCTTCGCTTAATAGTCTATACTATCCAAATGACTGAGTAAATCTCGTCTAATTATTAACTGTTCAAGTAGTTCATCTAACGATTCGGAAACTGATAGAGCATCTCGTACAACATTTTCGATTTTTTTAAACAGTTTAATTATTAAAGAACACATTCCCGTTCTTTTCTTTTTAAGACATACTAATTCAAGCTCCATAATAAAAAAATAATAATTCTCACTTACCCTCAAATCGAAAGCTTACTTCGTCTTACTTCGAGCTCCACGTTTGTGGCGACAAAAATGTTAGATTCGTTTCAGATCTTCTCGAAGTGGGTTAGGTTAATAGTAATAATCTGCAGTATCCGTGAATACGTGAGCCAAATGAAGCTTGAATTCACACACAAATAAAAAGCGATAAGCGATGGAGGACGTGGGCACTATCCCTTTACCATTAGATTAATCAGTACAGCATCACGTCCACCCTTATCCTACACTACATTTTCCATACTTTTCATTACTTTATGCATTTGCCTTGCATATTCAAACATAAAAACATACATTGAATAAATATTACACATGTTATGAATAATGCCCTATTTTAAATGTTTAAAACCTAACATTACATTATACTGTACTTTACATTAATTTAGCACATTATACGTTAAACTTTACATTTGCACATTTTACTAATTTGCACAGTTTTCACATTATTTGACACAGATTACATTATGCCACACTTTGCACTATACCGTACCTTATGTTACGTCAGACAATATACATCATACCTTACTTTTGTACGTTTCACCAGATTAGTATGTAGGTTTTAACCTTACACGATATTTTACCATACTTTTTATTACTTTATGCATTTGGCCCTAGACTTGGAATAAGTCGTTGCCGAAGCCTGTTATTTTCTCCATTACGTTATTTAATTTATTAACTAGGTGTTTCTGTTTAATTAGAAATTTGCAGAATGCTTGGAGATTTTGTGCCAGCAGTCAACTGGGCATATGACGTCTGTGAAGGGACATTTCGCGAGATAATGTTCTGAGGAGCCTAGTTCTCCGCTGCTCACACATTTGAATAGCTAATTGCAAATCTCTCGAAGTATACAGAAATGGCCAGTGTCCGGAGATGTACCTCGTTAGGTGAGGGTTTCTACAACATCTTTCTTGGGAGACGTAAGTGAGATGGTAATGTGTGCGTCGACCTGTACTGCTGTTGTCCCACTCTTCCTGCCATTTGCCTGTGGCTTTGAGACGTAAAGTACTTTTCAGGTTGGAAATGGGCCAGGGGGTTGAGACATGTTCATCTGCGTTGCCATTTGCGGCTTTCCTGGCAAGGCCGTCTGCCATATCATTACCCTGGTCTCCCGCATGAGCCTTAACCCATTCTATGTGTATGTCGAAGTGTTGGTTAGCTCTGTAGTCCTGCTGGATGCCTTTTATGATTGCAGACGGGTGTTCGAGGTTGCCTATGGCCTAAATTGCTGAGAGTCTCTGATGATCTGGCTGTTATGTTATGGGACAGCAGATAGCATATAGCTTGCGCTATTGCTATAGCCTCTCATTGGAAAACGCTATTGTTGTCTGCTAATTGTCCTTTCCATTGGGCAATGATGTTATTGTTGGACACGACTATTATGGCGCATCCTACGCTTCCGGCCATTTTAGAGCCATCCGTATATATGATATGGCTGGAAGGTCTGTCGTTCGCTGAGGGTGGGACGTATAGCTTGACGCAATTCCATAGTCTGCCGGATGGACGTTGACAAATTGTTGTTTTTCTTCGAACGTATCCGGTGTGAAGTAATCACCGTCATAAGTAGTCGGTATTCGTAGTTGAATCAAAGCTTGACGTGCAGCTTCTTCCTCTGCTCTTATGTGCAGCGGAAGCAGTCCTGTGAGAACATTGAGTGCATCCGTCGATGTTGTGTTGTACGCTCTAGTAATACTCAAAGTAAATGGACGCTGGATGGTTAAAAGGTGCCTTACCTTTCTGCCCTGTATGGGGAGTGCCCACACAGCTGCAGCATAGGCCACGATTTTTTCGATGACCGTAGTGTACAGGATCTTTTGTACATGATGGTTTAGACCCCATCTGTAGCCTTGGAATTGGCGGAGCTGTTTGGCTATTGCCGAAGTGCGTTTATTGTAAGTGGAGTATCCATGTTAACTTCTCGTCTATTGTAATATCGAGGTATTTGAGCTCCTTCGCTATTTTTAAACGTTGTCTGTTGATAGTGATACGGGGTCTTCGTTCCAGGGAGCCTCCTTTGTTTGGTACTAATAGGATTTGAGACTTGCGTTCTGCAATTACAAGTTTTAGTGAATTGCAGAGCTTCTGGAACATACGTCAGGTCTCCTTACAGTTCTGCTGCAGTACTTCTCGAGAGTGCCCTTTGAACATCAGCGACACATCATCGGCGTAGGCAAAAATTTCTGTATGCCTCGCCACGGAGCTGTGAGCACTTTATTGAATGTCAAGTTGCAGAGGTGCTGGCCAGCGCAGGACCCTTGTGGACATCCTCTGCTTTGTTTGCGTTCGATTACGCCTGCGAGATGTACAATCATGAGCGTCCTGTCTTGCAGGTAGTGGCTTAGGGTGTTGTAGATGTTACTCGGGCAGTCCGAGTTCCTTAATGCTTGCACGATGGCCGTCCACCATAGGGTGCCAAACGCACTTTTTAAATCTAAGCTAATAAGTGCCGTATGGTGACCGTTAGTCTTGTTGGCCATGATGACATTGCGTATGTCGTGTAGTACTTGAATAGTGGATGTGCCTGGGCGAAAACCGTATTGCCAAGGGCTTAGCTTATTGTTTACGCGCAGGGGATGTCGCAATCTGTTCATTAGAATTTTTTCAAATATTTTGCAAAGGCCGGCAGAAGACAAATTGGTCTAAAAGATGCAACATCAGCCGGGTCTCTGCTTTCCTTGAGCAACAGCACCACCTGGCCGACTTTAAAGGATTTCGGGAAGGTGCCTGTGTCTAGTAGCCTATTAAACAGTTTGACAAATAGGTCCGGAGTTGCTAGGATGACTGGTTTTGCTATGTCGTAATCGATGCCATATGGACCGGGGGTCTTTTTCTTTGGGAAGTGTGCCAGTGTATGCTTTAGTTCCTTCATGGTGATTGCACGATCTGGTGGTGCGACGGAGGGCCTTTGCTTTACACGGGTGGCTGCATGGAGTTCTGATTCATCAGCCTGATTGTGTTGACTGAAGATAGAATCCTGTACTTTGTGCAGGGTATCTTTTGTATAGTCCTGGTGTGCAGTGGTGTTCTCCGGGATGTGCAGCTGTGCCGGCTTGTAGAGTTTATCCGTCATGATCTTGTGATGAATGCCGTATACGTTTTTTGAGTCTGTGCAGAAGGTACGCCAGGAATTTAATTTAGCTTGTAGAATAGATCTTTTGTAACGCGCTCTTTATCTTTGGTAAATGAGTAAAGTGATGGCGAGTAGGTTGAATCTGCGCTCTTGTTTCAGTTTACGGCGCAGAGCTCTACACTTCTTTTGTTGCTGGTGGAGCTCGCTGTTCCACCAGTTAAGAGAGTGAAGCTTTTTGGCTCTCCTCTGCGGAAGTTTGTCGTTGCAGGCTTATTGAACGCATTTTAGGATTTCAGCTGTAAAGTTTACTAGATCGTCTTTGGTGTTTGGCTGCGTCAGCTGCTGTTCCATATTGCCCAGCAGTGTCCTGACTTTGTTGGTGAATGCTCTTTTCTGTCTGCCGGGTAAGTTATATCGCTTGATTACATTTGTAGAGACATTAGGTTATTTCGTAGCAAGAGACATGAAAAATTAGCAGCGCCTTCGCCGGGAATCGAACCACGGACCTCTGAATTACCAGCTCAGTGTGCTGACCATTACACCACGAAGGCATGCGAAGAAAGAGGGAGAAATACCTTATACATTGACTGTCGTTGGTTGGACAATTTTGAAAGTGATGTAGCGATGGTCGTTGAGGCTTAATTCGTAATCCATTTTCCAGTCTTGGATTAGGTGTGCCGCTGTGGTAGTGCTGATGGTCAAGTCTGGCCAGCTTTTTGCATGGCTTCGGTCAAATGTGGGTGGCGCGTCGCATGTGTTGTGCAAAGTGAGGTTGCAGGATGAAATGAAATCTTCCAGGAAGCAACCTTTTAAGTCTGTTGTTGCGTAGCCCCAGATTGTATTGTGTGTGTTATAGTCTTCCGCTATTTTCTTGTTAGGGATTTTGATTTTACAAAAGATATTAGATAGGAAGTGTGTGGTGGTAAGTAAGTCCTCTGTTGGAGGCGAGTATTGCGACACAAACAGCAGTGAGGTATCTCGTAATTCGAGCGCTATTGCAACATTATCTCGTTCACGTGAGATGACGGCTGGCAACCAGTCTTTGCTGCAGTTAATTAAAATAGCCCTAGGAGGGTTACTGATATCGGATTTCTGGAAGATTGTCCATTGTAGTGGGAAGCCCACTCCACTTCCATTTCTGATGTATGGCTCTTGTGCCATTATTATGTCTATTCCAGATACTACTGCGAATTGTATTAGTTGAACCACTGCTGTCTTGGCTCTCTGCAAGTTTATTTGCACACAGTGGATAGGATTGTCGTTGGGTTTACAGGATGCATTGATTATTGCTTTGGGAGGCTGCGTACTTGAGTGGTGGTGCTGCTTGACCGCTGGAGATGAATGGCTAAAAATCCGTGTTACTTTGAATGAATTCTGCAGTGCGTCGGAAGCTTTTACATTTAGATGCGTATGCAGGGTGTTGGAAGTCATATCGGGTTCCAAAGCGGCAGTTGATGCAATTTGGCTGTTCAGCGTTGCATTCTCTGCTGGTGTCCGGTCCCGAGCAAAAGCCGTAGAAGGTCTTCTTGGAGCTACACGAGTCGTGGGTGTGTACAAACTGTTGGCACTTGTAACATCGTCTGATGCCCAAGAACTCCGTGATACGGTGAGGCTGCTATACTGTGAAGATTCTTCTGGTCTTGATGGCTGCGGCGAAGCTGTCTGAAGTGCACTCTATAATCCACTTGACCATGTTGGGCCAGCGTTCTCGGAGTCTGAAGAGTGCCTTGTATTCGTTTGAGGAGATTCTGGCAGTGGAACTGAGCTCTGTAATGAGCTGTTCTGGCTTGATCTGCTCCAGTACATTATGGATGACGCATCTGGGGTATCGCTTTTGGCGCTTCTGGACGTCAACGTCGGTAACTGTCTTCAGGTTGTGCGCTTGTAGTTGTTCGATATCCTTCGGGGAGCGGCAAAACACTTCTAACCCTCCTTGTGACGTAGGTTGGATATTACCTATCACCACTGGTAAATTAGCTAGTGATACTTTCTCCTGCAGTTCTTGGCGCAATGCTCTGGCTGGTTTCTTCTCGTTTGGTTTGATTATTATACGAAGTCTATAAGCCTTTCTCAGGACTTCTGCAAATGTTCGCGGTCTATCCGGTAGAATGGGAACTGTAGCTTGTTCGACACTGATATTATGGTTAATAGCTAGCGATCTCGGTTTGTGGATGTTGGTGCAGCAAATGAGAGTTGAGGTGTTTACACGTACTTCAGTGGTCTCTGGTCTGGGCGTGAATCCTGGGCCTATTAGGACCAGTTGCTGTAATGCCTCCAAAGAGCTTAGTAGGCGATCTCTGAGGTCCGCAGGCAAGATATTTATTACTTCTGTAGGTTGTAGAAGTTTCCTAATAACCTCAGATAGAGTCTGCGTGTGGCAGGTCAGAGGTCAGAAGTTCTGTGGGGTTTAGTACGTTTTAAAGAATAGAGTTGTCGCCGTCAGTTAGTATCACTGAGTGACGGGATATGGTAATTGAAGAGACTATAAGGTCGCGCTTTATAAGCTACTGAGGAATAGTCGTAATCACTTAAATTTGAGTTGCGCACTGTCGTGAGCACTGAGCTGGAGAGTGTGCACTAGATGGTCTCTATTCTATGATGACTCACAGTGCTATTTTTTATAGCTCATGGTACACAGAGATGCAGTCACTATTTCAGACATAACACGAAAATTGCTGAAACACTTATGTAAATTTCACTGTAAAACACTATTCACTATTTTTCGTTATTTTACTACTTGACACGGATTTCGCTATAAATTCACTATTTCTCACAATTTCACTATGTCACTAGTTTCACTAATATTCACTGTTCCAAGTCACACTAATTCACTAATATTCACTATTCCAAAAATTCACTATTTACCACTATTTCTCTATTTCACTTAAAGAACCTGCTCGCGAACACTATTGGCACACAGTAAATGAACACTGTTACAAACCACACTGTAATATAAACTACAGAATTATAGTAATTTAGAGAATGAACAAACCAATTAATATTCTAATTAATCATACTAATTAAAAGATCACACCACTTAATCAAAGATATGTAATAAAATGATGATACAAAATTCGTAACTATAAATTGAGCTTGATAACATAAGTCTGCTATTCAGACATTGGAATACACACAATAACTCTTAATTAAGTACACACAATTAATCTTAATTAAGTACACACAATTAATCTTATTGTAAGTCACAATAAATCTTTGTTAATCACTTAAATAAAAACTCTTAATTAGCTAAGCAAAATACAATGCAGAATCTCGGTTCGCCTAGAGATGCACATAAAGTCAATTAAGAGGCATTGAAAAACATGCGAAATGACTAAAGGCACGGAAACTTGTTAACATCTTGACAAATTATTAATTATTAATTAACCTGGCAGATTCATGAGACCGAATATCAAAATCTAGAAGAAAGGCTCTACTGGAGATACACAGCGAGGGATGTTGATTTACAGATCGCTAATGGCAGGTGTGTAGTGTAAAATTAAAAGTAGGTGCAATTAGCCGTGTAATTAAATAAGATTGTTAAGATTTAAAACAGGAGGCCTACTTTGGCCACTAAGCTTCTCTGTTCTTTATCCGTAGTTAGGTTGCGGTGTCCAAGGTAATTAATTCACAAGGATAAATTCAGAAGCACAGAGATTTATGTAAACACACACAGAGACGTGGTACACACACTAAGAAGTGATGAGGATTTCTTGTAGAAAAAATTAATATTTTCGGAAGTTATGCTCCGATTTTCTTCAAATTTAGAATCTTCTGCCTCGCAGAAATTGTAAGGCTGATTGCTGTTTGAACTAACTAGCGACGCCAATTAGAGGCTTAATTAGCAAGTTTAATCACAAAGCTCCAATACCCCGTAATTTATCAATGCGAATGTTCTGGACGGATTCGCAGAAGCCCCGTGGGGGGGAAGGATGGCCAGTGGAGAATTCTTCCCAACGGTCAAGTGTCGTGATAAGCGAAGAAAAACGCTAAATTTTGACAATTAATTTAGCATAATTAAATATCCAGTTAATTTAAGTAATCCAGACGTAGCTCTTTTTGATGCTTGAAATATCTTGCGTCTGGCGGTATTAAAATCTTGTGGCTTCGGCATGCGTAGGCTTCTCCATATGGCGAAGAAGATGGCGAAAATGGCGCTTTTGGTAATCGTAAATATGCGCGTAAATTTTAGAAATTCATAAAAAAATTAATCAGAAGTCGCACGAGATAAATTTGGTATCGACGTAATACTTAAGGCTTTGGCTATCCAATACAACTGCTTTCTTGTACATCCGATGGAAATTACCGCTGTTAATGACACTAAACGCGGAGCTGCTACGAAGCGACCTCCACGCTCAAAACGACTCCCAACACACAAACAAAAAACAACATTTACTTAGGACAAGCAGTTAAGCCAGAAACTAACCCTTTTCTAATCAAACATAAAACAATCACTCTCGGTGCATAGCGCCATCTACATAACAATCTCTACAATGTTTTAAGAAACCGTTAAAACATCATAGAATTCTAACACAATGTTTGCACGCACACCTCTCCACGTCTTTGACAGAGGCTCTGTGACTGGTGTGAGAGGTATAGGGATGAGGTCTTGGAGCTCGCCTCTTACGGGGTGCAGTGGGCCCCGAGTTCATCTTACAGGACCATAACGGGAGGCCACATAGTGCTCTTCCAATCGATGAATTTCTCGAGAATGATGATATTCGCCGGATGGATTGGCCAACCAGGTCTCCGACCTAAACTCGATAGAGCATGTCTGGGGCGCTCTGCGGAGGACAACTGCAACTCGCAATCCCCCTCCGAGAACCATCTAGGAACTGAAAACAGCATTGCTGAGTGAGTGGGACCAATTGCCACAGGCACTGATAAACTGCCCTACTTCCAGTATGACATCACGCTGCGAGGCCTGTATGGCTTAAGAGAGGCCTATAGCCCCTGTTAACCCATTTCTTTTGTGTCTTCTGCAACCGCTGTTTCAGACCTTGAGACTCCTATGAGTGTTACACACGAACATGCGTGTATATTATAACTGTTAAATGTTTATTTTGTTTGTATTACATCAAGCTATGTTCACACCAAATTTTATTAAAATCTGTCCAGTAGTTCTGGAGATCGTAGATCAAATATGAAAATTCTCTTAATTTATTTCACCAGTGTATATCTCGCATGCTTTACCACATTCGAATAATCTAACCATGATTGCCTTAGTTTCAGAAATGCTATTTCCAGGTCGTTGCTTACCTTCTCATAGGTGAGCAGCGAAAGAAAATAGAGTGGTCATGTAGATTCTGGCAAATTTATAGTAAAAAATAGAATAAAGCTAATGTATTTTAAAAGTCGCTATAGGTGGTATAATGTGGAATAAGGTATATAAACAACTGATAAAACAATAATTTAAACGATTGTTAAAGAAACATCGCCGATAGAAGCATCAGCTAAACAATGATCATGTCTTTAGTGTCTAAAAGTGGTAAATTCGTAACTTAAGCTTAAGTCTTAAATTAATATATTTAAAGAGAAAGAGCATGCGAGTATTTCCTTAATTTTGCAAAATTACTAAAAATGCTTGGCTTTATGGATTTCATTTGAGTCCCACAATATGAATATAGCTGCAAACCCAAGGAATTTCTGCAGTCAAAATTAGTGGACTACTAACATACCATCATATTAATTTGATTTGAATTCAGAAGTACTTTTTTCTGTTTGATGAAGAAAGAGCTGAGAGAAAAAATGGTTTCAATACAAAATGAATACTTCTCAATTTTAAATTAATTCTAAAATGTATCAAAATAGGCCCATGCTTTGACTGTCCTTTGACAGGTTTCAGAGTATCATTAATTGCATCAAGTGATCTAATACAGAAACTTCGAAAATATGCAACAATTGTTTCATCCGCGAGTATCTAAAAATGTTTTTGAATATTCTTTAACAAAATTAAAAAATACGTAACAATTAATGTAATTCAACTAACAACTTTCAATACCTCTTCTAACTTTTATAGTTACTTAATGATACAAAATTAATAGAGAAAACTATAAAGCGTTCAAAATTATAAATGTTTTTATCGTGTAGTTTCAAACATTTTTTACAAAAACTATCATTAGCAAAGTGTAATTATACGGAAGGTGACTAACTGAAAATCGGCAAAATATTAATCAGCGCTTCCAAAATAGTTCAGAGAGTTCAGAGTACTGATCAATTTTTTCATAAAATCTGATCAACATTTTCAAATTTATTTTAGCTTCCGACATTATACGTTCTGTTGTGTTTTTTAAAATTGTTCAAACCAGAAAAATTACCAAAATTTTCTTTCCATCTACGACTTCGTATTCTCCTTTCGAAAAGAAGCAAAGGCTCAAAGATTTTCCTAATGAAGAGGGTCGGTGCTGATTGGAATGCGATTCGTACGTCCAATATTAATAAACATTTTAGTAAGCACTCGATTTCAGTCATTCTCATAACTTAATTGGATTTTTTCAGCAACTGAAAATGAAACTGTGCATTCTTTCTTATAATTTTCGGCTACTTTTAAATAATTCTTAATGTTGTTTCGCCTATTCCAAATGAACCCATGCTTCTGACTCTGTTTCACCGTACCTTTTATTTATTTAAAGCTTTTTGCTCCTAAAGCTGCCAGTTAAAATTGATCAGAAGATACTACACGATAAAGACTGGCCTTACAGGACCAAAACTGTACAGTTTTTTAAGTGTTTTACACAATTTAGTATTATTAGAACCTCTAACGCCAATGATTACATTTTTAATTTTACTTATGCACTGAAAGAAATTTTCGACGTCTTTCGCTATTCGCGATAAAAAGAATTTGTTTCTTCATAAAGCATTAGAAGCAAAATTCGCAGATGCAAGAGGCAAGCTTTAGTCGAGATTTCGAAGAATAAGCTCGTATATACTCTACTACAACAGCTTTTTGACCGCAAAAGAGCCCACATAGAAACTTTCCGGTAGGTTG
Organism: Stegodyphus mimosarum; assembly: GCA_000611955.2. Classification (NCBI taxonomy): domain Eukaryota; kingdom Metazoa; phylum Arthropoda; class Arachnida; order Araneae; family Eresidae; genus Stegodyphus; species Stegodyphus mimosarum. The sequence continues at coordinate 85,863 of KK121936.1, forward strand.
GTTATTTTAATACGGCAAAGCACGCGAGATCTATCTACCTAAAGGCAAGGATGCCTTTCCGGTGGACATTCTAAGGAAAACTGGGAAGGAAATGTTATACATGGGGGAAAATCTAGAAAACCAACCATGCAACTAGGACATTCACCTTGATCGCTTACTGTCAACTCTCATTCTAATGGTGCAGAGGGCAGAAATCCTTATATAGAAATTGCGGAATGGACTGGATTGCGAGCTTACTAGAGGATCGACTGGTCATCACGATTGAGGTCGTCTTGAGCACGTGACAAGAAGTCCTGTGCGCTGATTTGATTGATTGTTGCCTTGTTAGCCTGTGGCTCCAATACGTAAAGTGCCTAAACGGGTCCTTTTTTCTATTGTGTGGCTGGTTTGTGTCACACCGTTTGTCATTCTCTCCAGATAACGAGCTGCTTATCCTTGCCACGCTTGTGATCACCAATATCAGGAACGCGACGGTAGCTCACTTTTCAGCCGCTACCTCATTCAGCAATTAATTAGTAAAGTTCGCCGCTCAACTGGGATAATGACTGTTAGTGATTCTGATTATCGTATCGAAGAAGCCGGGTTTGAATCCCCGAGAAGGCATATATGTTTGTAAATGTACAGTGTCTGTGTGGCATACAGGCGCTCAAAATATACGTCAAGGAGAGAAGTAGAAAAAAAAACTCTTGGACCCGTTCTCCCGTACACTGGTTTTTCAAAATTGGGGCGGAACTGAGCAAAGTCGCACTTTTATCTGTATGGTGCCCAAGGCTCTTGGCGCAAACAACAGGCGCCATCTTGCCTTCTTGCAATGATGAATTTCGTGGGCTTGTTCTGATTTCGGTCAAGCGAAATTAATCATAACAACAACATCAGTAAAGGTCAGAAATGCGGAGACATTAGCTGCTTCATTGCCCTTGATGTTAGATGTTCTTGGAGGTGCAAACTAAGGTCTGCTGCTTAAAAGTCAAATATCGCACCGCCATTTCAATTGTACATGAATTCGTTCCCAGCATCTGGATCTCTTTCCTCGTTCAAGCACTGGATAATCACCGAGGCTTCTGCAAGTAGTTACAGTCATATTCTGAGTGACATATTAAATACCTTATGACATTTTGAATAGCAGTAGTTTCAAATTTGGATAATAATCAGAAGCTTGAAATATGAATTAAAAGCCTGATGTCCAGTGCAGTGACAATATTTACTAAGTCGCAAGAATAATAAATGAATTAGTAGCATAACATAACATCCCAAAAATTGGAAATAGTTATAATGTTTTTATTGTCAGTAATTTTTTCTCTTCGAACACCTGAAGGCTAATATGTACGATCTGGAGCTCCTTAGATAGTATTCAATAAATATTACTCTGCGATACTAAAAACGAGTGAAATTAATAAATCGTTTTAACTTAAAAAACATGTTGTTAAACAGAATCTTGTTGAGTGACTAAGCTATTCTATAACTACTTCACAAAAGAATCTCTAATTCATAACTAAACGTATATTATTTCTGGTGTTTCTGTTTTCCCCCACAGAAGAGTAAGACGATGGTATTGCTTGAGTTAAATAGAAAATGATTCTGTAATGTGAACAATATTAGCAAACAATTATGTTAATTAATAATACTGATAAAATAATAAAAAATAAATCATGCCATACTGATAATTCTAAGCCTTAACAGAACACAGATGCCAATAAATTTACCCTCTTACTCACCTTGATTAAATTTTGTGTGAGGTTCAAAGACTTCAATTGCGACAGATATTTGACACTTCCATTAAGAGATTTGATCAAATTGTTACTCAAATCCAAGTAGTGCAAGTCATTTCTTATGGTAAAGAAAGTAAACCTGTCCATCCAGCAGATACGATTACCCTGAAATTCAATGTTGGCCATGCCATGGACGCCTCGCAGATCTTCTACACTGAGGTACTCTAATTCATTCCTGGCTACAGAGACTTCACTTATCTGCGTATACTGCAGAGTCCGACCTAGAGATCGCAGTTTATTCTGAGACAGATAGACACGCTTTACATTATATGTCATTTCGGCTGAAAAAGAAATCGAAAATTACTATTAGAATATTTATTACTACCAGCTTTATCTCATCTAAGTTAACGATAGCTAAACTATGCTGTCGGTACTGGGAAAAGTTAGAAGCAAACTTCAGAGAAACGACTCTGAATCTGATAAAAAAAAAGAGATTAAGTTAACGCTGCCGGCTTCGGCTAGGGACTCCACAAAATTTCAGCCTTATCTATGAAACTCAGCACACAGCAGACAAAGGAATAAAGTGATGTTAATAAAATCAAATGCAGCCATTTCTCAATACCGCTCAGTTTAAATTCCAAAGTACTTGCATATAAGCATCTGTCCACTGCACAAGCAAAGTTTGCACTCAGTGCAGATGGCTGCTCACTGCATCCCTGGTCGTGTATATCATCCCAAACCTTCATTAAACAGACGCACTTATTTTCGTACTATTTACGCAGTTATAATATATTTACCATATACCTTCCAGATCTGACGGTGGATCGGCTGCTCATATTCAAAGATCGGATCTCCGTCTGCGCTTCACATGCGGCATGCGAATCCATTTTCGTGAACATTATTATCATCGGTCACGGAACACACATTTTAATACCAAATTGTTTTTATAATCACTATCAGAACTGCTAGCTGCCCTCAACTGCTCGTCAAAAGATAAATTTTAAAGTAAGTTTAATGTACGACGTCGTAGGCAAATAAGCAGACAAATTAGCGGCACGTAGGCAAATAAGCAGCAGTAGAAAAAATAGCGTGTTGCCGTCATGAAAGCGCAAGCGAAAGAGAACGTAACAGTTCAAAGGAAGACGGGAGGAAGTTGATAGTTTCGGTTCGAGTTACAGAAAGTTTTGGTTTACAATTATTTGATTGGGCAAGACGTATCTGCAACAGCATTACGTAATTTGGAATGATCTCGAATTTGAGAGAAAGGATGAATTTAGAGAGAGAGCATCAAATTTAGAATGTTAATTTTAAGGTCGCCAATTATTTTTTAAAGCAGCTAACATATTTTGTTGTATCTTACATATATATGTGATGTTTTAATGCGTAGAAGGAACCCGGTACTTTAATTTCTGGCAGTCGACATGGCTGAGCGCAGATGCATAAAGATGACGCTGACACAACTGAATTCGAGAACTCATCACATTTATTTTTACACACATCACATCATTTCTTTGAAGACAATATAGTTGCACATCATAATTAGCAACAATAATTTTTATGTACATGGGTTAAAAAGTACGACGTCATCTTAGAAAAGTAAGCATAGTAGGACAGAAGCTAATAAAAGGAATAACGTAATTGCTCGCGAAGCAGTATTTATGCTAGGCAGGTGCATATGTACAGCTAGGCTACAATTGGTTAATTTTAGGTTTTTAGTTCTCTTTTCAAGCAGAGTTATGTAATTTGAAAAGATCTCTAATTTAGAAGAAAGGATAAACTTAGGACTTCAAAGAAAAAAAAAAAAAAAAACCTCAGTGTCGCAACAGCCCTAGTGGGCCATGGCCTGCAGAGCCCCTAAATCTGCTTTCTTCCCGGAGTGCATCAGCAAATGGTCAGCTTGTCGCCCGACCCCGGTGAACATCAGCAAGTGGTCAGCTTGCCGCACGACCCCAAGCGAACTTGGTACTCATTTTATCGATCCACTCAAGGGATGAAAGGCTGAGTCAACCTTGCCCAGCCCGGGGATCGAGCCCGGACCTGTGGTGCAGCTGCGTGACGGGCTAGCCTCTTCGTCACCGTGCGGTGGAAAACATATAATCTAGAATAGTCAATTTTGAGGTCACCAATCATTTCTTACATTATTTATCATTTAATTATATATATATATAGAAAACTCTAGTGAAAAAGCTTTTACTTTAGAAATTATCATGATTTCTTCAAAGCATTTTTTATTCATAGCCGAAATGCGTATTACTATATAAAGAATAATAATCAAAACACATTTCTCCTTCCTTAATTTAAATTCTATGAAACCACAACTACATGGCAGTTTTAAATAAACTATACAATCATATTTCATACCTGTAGAGCTGACAGAAAAGGAAAATCAGGCATAATAAACAGTTTCCAATATTTCAATTTTGGAAAACAATCAACATCGTTTTTAGAAATTTAGAGTGAATATTTCATTTCTATTTAAAACAGAGTATAATTTAAAAATTTAAATATTCTCATTTTTATCGCACATTATAGTTACTACGCTATCATCAAACGTAGCATAATAACTACAATATTATATTAAACGTAGAAAAGAATGAGCTCAAAAATATAATAACCCTTAACAACAAAGGCCTACAATAAGGGAAAGAACAATTATTTAAATGAACGATTTTATGAAAGCTTTTGAGAAAAAGCAGGATATACATTTCGCAACAACAATTTGAAAAGGATTATTTATTATATTGAGGCTATTTGATTTAATTTAAAGTAGAGATGCTTTTGTGGAGGAATTTTCTAAGGAAAACTGGCTTGTATTCACGGTAATTTCGAAAAGGTGAATCCTTTGTTTAATGTTTAACAATTTGTGCAGAAATACAGCGTTCACTCTTCCGTTATACCTTACATAACACTTTTAACCCGAAAATTCTTATATATAGGGTGTATCAGTACAGGTGAAAGGTGAGAGAGGGCCCGGATACCCGGGCGGCTTTCACTGACTACTCTGTATCGTCCGGATCCCGCAACTGTCCGCAAAATAATATTGCAAATAGGGACAAATGGTGGAAGACAGACGTATTGCGGATTTTTACAATACCAATGCTTATTATACAATATATGACAAGTATCTGTATATTATACAATATACAGATACTTACATCAAAAAGTGCTGTTAGTATGTTGAATTACCACAGAAATAATACATCGTTATACATTACACATTAATAGTGCACTATTATAATAGTCGACGCAGAAACGATATATTAATACACACAATAATAATATTTCCTAAACTCTACAGACATATTGCAGAGTAGTATCAATGCGCACTGTAGTGCGTCAATACAAGCGACAAGCAACGGAGGACGTGGGCACTGTCCCTCTACCAATTGGTTAATCGGTATACCGCCACGTCCGCCAATATCTAGAGTTTAGCCCGAGAGGCCATAAGAGGGTCTCACACGAGACGCCCAAAATATGACATGTGTCAATTCAGCGGTACAAACTTTCAGGAGAGACAGAGTACACCTAGACGATGGGAAATCACATAGCAATGCATAGTCGGAAACGCTTTCCTGGCGCGGTAGTGATGACACAAAAATCAAGAAAGAAAAGACATAAACGGGTGAGAAAAGATGTTTATTATTTGAACTACAGCAAAATCAAAGAAAAAGCAACATAAAGAGACAACGATCGTCATAAAAGAAGGTGTTCGAAATTACGACCCGGCTCGAGATGCAGAAAACGTGCGTCATGCATCTTTTATGCGAGTTTCCATTCGTGATGCAGATCTTTCATGCAGAAGTGAGGACTGCATCACGGTCCAGGGTCGTAATTTCAAATACCTTCTTCAATGATAATCGTTGTTTGTTTTTGTTCTTATTTGTTGGTTTTTGCTGTACTAAACATAATAAAACACGTATCGTCTCACTGTTTGGGTCCTTCCTTTTTTGCGTTTTGTGTCGTCACTATCGCGTCAGGAAGGCGTTTCCGACCATACACTGCTATGTGATTTTCCATCGTCTAGGTATACTCTAGCTCTCTTGAAAGTTTTTCACCGTTGTTCTAATACACCCTGTATTTTACAGGAAATGTTTTCCGAAGTTTGTTTCGTCAATTGTCAATTTCGTCACTTCAATTGTCAAAATATAGGATTCAATTTAGACTTATTTAGAGTTATTTCGTTGAATCTTGGTATATACGTTATATGAACCAAGGGGGAAAATCTGCAACAAATATATATAGTTCAAATTTCAACTGACAGATCTCGGCCTTTTGATCTCTTTGAAAACCAGTAGTCAATGCCGTGAAATTATCATGCCTTGAGAGAATGAAGATCCAGTTTTATTGATTAAGTTGTTTTATTAGAACAGCAGTAATTTTTCAACTGCACCGCGAGAATAACTACGCTTGAAAGGCTTAAGAACATTGTCTACGTCGAGAAAAGATTTGAAAAAATTATTACTAAATTTCGAAGTTGTAGGCTCTGCGAAGTAGAGGACGGAGATAAATTTTAAATGATACTGTGGAAGAAATCGCTCTTGCCGTGGTCGGCAGAATGTCCAGTTTCGAGTATTCTTCAACAAGTGTTTCAGCGGTGTCACGTGATTCGCCTGTCCATTGTTCGACAGCAGGAAAGGTTCTGCGATCCATTGTAAAGGGATATCCAGACAAGATCAAAATTCTGCAAGAGCTACATCCTGCAGACCCGAACAAACGTACTGATTCTGCTAACCTGCTTTTGGTCAAAATAGTTGTTAACAATGTTGGGCCTGGGAACATTTTGTAGTCTGAAGAGTCACATTTTACACTAGATAGAGCAGTTAATGCTCAAAACTGCCACATTTGCGGTATTGCAAATCATAATGCCGTGCATGAGCGATCTCTACATCCTCATTACATTACTGTAAGGTGCGGTTGTACTGGTGATTTCATTCTTCTCTTTGACAGAACACTGTTCAAGGCTCTCAAATCTGTCCCATCACGGGTGCCTGTTACTGAGAACTTCTTCAGTAGTAGCAACTCACTCCTGCCTTACAAGAACAAGAATGTTTAGAAACTACTGTATTCATGCAAGATGGTCCACCTTGTATTGTTGGATCAGTGAATGCATTATTTCGTACCCACTTTGGAGATGATGAGGTAATTTCAAGAAGATTTCCAATTGCCTGACTTCCTCATTCTCCGAATTTGAATCCCAGTGACTACTGGTTGTGGGAGATGCCTGAACGATCGTGTTTTTGGAGCATACGAACTATGCCTGAATTGAAACCAAGCATAACACGTCATATTGCTGCAATTGTTCGAGAAACACTTCGCGCTCCTGTTAAACTAGCTGTAACACATTTATGAAGGTGTGTCTCACCCAAATGTAAAACATATTGAACAAATACTGTGATTAAAATTAAGTTTGCAGTTTGTGCTTTTTGTTCTTTATACGCCCCCTTCTTACTTGGTGGTCGAACTTGAACTATTGAATTTTATTGCAGTTTTCTTTTCTCCACGTTCCACATAATAAACATACCAAGTTTGAGCGAAATAGAATATCAAAATTAAAATATTAAAATGAGCTCCCTAAGTAGGTCTAAATAGGATTACTTTAATTATTACTACTCTATAGAAATATTCCGCGAATTATATGAACTCAAAGAAAAATACTAGAAATCCAAATTTTTCCAAAACCTCAAGCAAATGATTTCGACTAATATCACGTGCCTGGCATTTGGAATAGACATAGAATTTTGCCTCAAGGCAAAACGATAAAATCTACTGTCCAGTGTGAGACTAAAATAAAAGACGCAGACAGCTTACTGAAGGTATGATATTGCTTCACAGAAATGCTCGCCATCATATTGTTGTTTAAATTCAAGCCGGCATTAAATCATGTGGCTGGAGATGGTGACGTCCTGCACAGAGTTTAGGAAATAGATGATACTTCCACACAGTCTAAACGTGATACTAAAAGATTTTCAAATTTTTCACAGATTAAAAATATGCCTTATAGCAAAACGCAAGAAGGCTATCTGCCTGGGAAAGAAAATGCTTTCATGGAAGACGTTTAAGGGAAACTAGCTTTTATTCATGTTGCGTATGCAATAAGCCTTTTAGCTCGGGTTCAAACTCGGGTCGAACTGCCAGTATTCAGCAGTCTTTACCACTTATCCACTGGTCAGACCCGTGTTACGACAAATGCCTCAACAATGGCGAATATTGTGTAAAAGAATGGTGACTATAATGGCTTAAAAATCTCACAGCATTTTTTCTTTTAAATAAATGGAATGATTTTCCTGAATATGCTGTTTATATTAATTATTAGCAGGGATTTGCACACCCACTCTAATTTTTATTATTCTTTGATAAAATGCATTAGTTATATAAAGAGTATTTATTACTTCTTTAAGGGAAATAAATAATATTTACCATCAAACTGACGTATCTGATTTCCAATTAAATCAATTTCCAGCTTTGTTCCAAATCCAACAGTTTGTTTCGGAATAACTTCAATGAGGTTGAAACTGAGATCAACTGTATTGAGTTTCTCCAGGTGCTCGAAATACGAGGCGTTGAAGTCTATGATTTTGCAGTGGTCCAAATACAGGAATCGCATTCCCGGAACTTTAAAGTTGAAAGAAGTATAAGAGATCTTTTCGATGGGATTGTTGGCCAGCAGCACTGTTATGACACTGGTCATGTTCGGATGTAGAATGGCATCAACGTCTGTCAAGTTGTTGAAATCCAGATAAATGAACTGAAAAAAATTATGTGAAAATGTAACTTGAGAGCACAAAATATACAAACTTTTGATATTCGTTCGACTACCTAAATGTGCAGTGTTACTGTGAAAGCTCAACTTTTAATCGAAATGGGGTGAAACGAAAACAGGCTTACCGTATCATATTCAGAAAACTTCAAAAGGCACTAATAGAAGCAAAAGTGATATGTAAAATAAATAGCCTATATAAAGTATTAAATATTACTTGAAGGCGAAATTACACTCTAGTGTTAGTACGCCTTCAAGAACCAGAAGACTACGAGTCAGGTATCATTGATGTCTATTTATTTTCTCCTGCTGAGTACCAGATTGTAAAACAAAAAGTATCAGAGGCGTATTGAACCAACATCAAGTCTTTATTTAAATCCTATAGGCAACACAAATGACTAACATTTGTATCAGTCTCAATGCTGAAGACTGAAGTTTATCGTTTACTATATTTGCTAAGAAAATCTTGAATACGAGAATAAACTTGGTTGCTTAAATTCATGTACTTTTTCAATTATTTTTCAGCACTTTAAATCTTTTATATATCCTTCATTAACCTAGAGATCTACCCATGGCTTTTGTACCATTGTGTTTTTTGTACCATTGTGTTCAGAAAGGAAGGCTTATTGTAGGGGCTGTGTTATGTAGTAAAATGTTTGAATTTATCGACAAGAAAATTAATTACAGCAATTGTAATTATTTGAAAAGTAGAATTATTTTATTGTAATTTTGTTTTCTTATTCTTTAATTTAACACGGAGTTTTTATTTCACCAAATTATTTATCTGAAAACTTGTGCTTCAATGCTATTCTGTTTATTAAATTTTAATTGGAAAGCTGTGAAAACAAGGAAATAATTCTTGTGTGTAAAATCATGAGGGCTGGCAAGGTTTTTGCTGGGTTATTCTTTTTCAATTTACGAGAAAACGGTCGGTGTCCTCGAAGGTCACTTTATTGTTCTCATCTTGCTTGGGGAATTGAGTACGTGATTCTCCTTCAGTAAAGATCTCGCATATGAAAATTACATTTCACACATATAAAAATTAGTATTTAGGTTAATTAATGTTAGGTTACGCGAAGGGGTCAACGGGTTTGACGCTGGCGGTGTCGATGTCTACTGCTGGATTCCGGGCTTGCTGGCCGCGCTTGTGCAAAGGGTTGTTTTTGACTGATTTGGCGGCAAAATGGCAATTTGGTCATTTTGGGGGGGTGCGAAACTTGAAGAAAATTTTGGTATCTTAGTCTGTTTTCGTTATCTGCGGAGGACTGTTGATCTCGTCACTTTTCGACTGTTCTCCATCCGGAAAAATGCCTTCTGAGAGTCGATGGCTGGGCACCTCACAGCGATCCATGAGCATCTAAGCTAAACTGCGTGAAACTATGCTGGACATTTTAAGGTTTTCTTCTGCAGTGACTAGAGACAGAAATGCTTTTGTGAGTTTTTAGTTAGATGAATTTAAGAAGCTCCTAAATTCTTCGGCCGAGCTGGTGTTGTTTCCGGGAAAGAAGAGCTTTTCTTTTGGGTGAGTTCTGCAGCCGTATCTAGCACTTAAGCCTCCTTAATCAATTTCACATTTATCAACGTGTGCTGTCAAGAACCATGAGCGTATTCGTCTCATCACTGGGAGCTGTTCCCGAGATCCTGTCTTCCCAAGATCCTGCCCTTGCCTGTCTTGAGCTGTCTTACCGAGATCCTGTCTTATCTGCGTGTGACCTAGCCAAGAGTTCTCCGAGTTCGCTGATTTTGACTAGACATATTCCTGAACTCTTCAGAGGTTCTGTTTTTCTCTCAAGCTTCCGGTCACCGATGGCGAGAAATATCTTCAAGGATAACTTTTTTTAACCTTATCGTTATTTTTCCCGTTTACATTTTTATCCGTTTAACAGATGGAATTTACATAGACAGTATTTAACTTTGCTGGTTCTTTTGACTTTTGTAGGGGTATAATCACAATAACTTAAAGATAAAAACTGATATTTTACTTTGTTTAGAAAATTCTTCTTTCGCCTATCTGACTGAGGAAAGAATGTTATTCTTGAATAAATGATTAATAATGATTGTTTTCCTTGCAACCGACTTAATGTGAAAAATGTGAAATAGTGTATTCCAGTAGTTCTACTAGTGGACCTGGTATATAATTATTAAAAGAAAAGAATGAATTTAAAATTGAGTACCCAATCTACTACCATGAAATGATTACTGAATCAATGTTTCATTGTAAGAAAATAGTATCATCTTATTCTGTTCTAAAAGTTTAAATAAAAATGGATAATAATAAGCTTAAAATTACTAAATCGATTACTTGTTTTACTTAGTATTATTTTATCAATGGTTCTCTTATGTGGTTATTCAACCGGCACGAACCTGGTAACCCATAACACAACGCAAAATACACTATATTCAGTTTTAATTAAAGTTTTGGTTAAATTGAATTTAATAAATTACTTTAAGTTTTACCTTACAATTTCATCAGCAATCAAACAATTAAATTGGTCCTGAATGATACGTATTATTGGTGCTGTGAATTCGGTACAAAACAAAACTATAGTGCCGTGTAAGAGGTACGTTACAAATGTTACCGTTCTAAGTTCACTAAATTATGTTAGTACCGAATACGGCACTTAACAGCTGCTTCGACTAGAATTTCTAACAGGCGTGAGAACTATCCCTCCGAAAAGGTTTCCACATATAAAAATTAGTATTTACTGTTGTATATTGGCATCCTCATTTTGTGGTTTCCTCATTCTGGTAACGGATCGTGTGTCCATTTCCGTTGACAGGAATCTAAAGGAATTTTCGTAACCATCAGAGCAGATATCCCCGAAAAGGGGTGAACTCACCAATCGAGGAATGCACGGAAATTTGTGCACCAATAGCAGAACACCAAGACGTTTTCCAAGACCTCCTTAAATTCTGGAACAGAACTCCGAAGCACAGTTTAAAGAAGAGGAGAGAGATTCTTCCTTGCTAATCAGTTAGCTTCTCTATAAGAAGAGCGCTTAAAATAAAGCTAGTAGGCCAAGCCGCTAACCTACATACAGGCAACATATTTGCGAATAATTTTTCTCTGCGCCGCGGAGAACGGCCAGCCGGGGCCCTTGTGCCTTTTTTCTCTAAAGCCTGCAACTTCTCCCTGGCCTGAGGAAATTGCGTCACCGAAAACACATATTCGACCATAGGATTGCAAAAAAAAAGGGGGGTAGCTGTGAATAAACTAAAACCCAAATTTTGATGTTAAAAAAAGCATTTATTTGTAAATTATTTATAAAAGAAACATAATAAATCTACCATCTTCTTTTCTTTCAAATCACTAGAATTTTTATATCGTATAATCCTTTGTAGGCACTCGGTAATCATTCAGACGTTTTTAAAACTGGAGTGACACTTTCTGAAATAACTGCAGGAAACAAAAGATAAAAGCAATTTATGGATTTTACCCTTTTTCATCAGAGCTAATATCCTTCTCGAATTTCCTTTGTCAGATAAAACGAGTTTCCTATTGTATTCCTTCATCATTTCCTTTTATTTCTCATTGAAAGTACGTCAGATTATTTCATAAAAGCGAAATAGCGTAAATTTTTGCATAACGGGGAGTACCTGTAATCATAGTTCAAGGAAGTTTAAATTATTATTGGTTAAGGCGTTTTATAAATAGCGACACAGAAGTAGCACTACGCCGCAGTAATATGACACTGGATAATTTCGAAATTACGCAGTTTAGAGAGATTTAATGCAAGCAGTTACTAATTTTAAGACAAAAAGAGGAAATAACTAAATTTGAATGAAGTGTTAAAGGCCTACTGAAAATTAAAATCACACCTCTGATTTACAGTGTTTTAAAATTAAATAAATGCTAAATATAAATAGTAAACTTTTTTTAATTTCTTAAATTCTTAAATACCTGATTTTCCTCTTCTTGCATTATATATATATGTATATTACATAAAATTTATATATATATATATACACACACACATCCATATATGTACAATTACATATATAATTGTTGCATATTCATAATACACAATGATTCAGAACTACAGGAACAAACTTCTAGAATAGGTAGGGTACACTTAAACGACTCGGAATCCCTCAACAATGCAGGATCAGAAATGCAATCCTAACGAGATAAGAGATTCATTGAGAACTGTCGCAGGAAAACCGTTAACAGCCGCCCGCAAAGGTATTAGGATGAAAAATATGAATTCATCGTGCTAGCAAATTGACATTTAAAGACGATAAGCTTTAAATAAATTACGACTGATAATGAAGTTGTCCGAAGTTTCGTAACGTAGGCACCGCATAGAATCTCAGACATTTTGAAATACGCTGGGCCTCTGTCGAGCATTTGTGGTACGATTATTATGCGCCATTTCAAAACGCCCAGCGCATTCCAAAACGTCCAAGCTTCCATGCCTTACGTTACGAAATATCGGGGACTTTCATCATCAAGAAAATCAGGACTTATATTTATGGTCTATAAATGTCAATTTGTGATCAAGATGAATTCCAACAAATTTTTCTCCCTACTAGCTACGATAAGCTGGAGTATAAACAAAGAATGCAGGAATGACAAGCCAATAATGGATTGAAAAACTATTTATTTAACGATAATTTACAATACATGTCCACATTTAGTTTTACAAGGGCTCAATGTTTCGACCATTTACCTTTTTGCAACCTTCATAACTGCGACGCATGGACTGCCAAACCTTTTCAAAAATACCAAGCTATCGCAGACGTTTGCAGTTGCCACGGAGATTCTTGCGAAGAATTCTGTGTTACAGTCAATGAGCGTCTCACAGACCATGGCTTTCAGGGTTCCCCACAAAATGAAATCCCAGCTAAATAAAACGGGTGATTGTGGTGGCCATGGAGCGGATCCTCCTTGTCCAATCCACTGCTGCGTAAACGTATTGTTCAAGTAATGTGTAGGAGTGTAATACAGCAGCCCTCCACGTGATGTACCCTGGGTAACGCAAAATCTGCTACTGCGACTGCCGTTCTCCTCGAACCTTCTTTTGTGAAGCATTCGAACTTTAATACCAACCGTCCTTCTAAGGATTTGCAACGACTGAGGGTTCTCCAGTGGAATGCTGGTGGTATTTCTCGCGAAAAAAGAACTCCACTGCTGACTATTCTATACTCTCATGATATACATGTTTATATTATTGTTGAGGCTAATTTGTCTCAAGAATCACTGAAATTCCACACTTTTGGACCTTAATATCTTAGAATTCTTCTCAAACCGAGAAGAATCGCTAGTGGTATTTTTGTTCATATAAAGAATGGCCTGATTTCTGATTTTCAGGAAGTTAGTGATTCTCCTCATACAACGGAGCTGAAATAATAAAACTGGAGTGTGGAAATGGGAGAAACACTTTAAAATTTATGGTAGTTACAGTCCACCCAGTAACACCAAACTTGACTCTATCTCCTTGACGCTTTCCAGTAAAACAATTCTTTGTGGCGATTTTAATGCCCATAGTCAACTCTGGAATCATAAAAACACAAATTTTGCTGAATTGGTGATGGAAGATCTTTTGAATTCTGATAAATTGGAGCTTCTGTATAATGATTCAGACATCCCAACCTATCTGTACTATAACGGCAGTGGAACCAATCCAGACTTGACTTTAGCTTCTGCAGACATTTCCGATGTTGCTGAGAGAGAAGTACTTTACGATCCTGGCTCTGGCCTTTGTATGATTGTTACTACACTTAATTTTACCTCTAAGAAATCACTACGGAATTCCGTTAGACACAGATGGAATTTTACTAAAGCTAATTGGAATGCCTTTACTCTAGATCTTGAATCTATCTCTGGATCTACTTCAAGTTTCTGTGAAGCAGGCGAGAGTATTGATTGCGCCTTTTGTACATTTACTAATATTGTTTTTGATACAACAAAAAAAGTGGATACCGAGGGGCAAGCAATTTATCTATAAACCTTTTTGGAATGAAAAGTCCTGCCAATCTTAAAGAAAAATCTTCTATGGCTCGTACTGCTGCTGAACATTCTATGAGGACATCCAATACTGGAGAATGTGTGTGGCTATCTTTCGTAAAGAAATTCTTTCTGTTAAAAGAAGCTGTTTCAATGATTTAATTTCTGAAATTGACTATAGGAAGAATGGCAAAAGAGTTTACAACTATGTGAACAAACTGCAGAATAAGAAGATTGCATCTATTAGAGAGCCGTTGAAAATTGGTAGTCGCGTTTTAACTGATGGCAGACATATTTCCAAAGCTTTTAATTCTTTTTATTCTTCTAGACAATGCTTGAGGACAGACCTCAAGATCTAACAGAAGTTTATTAGAAGGGAACTTCGACAATCTGCCTCTTCTCTAAATTGTGGACACGACATTTTTATAAGACTTTAATACGGCAGAGCTTATAGAAGGTAGTAGACGTGTCAGGAGAGGCAAGAGCCCTGGTCCAGAAAATTTCCACCTCGATTTCCTGAGGCACTTTGGCAGAAATGCACTTTCTGTATTAGAGCTCTACAACTACAGTTGGAACACTGGTGTTCAAGCAATTTGGAAAATGGCGATCATCGTTCCTATACTTAAAAGTAATAAACCTCCGTATAATTGAAATAGCTATCAACCTATTTGTTTAAATAGCATTTTATCCAAGATCATGGAAAGAATGATTACATCTCATTGTGACATGAGTTGGTTTCCCGAATTTAATAACCTTGTTTCTCCAACTCACGCCGGATTTAGAAAATGGATGTCCACAAACCAACAAGTTATCTTGCTGAGTCAGTCCATAAAGGACGCTCTCGATCAGAGATGCTATGTTTTGGCTGTGCTTGTGGATTTTGAGGCTGCTTTTGATAAAGTTTGGCGTCTGAAATGTATCCAGCAATTACAAAACCTAGGTTTTTGCAGTTATATGCTCTCTGGGATCAGGAATTTTCTTTCACAACGTTTCTGTGCTACTCGTTTTGGTGATTATGTGTCTAACTTTAAACAAAGTGAAACAAACACAGGGCACGGTGATCAGCCGTATTTTATTTAATACTTTTATTGATGACCTACCAAGTATCTCGACTTCTGATGGATTGACTAACGCTGACCTTTTTGTAGATGATCTTGCTATTTGGTGGTATGCAACTAAAGGTGATCAATCCAAGCTTAAAAACTGTCCTGAATAAGTCTCTACAGAGTCTGGAGAGCTGAAGTTTGGAGAACTTCTTTAGGAAAACTGACTATAAACTGAGAAGACTACTAGAGCAGTATTTTACTTTAAATAGACAGCCTTTAACTTCCGATCTTGTTTATAGAGGTTCTCCCTTGTAACATAATGATGTTTCAACTTATGCTTATGTTAACTTGCATCTTTGATAACAAATTGAAATGGACTAAGCATGTTGAATACGTCATCTCAAAAGCCAGGAACAGACTTCCCACTTTTAAGAGACTAGCTGGTGCTAAACGGAGATGCGGCACAGCTACCCTTAACACTACTTATAAAACTTATGTCCACCCGATTTTAAATTATTGTAATGAAGTGCTAGTCTCTACCTTGGATAGTCTTGGGTATGCTTGATAGTTTGCAAAACCAGACTTTACGCGTGATCAGTAGAGGTGTTAAAACTACTCTAGTACTTTCAAAGCATTTGCTTTGCGATCTACAGCTAATGACCAGTCTGGTTCGGAGGAATGCAGCTATCCTTTATAATAGACTTACCAGACTCACAAATATTTCTTTTTAGCGTGAATGCGACTGTAATAGAGCACGTAATCTAAAGACTCAGAAGAGTTTCATTCAATGCGTCCAGGAGAACGCTCAGTATAATGCCATTAACGATAAGGCCTATGAATTGTTAACATATCCACTGGAGTTTGTGGTTCTGAATGTCAGCTTGGACTTGACTTTAAATGTGAGGAAACACGACATATGCACAACTGCTCTTCGTGCCATCGCTTTGGAAACTATTAATACTCGCTATCCTCCTAGTGAGTGGCTTCATATTTACACTGATGGTTCCCTTTTGGATATCACCCAGGGCGCTGGTGCTGGCGTCTTCTGTGATCTATTTTCCTTTTACCTACATGTTGGCTCTCATACGACACAATTTGACAGTGAAGTCAAGGCCATCCATTTAGCCCTTCAACAGCTTTCTGCCCAACTGTCTCCTCTTGATAAGGTTGTAATTTTATCGGACTCGTGTTCTGCTATTTAAGCCTTAGAAAGTAACGTAGGACAACAAAGTGCTCGTGTCCATAGCTGCAGAGAGCTGCTGAGCAGAATTCAGACAAAGGTTGCTTTCCAGTGGGTGCCATCATATTGCGGACTTTAAAGAAATGACATGGCGGACCTTTTCACAAAAAAGCTACGATATTCTCCAAGGGTCTTCCACAGACCTATCTCTTCACTCTGCTAAACTTGTAGTCAATAGGATTTATAAAAAATCCTTTCGTAAATTTGCTGTTAGTGTTACTGCAAATAGCCATCGAGGGTGCTATTAAAAGCCGACTGTGTCTCGCACTCTTCTCGTGCTACTGCTGTGTCTGCGTTTAGACTATTGACTGGACGTCACTGCTTTGGTGCTAATTCGTTTCGTTTTAATCTGACTACCTCACCTTTACATGCTTTGTGTGATTCTGAACAAGTCATGGACGCTGCTCATCTGGACGTGTGCTCTGCACTTAATTTGGACTGTATTGTAAAGAAGTATTGGAGAGCTTGTTGCCTAATGGCCTGATGGTCAATGGCCAGGCATTTGATAAATAAATTGTTCAAGTAATCTCGTACAGTACGGGGAAAATGAGCTGCAGCCTCTTCATGTTGGTACCACACTGCACGCCAAACAAATATAACAACATTGTTGAGTAATTGTGGCAACATCTTCTCCAGAAAATTGCAATATTTTCGATCATCTAATAGCTGTGGTCAGAGATATGGTCCTATTAAGTAATCACCAATAATACTTGTACGTTCATTCACGAAAAACCGTTGCTGGGCAGCATGTGGGTGCACACTTTTGTGTTGTAGTCGTACCCTCACATATGAACATCATGTTGAGTGAAGATCCTTTCACAGCCGAAAATAACTTCGTCCATGAAACGAATACAGGATGGAAACTGCGGGTTCTCGTTGCATTTGTCACGTACCAGCGAGCAAAATTTCCCACGTCGAGGGGACTGCAATGATTGGATATATCGCAAATGATATGGATGTAAACGCTCCCTGTATAATGCGCGCCATACCTAGATTGAGATCCTGCAATATCAAGGGCAGTGGTTCGTCTGCTTGTATGAAGAAATTTTACCACTCGAAGCAGAATATCTCGTCTTCTAAGGAAAGTACGTGTCATTCATGGCCGTTTCGTTACACCACGAAGGCATCCAGTTACACCACCAACGCATGCTGAAAGAAGGGAGTACTCACCATTCTTGTAATGACTTTTCACAATCAAAGCTTTCTGTTCCTTTGTATGGTGCTCCAAGTTGACCAGTTTGCAAGGAAGCTGCGACGAAATGGAACTGACAGTGATAAAATGGCAGTCAATACCAAGAATCAAACGCAGCATTCTTAAATCGGAAGACCAGCTAGTTGTAAATATGTAAAAATATTTTCCATTTTATAAAGAAGAGTGTTTTTGTGAGAATATAAAATTAAGAGCTTTTGCTGGGAAATTCTGCATGCGATGGGAAGTTTACAAACTGGGACTGGGAAGTTTAAAATAAAAACTAATGCGAAATTTTAAATGAAATAATTTTCACAGCTCCGAAACTGTAAAAATAAAAAGCGTAATGAACACAGGTATAAATAAAATCCCTGCAATCTTGGAAAAGAAAATGATTTAAAGACTGTGAACTAGTACGTCGTAGAGGAATTCTTGATATTTATATCTAAATTTTAAAAAATAATAATTTTTTTATATATAAAATCATGGGAAAATGAAGATCAAGAAGATATGAAAGGAAAAGCAAAGTGACAACTTTTATGCAAGCAGCAGAATCAAATTGCAGAAAATGAATCTTGGTGAAACATTTTTCTCAAAATGACACAGCACTTCTGTTACGAATTTTGTACATATGTACAAAATGAAATTTTAGTGAAAGTATAGTTTTTTTTAATAATGTAAAATGAAAATTTAAAAAACGAAGCTTTTCCGGAGAAGTAAGAACACAAAAGCAAGTCTATTTGATTTTGAGTAAATGGCTATATCGCTAAAATGGCGAGATATCGCCAAGCTGGCGATGGTTTTGACGACTAATGTTTTGGCCAAATTTGGCGAGAAATCACCAAAAGTAGCCACATTTGGCGACTTTTTGGCCTGGACCCTGTATAACTGTATTGGGTATTGTAATTGAATAACTATAATTAATCTATACATGGAATTGCAACCGTATCCGGGGCTTAGATGTAACTTGAACCGTATATGCCTTCCAGTAATTCCTAGAAATTTAATTTACTAGAGATTTCTCGGCAGCCGGATGAAAACTATATAAAACCGGAGAGACAATCTGCTCTCAGTAGTTGTTAGCTCAGAGCGACTTTCGGAGTATTCAGATACCTTCGTCTAAGCTTCGCTATCTGAATGCGTTTTGCACTGCGCTGTGCTTAACGTTCTTAGTAGTTTGAAGTATAACTACTGATTGTACTCTGTGAAGTACAAATAATTCTGTGGAAAGTTCGAGCACTGTAAAGTGCTTCTTCTGATAAATAAATTTTATCAAGCTATCATCGGTCCTGCGTGCATTCAATCTATTACAAACCCATGCCGTACGCAACATTTTCTTCATTTTAGGAGTATTTATGCACGAAAGTCGGCAGATAATTTTCCTTACATTACACTGTTGGTTTTCTGTGACATTTTTCTAAAAAAAGAGTGTTTTTCTCTTCGAGATCTCTTTAAAAGTAAGGGATACTTTGTTTTATCTCTGCGATTTTTATCTCATAAACAAGTGTTAGTAACCAGCGCATCAAGTTAAAATTATGCAATCTGAAAATTGACATGATTACACTGCATGGGAGTGGTAGTGGCGCTTCACTTTTACGGGCTTATGATACGCTGTTTAAATAAACAAAGAAGATATGCATGGTCTACTTTAGCTGAATGAAGCAAATATTTTTTTCTCTGTACTGCACCCTAGAAACAGAAGTTTATAACGGTGAAACCTAACTTTATCAGGACTTAGTGTTCTGTGCATCTCTTATCCTTACGTTCTAAGTCCTGAACTGGAACAGGGAGCGGAAGGTACGCTATGTTCTGATGTAACTGCTGGGCTGGAGAATAACTGCACGTGAAGGGATTTGAAATCCTCTTTTATTCACTCACTATTAAATACAAACCTCCCAATTCGGGAGAGATACAGAACGTAACAGACCACACTTTGGTCGAACTTAACAATCAAATAAATTTAAATAAATTAAAATAGAACTTAAATTAAACGTTGCTTCGCAGAGCAATTCGCGGAAGTTGGCCTCTACCGAAAAGGGTGCGTAGCAAGGTATACTAAATACTACCGCACTTTAATTTATTTTACAAAACAATCACGTAGTAAGCACTATGGCTTATAAATTTAAACTGCTAGCTGGTCAGGCGAACGTTGAGCAGCGTGACCGTGATCTGAGGCAAAGCTCTCACACACCGAGAGGTTTCTACCTCTGCTTAAATAGTGCATGGCTGAACTTCAAAAATTAGCATAAGCTAAAAACGCGCGCTTCTTCTGACAGGAAGTTGAAGCAGAGAGGAGATAGAAAAGATTTAAATTAAAATAAACTTGGTTAGTTTAACTAAAACCTTACAACTTGTGTTTATATTCTCAACTGTTATATGAAAATTTAATCTATCAGTTTTAGAGGTAATTCGATTGAAATTTTTATGAATTAATTGACAGATTAATCTGACTTTTTCCATAAACTTTTTAACTAAAACGCACTAAAAAAATGAGGCAATTTAGTACATTCAAGATTAGACGAAACTTGACGTCTTTAGTACAGTACAGAGAACCCACCGTTCACGAATTATTTTTTTTTCCGATGGCGTAAGTCAACTGAAACCGAAATTATTTTCCCTATATAAATTAATATAAAATGATTAATCCGTTCCTGGACCACATCTAATAGCTTATTTAAAATTTAGAACTGCACCTTGTGCACAAGCTCATAACTAAGAACCACGGGCGGCACCAGAGCTGGTGGATCTGATGCGGACGCACCAGGCAGCAGAATGTATAGACGGCAGAATTTATAAAATTAAGAGAAATATTGGGCGGCAGAATCTTGGAAATCGCAAACTAAACCGGACGGCGGAAACCTACGCCAGTCCTGCGCAAAACAATGTAAATCATTAAATCTAAGACAGAAAAGTAAGCAAATAACAATATTAAAGAGCATTCATGAACCAAAAGAAGGAAAATAATTTATCATGCGGTTTCATGGGAACATGAAATTAAGCAGTTCTCTTTGCAAAATTCATTTACAATTTTATATCACGAATAATAAAAGCGGATTCCTCCTTGATAAATTTATAAAGATATGGAGAACGACAGCTGTCCAGGGGACATGTTGACGTGCCATCTCAAACGTTCTCTTCTATGAGGTGTCGAGAGTGGCATGCAAATAGTATTTAACTGGTCGCCTCACGTACAGACCTCCTTCGTGAAGGCTTACCAGCCGGGTCTTAGTTTCTACGGGCACTTGAAACTGACACCAACCTTCCAGTAGCTGCAGCAAAGCAGTTTAAGTCCTAGTTTATGTTCTATTCCTTCGTGCCCACAACAACGAATATCGGTCATCATCGTTCGTCGTAGCGGTTGGCCGTCCTTGCCGGAAACTGCTGGATGCCGCGCCAAATTTGTGGTTCGAAAGTGTTGCCCGACGTCTAGGAACCACAGAAGTACTAACATTTTGTTACCTGGCCACTTCTGTTTGACTTTGTTCTCCCTCTAGCCTCCCAATAGTCGTAATTCAATCGTAGTTCTTCGGACAGGTGATGCCTGGAGGTCATTTAAAGGGAACCGGATTTTACCTAATTTTTCCTGTTGTAGAAATTTATATCTTGCGTCTAATACTATAGCTTCCTCATGTAATTAATAAAACTTTCGGGTTGAGTAACGTTTATTTAACTTAGACAACGACACACGTTGTCTAAGTTATAATACGACACTTATAAAACGACACACGTTGCTTTGTTGCGAATTTCTTTTGGTTTCAAATCCGTTGAACAGTGGTAGGGGACTCAGATTCAAATGCCAACGAATGCCCAGACTCATGGGAGTTCTCGCGGTTTCCCCATATGTAACTGAATACCAGCCAGGTTTCCTTGTAAATCTTCAGCAAAGGCAACAATTCTCTAATTCAAATGGCCTTCGCACGCTTCATTATAATCCAAATAAGTTAAAAGCCTAAAACGTAGACGTAGGCAGTTATAGGCAATATGTTTTAAATAGGTAATTTTTATGCAATAAATACAATATAAAAAAGTAAAAAGCAAGAACACAAGAAAATACAATAAAAATTACGAAGAGCGCAAAACTGGAATGGAAAACAAGAAACAGGCTGAACATTTTTTAACGAAATGATGTCAAAATTAAGCAATTTTATGACAAATATATAAAAAAATTCATCAATACGTCAAGCGCAGCTGTCACGCTAATGAAAATTGAATTTATGCGGAATCAGAATTTGTGATTTTTTTCCTGAAAACTTGTTTATATTTATAAAATAAAAAATAATAATAATTCAAAAATAATTAAACATAAATTAAATAAATTATATTTTCAAAACTTTTGCTCATGTTTTCGATCTAAAATTATTTATGTAAAATTTTTTGTAACACGATTATGTTACATACTATTGGTATATTATTGAGAAAAATATGAGGGGGTTGATGAAGAAAGCCATATCTTTAGAAAAGATTGATGCAAGAAAAAAGTCGGGAATTCCTAAAGTAGGATTTTTATTTATCAGGATTACAGCAAAGCACCTTGGGACTATCTAATTCATTTTACTTATTTTGGTAAATATTATTTATTTATTTGAACAACGTTTGAAAACTATTTCTCGATAAGTTAGCAAATACGCACTACTTAACATCAACCAATTCAATCAAAACCTATCATCCAATTAAAAAAACATCATCCTTAACCAACTAATTAAAACTCAATTGTTCCATGTAGAGAAGAATCGATCTGTTAACTTTAACTCTTTCACTTTAAAGAGACTGATTGATTAATTGGTCACATTTAATATTAGTTCTTTTATTGAAAAAGATGATGCTTGTATGACACAAAGAAGAAACTTAAGAATATTTATAATAGTTACTTGAATTTTCGTTAATATATCAATTCGTAACTTAGTGTTTTTTAGAAAGTTTTCTCCTTTTCATACTAGATTATTTTTTCAAAAAGTATACATACCCTACGGAAAATTATTATTTTAATGAAAAGAAAACAATTGTACAATACTAAGCACTTAACTAATATAATAATTGTTCATCACTTTACCTGGCCATTACTTTTTTAATAAAAGAATATTTTCAGATGATTAGTGTTGAATCGAGGGTTTGGTGCCAAATTATTACGAGCAAACTTTTGAAAGAACTACAACCTTTTACTTAATGACTAATTGACACAATTAAGTACAGTGCAACCGCAATTGATTTAATAACCCAGGTTCGATTTAAATAATTCAATTTATAATTCATTAGCTGTTTCTCTCGGGGACAAAAGCATATTCCTAAATGAACTCAAGTCTTAGGTATTAAATTATTACATTTTTCTAAGTGTCAAAATAACATATTAATATCAAAATAGACATACAAATACAACTTATTCTCCTCCCGAGAATAAATTCCGGAATAGACAGTCACATTTAAATCTAAGATCCTTAATATCATATTAAATATTATGTTCACAACACAAAAAATTTAGTTCTATATAATCATCACTGCACGTAAGGGGGAGGTGAAGAGTACTTATAATAACAGTAATTCGGAAACTGCCCAGGTTCGATCAATATAATTCAATATTCAGTCCCTTACCTGTATTGACAGGTGCAGAAAACATAACAGAAATAATAACATAGCCTTGCTATACAATTCCAAGGACATAATTTCCCATTTAATTTATTAAATACACAAGAAAATCACAATTAGGACTTTGTCCTATCTAAAGAAAAATCTAAAGCAATTAAAATTTCATAATCAAATATACACTAAGAGATAGTAGAGCGGCTTTCTAAGTCTGGATTGTAGCATATACACCGTCGGTAGCCGATTAAGTCACTAAGTCTGGAATTTTGCACGTTCACGCTCAACTGTTCCTGCACTCATTAAATAGCAATCGTGATCGTAGACCAATGACTCATGATGCGGAAAGACTGACAACACTAAGTCTGGAAATTTGGGAACTTCACGCTCATCAGTTTTTCCGCTCCTTAAATATCAGGTTCAGCTGATCATCACGCACGAAGCCGTCATTCTCGTTCTCTCCTATTCCTTTTTTTTTCTCTTCTTTTCGATTTTCATATTACTCAAATCTCTCTAATTCAAAGCAAAAGCTAAATACTAAACACCGCTCACCTCGCCACTCGAAACAAGTCGCTGAAGAAAACTCTGCTACCCATCTTCAACCAAATCTACTTCCTCTTTGTTTCTTCATTTTTCCCAAATCCAAACCAGCAGCTCACGAAACTCACACCATCTTGCTCCAAACAACCACTATCTCGAGGATAAGTCTTCTTTGACGAAGCCTTTATGTGTTTTTGTTTTCTTCTTCATTTTTATTAATTCTTCATCCAACTCAAAGCAAGTCTAAAACTCCTTCCAGGAAAAACAAATGTCCTCTTTTTAACCAAAAACTCTCTCTTTAAACTTTTCGCCTAATTAATAATTATCCAACAGCGACCGACCCAACCACGCCTCATTTCGAATTAACTGGTGAATGCGCCTTTGATACTACTTTAGTCCAGCCAATATTAATTCCCTAAAAATTTGAGTAGGCGCGTCATATCCTTCTTTTTTAAAGGCGTGCGAAAACCTCAGGCTGCTTTCCTTTTCCTGGGGAAAAAATCAAAAACAACACACCTGTATCACAGATCAAGTAATGCAGACAAAGATTGGCGCCATTTTTCAATCAAGTCTCATTTTACACAGATAGTCGCCTGCACAACAACAATCTAAACTTACAAAACATACACATCACCGCCATTAGAATCTTTATCGAAATGCAGCCGTTCTTGCAGACCACCCAGTGACCAAGATCTCATTAGGGAAAAGGAAACAATTTCATGGTCACTAAAACACACTCTGAAAGAGAATTGGATCCTAACCTTTTACCTCTTAAGTCGTATTTAAGCCCCTACTTTACCGACCAGTTTCCTGTCAAGGAATCCATAGTTGCAAACCCCCCACAAGACCATATTTACTACATAATATTATAAGTAAGTTATTTAAGGATATTAAACTGAGAGATTTTAGAATTTTTCTATAGCTAAGATATTCGTTTGCATTGCAAATATAGTTCTGAAAACAAATATAAGAAAAGCTATCAGTAACTTTTCATATTAACTCCAACAATGCTAAAGATTGAATGAAACATTTCGCACTTATCTAATGCGAACAAAAAATCATTTAGAATCAATTGAAATTGTTTTGCACGACACTTGCGGACAAACGAAGTTTCTTGCTGTCAAAATTTAAAAATCTCTCACATACATATACTTCGATGATTAATTGTTCATCAGATATTATTCTGAAACCCTAGTAAAATATTCACAGTAGAGGAGATGCTATAATTTGTTTCTTTTTAAAAGAATTGCTCAACATATGAGAAATTCAATTATTTCTAATTTTTCTAAAATTTCTCTCATGAACGGAAAAAAACTCATGGTCATAAAAAATGCGACGAAAAGTAAATACGCATGTAACGAAACATGATTATCGTTCATCAGCGAAAAGGTAATAATTTTTATAAGAAAATCAGCGCTCTTTATTAAAAAGACGATTTTAGAATAATTCTTTACGAAAACATTTCTACGTCTTTAGGTATAAAATATGAAAATAAATAAATAATTTTTAAAATATTAAAATATAATTTTATGTCCATTATTTCATAATTAGGTATAAAATTATGAAATAGTAATAAATAAATAGCTCGTTGCTAATCTGATGGGGCCAGCGCATCAGATTAGCAACGAACTTTAAGTAAACTATCACCTCCAGTTCATCATTTGTAAATAAAATATCTGTTTTATGGCTCAATGTTAAATATAAACACTGCTCGTCTTTTGTTATATAGACCCATACAATGGACGATGATCATATACACACCCGTGATAAGTGCTCATACACACACCCGTTCTCATGCCTAATTTAAAAAAATCGCATCGATCGTAATGCATCCCCTAATTACATAGTGTTTCAGATTCAAAAATCAATGATTTAGCAATGGCAAAATTTTTAAAAGCACCATATCTTTAAAATTCCTAATAGCTTTCATACACTTCTTTTTTATGGTGCTATAATATTTATATTTTCTATCTTATTTCTGTAAAAATAATACATAGCGATAACATTTCGTAGTAGCATCTTTTTATTTGAAACGTGATTCACACAAAAGTGAAATGAAGACATAATTGAAAACTGAGGCTAATACATTTAAATTGCTTCATAAAGACAGCTCATCTTCATAATGGGCTTTATTTCGGTGCCTATCGCATAATGCCAAGAATGAATTTAATGGTTATAAATGTAATACTATATTGTTTTCAATCCCATACTTATTTTAAATATAAAATTTGAGAAATTGTGGATTATCTGCTAACATATTTTTTATGAAAGTCTGTTCAGAGCTTCAGTAAATATATTCATTCTTCACTTCTAATAGTTTATATCAGTTTTAGCCAAATTCTAATATGTTGTTCCCACTGATATAAACAAGCATCTTAAATTCTAAAAATGAAAAGTTTTGAATTATATTTCAATATCGCTTTTCATTGAAAAATGTTATGAGCTTCAAATTAAGTACCACTTTCGGGTGTCCATTAAAGACTGTTATGGGCTTCCTGTAACGTACTACTTCCACTTCTCCGATTTAATCCAAAATCAAAGAAACTCCTTATATGAATGCAGAAAGCTTAAGTACTAAACATATAATTTTTTTGAAGTTTTCTTAATTTTTTTGAATTTTCATATAAAAGTTATCGTGATCGAAAAAATCGTCACACACATACAGACACATTATAAACAAACATATATATAAACATCACTGTAAAAATAGTAAAAACTTGTTGTGGAAACCCTAATCCATTCTTATTCGCAGAATTTCACCATCGAATTTCTCGACTGAAAATGCTACCTCTCTTATCTATATACTATATACGTTGGAGGGAGGCAAAAAGAGTAACTGCCCTTTTTTTCTTTTGGTGAGGCCGTCAATTCATGCGCGTTTCTTGGGCTCAACCTCCAGCGTCTTTACGAGCTTCAAGCAAAATACCAGTTCCGGTTATCCAAGTTTTCCCCCAGACATCATCAGCATCTTATATGATGTAGAAAGCTTAATATGGAAAATGGAACTTACGAAAAATTCGTCACACACGAACAGACATATAGACACATAAACATCATTATAAAAAGAATAAATATGTTGTGGTGGGCCATAATTTGTGCTTATTCAGTGAAAACTCACTATCGAATATTTTAACCGAAAGCATTACTTCCCTTACCAATTTATATAGGGTTACCTGTATATTAAAAACCTTTTTATAAAATAAGCTTTTAATTAATAATTCATAAAATAATTAATACATTGAAAATAGAAATATAATCTATCATGTAGTTTAATGGAAATGAGAGATTAAATAATTCTCTCTACAAAATTTATCTGCAATTTTATATTTCGAATAATAAAAGCGTGGGAATAATAAAAAAGAATTATTATGAAAATGTGTAAACACAACTATGAAATTAGGAAGATGAATGAAATTGCGAAGATGTGTAAACACAAAAATAAAAACAACAAAAATACAAAAACATGCGGTTAAAAAAAGCGAAAATAAATCACAAACAGAAAATGTTTTAATGGAAATTACAAAACAATATGGAATATTAGACCAAAGTTGGAAATGGTGATGCTGAATCAAAATCATTATCAGTAGCAATAAACGAAAAACGTTCCCAAATTCCCAAAATCTTAAAAATAAAAGAAGCTAGACGCAATGCGAAAAACAAAATAAACAAATTAATTGGACAATGAAACTGCACATATGTCTCATCAGGTGGCAAAATGTGTATACTCAGGTGTCTCATCAGGTGGCAAAATGTATATACCTTTTACCCTTAACTCCATTTTTAAAATCTTCATAAGATAGAAAATTTCGAAATTTTACAATAAGTTAAAAGGCTAAAACGTAACAATTGAATAGATGAGTGCATTCTTATGTATCCCTAGAATGCTTGTAAAAACGAAAACTGAATAAAAACTATGGGGAGAAGCAACTATTCTCAAAACTAGGCTTAAGAAAAGACAAAGTGTCGCAAACAGAAAATAAAAACCATGAAGGTTCTCGTTAATTTAGAAGCCCTTGTCAACTGGAACTTGAAAAAGAGTATAGCTACTATTCGCTATTCTCCTTACAAAGAAACAAAGTCCAAAGAAAGGTTAAAATAGCTTTTTATTACACTCAAAGAGTAATAACGATTGGCCCCACTCGAGCTTACAGGAAAGACTCAACTTGGGCTTTAACTTAAGATAGAAAATAAGAAACTAACTAAATTCTAATTAAAACTTAGCCGAAACCGTACAGAAATAACTAAATGAGTTGGCCCTTAATTAAACCTCACCGGCGAATACTACCAGGCCAGTAAGACAACGGCCGAACATAACATGACAGGCTTAAAGCAACGATGGCCAGAAGGCAGAACACGCTCTACTGAGAACTTCTCAGCTCTTCTACGGAAATGACGGAACTTCCCATTAAATACTGGTTCTACCTCGTTTACATAATACGCGATACTGAAAACTAATTCTGGCAGGGAGTTGTAGGCAGGAAACAAGAGAATAAAGTAAAGGGTTTCAAAATTAAAAATAACTATTAGAAAATTAAAATAATCCCTACAAAACAATACATCAAACAATACACAAAGTAAAAATTAAAACAATGAAACAAATGCAAGGTAAATCATTCCATTTTCAATATACACGAAACCTTTTACCATTAGACAAAAATTGCAGCATTTTGTATATATTTTGTACGGTATTTTCTCTCTCCTCACCGCGTCCTTCGTTGTTGCAGTTGGAAGCACGTCTGGCTTCCATTTGCGAGGTACGGAGCTCGAATCCTAGCGAAGGTAGCGCATGATTTTTATAATTCCTGCTCCGAAACAAAATGCCTAACAATCTCTATAATTTTCTTACTATTGATTAAAGAAATTACTTAAAAACAAACAACTTTTTTATAAAAAGGTAACTAAATCAAAATAAGAAAAGAATAGTAATGAAGCAATTAATATATCATAAATATTTAATCATCTTACACGGTATTTTCAATGTTTCTCGCTCGGGCACCTCAAAAATTGCCCCTTAAAAATGTTTTAACGTTTTTAATTAATAAAATTTGTGTAATTTTCACAAATTAACAATTTACAACTGACTTCATAATTAATATTTAGTAACTGAGACACTAAGAATGTAAAATATCTCTGTTGTCATCTCCTACTTATCTCAAAAGTTCCTACGTATTTTCCCAACAACTTATCTTAAAGGAATAGCTTATCTACATATTTATTATTCAGGATTACAGTTTCAGAAGCAAAAAGCTTCGGTTTTGTTTCGCTATCTAATCAGTTACCAAAGGATTAATATTTGAATACAGATTTCTCAACTTCTTTGACAATCGTACAAGCGATTTCATTTTTTTTCTTAGAAACGTTTTGCTTAAGGGATTTCAATTCCTTGAATACTTAAAAGGTAATATGAATGTGAATTAAAAAAAGCTTATATTGCGGAAACTATCCGTTGTCCAAAAAATTCAACATAAAATAATACATCTGAAGCCGTTAACAAATTACCACCTTAACAGACTACTAATATTAAGTAAAAGAAAAGCGAAACAAAAGCAAACAAAGAAAGATTCAAATTTAAATATTTTTTTAATTAGCAGTTGATTTCTATTTAACTGAAATTTCAGGAGGAGTTCTTAGATGAAACATTTTCACGAAAAGTACAAATTCCTTAGACTTTGTCACAGAAATGAGTGAATTAACAACAAAATCAAATTTCTTTCCTAAACAGGAAAGCGTTATTTTCCAAAAATAAATTAAATATTTCTTAACGTAATTTTATGAATCATAGATTTCATAACATGTTTAAAAAAATTAAAGACACATTTATTCAAAAAATAAAACAGTAAATATTTCGCATTGCAATCGGATGAAAGTACTGATATAACGAAATTTGTTCAATTAGTAGTTTATATACGTTTCGACGAAGATAAAACGAATTGTCGAAGAGTATTTATTTTGTGAATCTTTGCATGATAGAGCAACATCAAATGAAATTTTTAAAGTAATTGACAATTTTATGTCTGAGAATGATATTGCATGGAATAAGTGCATTGCCGTATGCAGTGACAAAGCTCGAGCTTATTCTGGTGTTATTTCTCAAATAAAGAAATTTGCACCTGGAACTAAATTTACTCACTGCTCCATTCATCGTGAAGCTTCAGTAGCCAAAACAATCGCCGTAAATCTGAAAATCGTTTTGAACCCAGCTGTGAAAATTGTTAATTTTATTAAAAGCCGAGCTTTAAATTCAAGAATATTTTCGATTTTATGCTAAGAGATGGGCAGTGAACATGAAACGTTTTTGCTACATTCCGAAGTAAGGTGGAGGAAATGTTTTAAATCGTCTCTTTCAACTTCGATCAGAAATTCAAATTTTCGTCTGTGTTTCAAAATCTGAATTGCAAAAATATTTACTGAATGATGGTTAAAGCGTTGAGCATATTTAGCTGATATTTGATATTTTGGAAAGTTAAACGAATTAAATTTAGAGTTACAAGGACAAAGTGTTAATTTGTTTACCATTAGAGAGAAAATAAACGCAATGATAAAAAAATTCGAGCTATTAATCAAAGAACTGGAAAATAATATTATAAATTTTTACCACTTTTATAATGTTTTCTAATCGAAATTAATTTGAAAATAAAAGAAGAATTAGCATCCGACATTGTTTTTCATTGATAAATAATTTTAACATATATTTTCCCGAGGATTATGAAAAAGAAAATTGGGTTAGAAATCCATTTTGTACATACGTACCTGAAATTTTATCTCGTGAAAAAAAAAAGAACAATAAATAGAAATCTTCTCTGATCGAACTGTAACTGAAGATTTCAAAAATAACACACTTGTTAACTTTTGGCTGAGCTGAGAAAAAGTATTTAAAGGAATTTCAAATAAAGCTATTAAATTTTTATTGACTTCCTGTACAACCTATTTGTGTGAACAAGGATTTTCTTCCATGTTATATTTGAAAAATAAATACAGAACAAAATTAAAAGTGGATCCTGATTTACGATTAAAACTAAGTGAAGTAACATCAGACATAAAGAAATTAATCTCTCTTAAACAGGCCCAAATTTCGTAATATATTTTATAATTAGAGTGTTATAACTTAAATTTTGATGGAAAATTGCACGACATATTAATATTTCTATTGAGAAATTTAAAAAAAACAGTATTGTAAAATGTAGTGGCGGTACTAAAAGTTTTTCAATTTTTATTTAGATGGTACGCGTTAGTCAAAAGTTTGAGAATCGTTGATCTAGCGTAATGAAAGTGAATTAATGTGTACTGACATTCCGGGTTATTTTTAACTACGCTATCTTGTGTTTATCAAGGTTATCGCTCTTTCTGTGAATCATTTATTGCTACAACTATTCCATCGTATAAATTATGCGTCAGCAATCTTCATTAACAGAAAGTTCAAAGTTACTTTCCCAAGCTTAACTGAAACATGTGACTGATTTTTCTTCGTCATTTATTCACCTGAGTTTAGTGCTATGGATTAAAAAAAATTAGCTTTTAGTGCACCAAGAAATATCATATAGAAATTGCTAATAATTAGTACTATATTGAAAATCTGAATACATAATGCTGTTTCTCCTTTATATTGGATTAAACATATAGCATTGTTTTATGAAAATGCTAAATTAAAATTATACGGTATTAGAAATTTGAATTTAGCTAATTTGGTTTAATAAATTAAAGAATTTTAAAATTTTATTCAGGAAAGGTTATTTACAGGATTAATATGTTTTGCATTATTGTTTAAATACCTTTTCAAATTCATGCGCAAAGGATATTCTTCAGGTTTCATCGTTAAATCGGAAATTCTTTGCTTGTATAAAACTTTATTACGATGATTAGCTCCTCTTAGGTTATGCACAACAGCCTTCCTGCTTGTACCATTGTTTTCTCAACGATGCGTAAAACAGTTTCTGCCATTTACATAATACTCGAACTTGTATTTTGCCCCACACCATGTTTATAAGCATGGATGATCTGGTTTTGAAATCGGAGATTTAAACATTCAAATATTTGACGTTTTCGAAAATTTATTGTTGAAAAAGCATTAGAGGTAGAATAACAGGTGCGCAGCTGCGCAATTTCCGTTCACAATTCGATATATGAGAAGCGTATCTACCACTTTGAAATTTAGGTAATGTAAATTCAGGTATTTTGCCATATTCTACCACCTTTTAAATTTTGACGTAGGCACGAATAAGCGGGCACAAAAAATGTGCTTTTTTTCTGAATTTATTCATGGTTTCTTTTAACATTCCTCCTATGTACAGTGTATTTGAAGAAAAAAAATGTGCCGCCCAACAGGTATAGTGGTTAGCGCCGCTGACTGCCGTGTCGAAGGGCCCGGGTTCGAATCCCGAAGAAAGCAGTGACACTCTAAATATGCGGCGATCCAAAAGTCCTCTCGAGAAGCTGGTGGTGTGGGAAGAGGGCCTCCGACCCGTGCCCCCGATGTGCTTTTCATCAAAATTGGAGGAGGAACTGAGATTAATCGCACTGTTACCCGTAAGGTGCTCGAAGTTTTTGCCAACAACAGGCGTAAATTTGCGCTCCTTGCCACGAGGAATTTCGTGGGCTTGGTCAGATAAGTAAGCCTTCGCAACAACAGAAAGAAAAAGTAGCAAACGATAGCAAACTAGCACGTGAAGAAACAGAGAAGGAATGCATATTTTGTAAAATAAATGAAAGTTTCGTTGAAACTGTTTCAGATACGGTTACATTTCAGGTTGAATGGTTATTTAAGTTTCAGTTTGCAGATTTTATTCTTCCATTATAACAAAAAATTCTGTATTTATCTGAGTTAGATAACACAGAACACACGAGAAATATTGTGTTAAAATATTGAATAAATTATATTCTCTTAATGATTATTTTTATCGACGGACCAGCTTCACTGCTTCGTTTTTTGATTATTTTATTAAAAAAACATTATATACAAATATTTACAGTGAAGCAAAATACAATTTGACGGTAAGCTTCGTTTTACATTAATTGCTCACGTCAGAACGGTTAAATGTCTTTTCTCTATCTCCCCAATCACAGGAGGCATTGGCGAGATTTGTTGGCGTAAAATGCGCCAACATCCCGCCCGGCCTTGCCATGTTCACATGCAAGAACTTGACATAAGTTTAATTATGAAATATTAATATTAACGTTTTAGTTATTCATGTAAACAAATATAAAATATGTATAAAAAAATACAAAATAGCAAAAACATCGACACTTGTAAACAAGAATACAAAATTATTGAGAAAAATAATTTTCAATATAATTAACAATAATTGAGTAACATAATACACAATTTACTAAATTTCAATAGGCAATACAGCTATTTTATTAATTGTTCTTTTAAAGTCCCCTGTTTTGGTACGAACTTTCACAACACGGACTTTTCCATCAGAACCGTGGTACAATGATGTTATTCGCCCTAAAAGCCAATTATTAATTGGCAGAAAATCTTCTTTAATCAAAACCATATGGGCAATCATTAGATAATTTTTTCAACCTCATCTAGCTTGTAAAGTATTTAAGTAATCGGATTTCCATTTTTTCTAAATAAGTTGTACAGTTTTTGTGGTTTTTTGCCAACGACTTAAGGAATTTTCTTTTAAATCTGTCAAAAACGGCTCAGAAATTGCTGTTATAGGTCGCCCTATCAAGAAATGACCTGGCGTCAGAACTTTGAAACTTTCTGAATCACTAGCAAGAGGAGTAAGGGGTCGCGAATTTAATATTCCTTTTATTTGAATGACAATCGTTTCGTCGCATGCTTTCATGGTGTAGTGGTCAGCACGCTCAACGCGTAACCGAGAAGTCCGTGGTTCGATTACCAGCGACGTCACTGCTAATTTTTCATCTCTCCTGCTTCTAAATAACCTAATGAACTCTATAAGTGGTGCCCGAACTAAAAGGTGGTGGATGATGATTCTCCAACCCCACGATTTGGCGATTGTGGCCCAGCCGCCCTTTAAAAGGGGAAGTATATAAGGTATTTCTCCCACCTTCTTCGCATACCTTCGTGGTGTAGTGGTCAGCACGCTCGACGCGTAACATAGAGGTCCGTGGTTCGATTCCCGGCTAGGTCACTGCTAATTTTTCATCTCTCCTGCTTCTAAATAACCTAATGACTCTACAATCTGATCAAGAATGTCCACAGAAAATTCCTTACGAACGATACGATTATTAGGTTTTATTCGCCAAAAAATCTGCAATTTATGCGCAGTCAGTTTCAACCATTCATGAACAACTTTATGAACCGTCGGCCAGGAAATTCCTGGTTGAAGGCTGGCACAGCGAATGGATTTACTGAGACTGTGCATAAACACATCTCGAATGCAAAAACATTTTCATCACTGACGCCTGGCCTACTTAAATCTCCTTCATGCAAAACATGTCCTCTTGAAACTATTTTAACCATCTCTTAATTGATTGACTGTTTGGTGGGGGTTTATTAAATTCATCTCCGAATCCCCTCTGAACTGTTTTCGAAAATTTCACTTTCCATAACGAGATAACGCACATTGCTTTTTTAACTGCAAGACGCCATTTCTGTAACAGAAAAATTTCTTGTTGTCATTCTAAAACAAAGAAAATTCCTTGAACTAACAATTATATCCATAGAAATTATTAGCAGTTACTCCGTAAAATTACGTTTCAATTTAATTTTGTTAATCGGTTATTTATCCACAATTTAAAAATTACGTATGCTCTGTATAACCAAAGGGTAGAAATTTCCAGAAACTTATTGCAGAGTTTTTGAAGAATTAGAAAATATCAGGATGCGTCTAGTCTCTTAAAATTCCTTTCCTGAACTCCTAACTCAATTATTTTCCTTAGAAGGTAGATGCCATAATTTAGCAGCATAGAAAACATTTTTTTAGAATACACTTCGAGTGAAAATAAGTTATATAGGAAAACAAAATTCGAAAATGTTAATCGAACCCTATTGGATTCTAAAATCGAATATATCAGAGGTACAATATCGAAGATATATAATTATTCTACATTAGGATAACTATCGATAATTAAAAAGGCTTATATACGTAATATCATAGTATTTTTTGTGAAAAGTAAAATAATTCAGTGGTTCAGATTTTTCTCTGGACTCATTTAATTCTAAAGAATGGAGAGTGCAGATATGTTTCTCGAAATGCACTGAGTCTATTGTGATAAAATCAATGCCAAGCAATACTCAGATTTACCGATTTTTTATGAAGTCTTCACCCGCTATCCAGAAGTATAGTATTCCAATGTAAAGTCTGGACAAAGCAAACAAAGAACTGTTTCTTTTACACAGGAAAACTCTTGAGATTTCCCAATCTCAAATACAGAGGAATCTCGGATTATGAAAGTATTATCTAAATAAAAAGGCTTCGGATCACGAACGGCGTCTCGAACTACGAACATTCGAAGTCAGCAACATGAGATTTTCAAAGCTGTTTTGAGGTAATTTATGCCCCATGATTAAAACTCAGGGACTCCCAGAAACAGCATTTTACGAGTAATTTCGTAGTATTTTCTACCCGTATTTAACTCTAAATTTCATTAGCAAAGACAAGTAATAGCCACGAAGCACGATCATAAATTCAGAATGGAGGAAATTATGGCAAGATTAATGAGATTATGGCACGTTAAGCATTTTGACAATTAGAACTTCTTTGTCGTATATAATAGAATGTTTCTAAGCAAAATCATGGGCTAAGAATTTAACAATTAAGATCTGGAACAGTTATTAGACGGCTATAAAAATGAGGTCAGCAAAAAAGAATTGCAACTTCAGAAGCAGCAATAAAAGGTGACTATGGAAGAAATATATTCAGAATAAGAGGGAGAAAGAAAAATAATATTAGTTTTCTAATCCGATAAATTTGGGCAAAAAGGGTAAGATGCAAAGTTTTCACATAACGATATCACTCTGATAAAGCAAAAGCAAACTACTGCATAAATATTTTCATGTCTCATTTTAGAAACATTAAATCGTAGTCAATAACAAATCACAGTTGACAAATTTTGAGTGAAACGGAGACTCAGGGGATCTCAAAACTGTATTATGGTGCTTAAAGACAAAGAAAATATGAAAGAAGATGTATCCTAAAGGCCTGATGTTTTTATGGAACAGGACGCCTTATCCATCAATACTATTTTCCAATCCTTTTCCACTTATGAGCATCCATTCGCCTTTAGATACAATAATATTTAATTATTTTTTTCGTCTGTTTTATCTGATTAATTTGGTGTTTATTATTTCTGTTTCATATTTAACGATTTTCAAAGGTTATGAACAGTGTACTTCGTAACATTCAAATAAGTACTCGCCTGAGTTTCCAGAAAAGAATTAATTCATCTTACATTACTTCCTACGGGGAAAATTATTTTGGTTTACGAATATTTCCGTTGACCAACGCCTTTAGGAACGAATTAAATTGTGAACGAGGTTTCACTGTATAACTGATTAAATTATACAAATCACAAATAAAATGTCACTAATATATATTAAAAGCAGAACTCAAATTCTCTAAGGCATAAATAATTTATGAACGTGTAAATTCATCTTCCAGGATCAGAGAAATAACGAAGGAGATACTAGAGTGGTATATAGGAAATGGATCATCTAGTTAAAATTTTATCATAGTTTTAATCCTTCATATTACACAGTTCGCTAATATCAATACAAAAACTTATAAATACATTTTTAAATATTGGTATCCTAAAATTATTTTTATTCATAACGATACTCATGATACTTACCCAAGGGTGAGCGATAGCAAAAAGTTGATCAACATAAAGAAGTTGATTGTGAGACAGAACCACCTTTCTAAGATTCGTCCATTCATCGAATAAATTCGAAGGCAGTGATGTCAACAAGTTGTAAGATACATCAAATATAAAAGCATTCTTTGTACCCTGGAAGAAATAATCAAAATAACGGTATGAAGCATACATTATCATTTTTTTAAATAATAAAATATTTCAGAGCCTCTTTTAAATATTTAGAAAGTAATAACTACCATGAAACAAGCGAAAATTAATATGCATAGTCCTCACTGTTTCAGATATTACGTGGTTCGAATGCAAAATAAACAAAGCGATACAGTTTAGGAAATTACCTAGCTTATATCTCGTCTCCATAATCTTCTGCATTTATTCGCAGTCCTCAGCGTTTATATTATGCCGAGAAATGCTTTTAACTGAAATTTGCCTTTAACTCCGCGCTCTGCGATTTTATCTAAACATCTTTTGCACATTCAACATGTAAGGAAGCACCAATGAGTCTAGTTCAAGGTTATGATTTTTACAAACCTCCAAATCTCAAAATAGATCATTCCAAATTATCAGAGACCAAAAGAAATTTAAAAGGGCAAACGAAGATAACATTGATAACTTCGTTTGCCCATGACACCCAAACAAGAAAGGTGGTTTGGCGAATGGGTCCCTTAACCTCCAGTCGCCCTTTAGAAGGGGAAGTATATAGCCGCGTGCCTTCGTGATGTAGTTGGAAGCATATTCGACGCGTATTTGAAAAGTCAAGGGTTCGAGTTCCGTCGACGGCACGGCACATTTTTTATGTTTCCTGCTTCAAAAAACCCTAACGACACTTAACAACACATTTTTTGCAAAACGGAAAATTGTAATTAATATTTATTGAATGATTTTTAACATTTTACAACACAAGCGTAATAATACGCTTTTATCCAAACAATATGCAAGAAATTCCTATAATCTTTCACTTTGAAATAAAAAAAATTGTTATTAAGTCATTCTCGAAGCAACATCCTATCAGAACCAGCATAGTTGATCCAGTGTTCCTGACATTCTGGAAGTATTGACAGACTTCTTCTTTCGATAGCTGTCATAAATTTCTATCACGTTGGTTATTATGAGTTGTCTGAAAAATTTGATGCCCTCGAACCATTTTGTTAAAGGGGAATAGCGCAGTCTCAGCATGAGAAATCTGGTAAATAAGGTGCTTAAAGCACGATATAATATCGTGCAAAATAATTGGATGATGCTATAACTCATTGCGTAAAATAATTGGCTGATGCTCAAGTTTCATTTTTGCAATTGAAGAAAACGTTTGCATTCAACCTTCAAAACTAGTCCTGCAAATTTACATAGCTTACGCTGATTACCTTTGTTAACGTATTTTTAGTCTGCTTTAACCCTGTTCTTATTAAAATACGAGCTACGTTATCCAAAATGGTGCCACTTTACATTTCCTCTATAGAGGTCATAATAAATTCTTAGAAAAGCCAAATTCAGTTATTACAAGTTCCATACATACGCTTTCCGCAAATTTTTTAAATTTTTAACACAAAAAATTGCAGTTTTTTTAACCGCGAATTTTTCAAACGAAATGGTATCACTGAGCTTACCGTTACCTCAATAACTTAATATGAGTATTTTTTATACATTTACACTTTACGTAAAGATATTGTTATGAACTTTACCTATATGAAAATATTTTTATCTTTTGCATAAAAAAGCATGGAAAGTATGAAGATGTAAAAGATCTGCCAGAAAAATAAGATTACAGGGAAAAGATTATTTAACATTGAGTAAATGGCTATCTCGTTAAATTGGCGAATTACATAAGGTTTTGGCGACTAGCTTTTCTCGCCAGAATTGGTAAGAAAAGTCGAAATTGAATAACTGTAATTAACTCCTATATGCAACCGCAACCGCGTCCGGCCTTTATATGCCCTTTAACTGTATATGCCTTCCAATTATTTCGAGAAATGGAAAATACAAAGGATTTCTCGCTGGCTAGAGGAAAGCTATATAAGACGGCGGAGAGTTCTCAGTTTTTAGTTCATAGTTGACTAAAATATCGTGCGAGCTTTGCTCTTTTAATGCGCTTTGCATTGTGTTGTGTTTAACATTCTTAGCAATTTGAAGTGGTAACTACTAATTGTGCTCTATCATACTGAGAAGAACTGTACGTGTATTATTGTGTAAAGTTCCAGAACTGTTAAATGTTTAAATAAATTTTAAATTTTATTAAGCTATCATCGGTTCTGCGTGCATTCAATCCATTACGAACTCTTACGCATGCAACAATATTTAAAGAAACCTAAGGTACAAAAATATTTAAAGCATTTAATTCCAGTATTAGAAACGACAGCATTTCAAATCTAGTACAGTTTCCTTTTCACTTTAGGCCTAAAAACATTGCTTTAGCATGTGTGTCCTCTTAGAAAGTGAGTAAATTATAATAAATTTTATACATGATCATTTCACATGAATTACTGTGAGCTTATTGCTGTACATATATGATTACATCTTTCTTATTTCAACAATGAGCTAAACTTACCTCAAAAACATCAGGATCCATTCTCCGTATCGAATTATTTACAAAGGAGAGTGACTCCATTAAGTAGAGACCTTTCAAGCCATCTCCTTCTAAGGCAGTAAGATGACTGTTATCAAAATTCAAATTCCGAAAGGAATCACGAATTTTACGGAAATCTGGAAGTTTCTGAAATAAAAAGAAATAAAAAATTATGCTTTTTTTCTTTCATGTAAAAACGTTTAGCTTGCAATAGTAAATATTCACAAGTTGAAGTTTTGAGCAAATAAATCCCTGACACTTATAAAATTTCGAGTTTCAGACGCAGATCTTCTAGTTCATAAATAGTTAAAAAAATAACAGCATGCTATAGGTGTAGTAAAAATTCAAGAATAAAACTTCTCTTTCGTCACAAACAGAGATTGCCACACAGTAATAATTATAAAATTATTTATTAAAAAACAGCATTGCTTGCATCGAAGGTTCAGTATACCTCGGTTCACTTCAAACTCCTCTCACTTCCTCACATAAATAAAACAGAAGAAGCGCCCTCTATCGGCATTACAGTTAATGTTATGGGGAATTTATCAACACTACCCACCTGATAATTTTTACAAAATTATCACTATATCAGCATACAAAAATATAACAAATGTAAGAAAACTACTTACATATCAATATCAGATACATTACCTGATGTAAACATAAGCAGCAAAAAAAAGAAAGCTATAAAATCAACAAACAATTAATAGCATAAAATTCAAAAGTTACTCAAAAATATTAACTTGAATTATAAACAGTAAATTATTAGAATTAACTCAAGTAATTAACTAAAATTATTTAGATAAACACAGACTACAAATGTTAAATAAAAGTTGATAGTTCAGTTCATTTTCAGTCTGATAGTTCAAGAGGGTATATTAACTGCACAGGTCTCTTAAAGTCCCCTCTTTTAGTTTTCACCATACATGATCTAACAAGACCATCACGTCCTTTAAACACTTGAATTATTCGACCTAAATTCCACAAGAACTTAGATTTTGTTGTTCCGTCAAGTAAAACTATATCACCAACGTTAAGATTCTTCTTACTTTCAGGAGTATCGAAGAAATGAGCATTTCGTAAATTGAGAAGGTATTGATTTTTCCATTTTTTCCAGATATGTTTTAGAAGTGTTGTTTGATATTGTTTTCGTTTCAGTAGACCTTCTCTAGTTGGAGAAGTATTCAGGATTTCAGCAAAATTACATGGATATTCAATTGTATGTCCGATCAACAGAAAATCAGCCGGTGTAAGCGGTTCAGGTTCATGCAAGTCATTATAAACATATGTCAAAGGTCGTCTGTTCACAATATTTTCAACCTCGGTCAACACAGTCATAAATTCTTCAAAATTTAGTTGAGCTCTGCCTAAAATCTTTTTCAGAGGTTCCTTAATGCTCTTCATAAGACTCTCGTAGAAGCCTCCCCACCATGGGGCAAGTTCAACGATAAATTTCCAGGTAAAGCCTTCATTTGCTAGAAAATTTTGAAAGTCTTGTCCTTTAATTATACTGTAAAAATATTGCAAATCTTTAGCAGCATACCTAAAGGTTTTCGCATTATCCGAATAAAAGGTACGACAGTTGCCTCTTCTTGAAATGAAACGTCGGAGGGCCAAAATGAATTTGTTTGCAGACATGTTGGAAACAAGTTCCAGATGTAATGCCCGTGTAACGGCGCACGTGAACAATACGATGTACGACTTCTGACTCCCATTTCCAGATGTAATGTAAACAGGACCCGTGAAATCCACACCGGTAACGTAAAAAGGTGGTGTTTCTGTAATCCTCTCTTTGGGTAATTGAGCTGTCATTTGTTTCGCTGGTTTTGCTGCATATTTTCGACATATCAGACAGCTTCCTATGACTTTCTTCACCAATTGGCGGCCTTTAGGAATCCAAAACTTCTGTCGCATTTTTGTTAAAGTTGTAGCCACCCCTGCATGTAGAACGTTGTTATGTTCTCTTTTTACAATTAATTCAGTAAATCTGGAGTCTTTAGGAAGAAGAACTGGATGTTTTTCGTCGACTGTATACTCAGTACCTTCTAGTCTTCCTTTAATTCGAAGAATTTGGTTTTTATCAAGAAATGGTGCCAAGCTGAATATACTAGAGCTCGGAGAAATTGATTTGCCAGATTGAAGTGCCTTAATTTCAGGTGTGAAGAAATCCATCTGAGCTTTGCGAACACAAAATACTTCAGCATCCTGAATTTCAGAAGCACTTAATGGTCCACTATTAGCTGATAGTTTTCTTGCTTTAGCAACAAAACGTTTGATCCATGCCACAATTCTCAGAAATTTCAACACGCTACTAAATTTTCTTTATGTCTAATAGTTGTTCATCTTTTTTCACAATAACGTCACAAACAAATATCTTAGTACGGCGTTCTAATTGTTCGCCGTTCTCTATGTCAAAATTCTGTTGAATTGGCCAATTAGTACACTGATTTTGTAACCATTCTGGACCATACCACCAAAGTGAACAATTCTTCAGATAATTCACGCTCAAACTTATGGCTAATAAGTCTGCGGGATTTTCCTTACCGCTACAGTGTTGCCAATTAGTGGGATTCGTCAAGGTTTGAATTTCTGCAACACTATTGGAGACAAAGGGTTTCCAGTTCCTAGAAGATCCTTTGATCCAATGTAATACGATCTGTGAGTCTGTCCAGAAATATACATGTTGACAAATATGATTAAATAATTTAGTTAGATATTTTGCAATTCTTGCTGCAGTAACTGCTCCCATCAATTCTAACCGGGGTAGTGTTAAGCTTTTAAGAGGAGCTACTCGAGTTTTCGATAAGATGAAACTTGTTTTAATTTCACCAAACTTATTTATGTATCTAAAATATGCTACACTTCCATATGCATTATTACTTGCGTCACAAAATATATGTAAAGAAATGTCACTATTTAGCCTATTAACATTCTGAAAATATTTTCTGTCAATCGACATCCCTTGTAAATGAGTTATTTCTGCGAGCCATTTTTGAAATTCAGTTTCAATATCTTTTGGAAGTTGCTCATCCCAATCAAGACCTTTTACCCAAATTTGTTGCAGCAGGATTTTAATTCTAATCACAAACGGGGATATAAATCCAGTAGGATCATAGATTTTAGCTGCAACTTGTAACACTGTTCTTTTAGTATATGACACACAGCTAATTAAAGATGATTCTAAAGACTTTAAATCTAGTCTAATAGAATCGTTTTCTGTATCCCAATTAAGACCTAAAATTTTAGCTTGTGTAGCGGAATCATTCATGGATAAACCATTTTTTAACCACATGTCCTTTAACTTCTTAGAATTTGTATTAAATTTACGTAAATTCATACTCGCGTACTTTAAAATAGTTACTGCATCCGATGACAGCTGATACGCCCTTTCTACTGTATTTGCTCCATAATACAAATCATCAACATATAAAGATGAATTGAGCATTTCATAACTTTCGGGTTTTTTAGTGATGTATTTTTTAATATGGTGTTTTATTGTAGCTGCTAGAATGAATGGACTGGTAGTAATCCCAAATGGTAAACGTGTCATGTTCATAATTTTGAACGATTTCCAATTATCATTTTGAAACCAAAAGAATTTTAAGTATTTACGATCTTCCTCGGCAATACTTATCATGAGGAATGCCTTTTCTATGTCAGCGGAAAAAGCGATATTGTGTTCTCGAAATTTAAGAATAACATCTAATATGTTAGGATTTAAATTAGGTCCAGCTTCTAACAAATCATTTAAGGATTTAGAATTTTCTCCTTTACTTGATGCATCGAAAACAATTCTAACGCGAGAAGTTTCTTTATCTGGTCTTATCACTGCTCTATGGGGCATGTAATAACCTGATT
Source organism: Stegodyphus mimosarum (assembly GCA_000611955.2). Taxonomy (NCBI): domain Eukaryota; kingdom Metazoa; phylum Arthropoda; class Arachnida; order Araneae; family Eresidae; genus Stegodyphus; species Stegodyphus mimosarum. The sequence goes on from KK121936.1 coordinate 129,069, forward strand.
CGAGATCTTTATTCTCATATACTTCAACAATTCCATTTTGTAGCTGTTCTTCAATTATTTTTGTGTATTCTTCACGCACTTCTATATCTTTATCCAATTTAGCTTTTAAAATCTCAAAACGCCTTTTCGCAATTTGAAAATTATTATTTAATTCATCAGGGTTAGATTTCCAAAGCAATTTAGTTTGATATCTACCGTTATTAAAGGATAAAGAATTTTCAAATTGATCAATTATTTGTTTATCTTTCATAGACAATTCTTCACTTTCTGTCAAAATACCAATAGAATCCAATTCCCAAAATGTTCTGATGTCATTATTTATTACCGCGTTCTTCATAACGGCAATATTTTGTGAACAAGCTTCCTCTTTTCTAAATTCTGAACCAGTAATTACCCATCCAAAGACAGTTTTTATTGCGCCTATATGCTTGCTAATTGCGATTTTTTCGTCTAAAATAAATTCCCAGATGTAATCTGATCCTATAAGGATTTGAACATCCAAATATTTATTTCCGTAGCATGAGTCAGCTAGCTCCAAATGACGATTAGTCATAAATTCTGATATTTGTTTATTCGGAGGGGAAATTATGGCGCCAGAGATGCATGGTATGACGAGTGTTTCGATCTTGAATGTGTGGGCGTTATTCCTCGCTTTAATTTCGAATTCTACAACTGGATACTTTTTCTGTGTTGCTTGTTGCATTCCAAAGGAATAAACAGAAAGTAGCTCATAGCGAATAGGTTTTAGTTTAAGAATATTCGCTAAATTTTCATTTACGAAAGATTTTTGGGATCCATTATCCAAAAGAATCCTGGCAATTTTAGAGTTAAACTCTGATTTCGCAACAACTGTGCATGTTTGTAAATAAACATTTTTTGAACATGTCATGCTAGCATTACACTGTGAAACTGAACTGACAATTTCAGAATTAGAATTATTTGACATTTGAATATTCTCAGCATTACAATTTAAGTTCAGTGATTCTTTACATTTATCTTCAGGCTTATTCGTTTGATTAATTTTTGCAGAATTATTATTTCGGTTATTACCCAAACAAATGGAACTATGATGACTTCCACTTTTACATTTGAAACAAGAAAGTTTGTTAGAATAACAGTTTTTACTAATATGATACATTCTGAAACATTTAAAACAGCGTTTAGTATTCTTTAAAATTTCTAATTTATTTTGTGGTGACATTTTACATTTAAACGAATCGTGTGGCGCAGAACAGAATATGCATATAGTGTGTGCGGTACTAAATGACATCGCCGAAGGTGTGTTCTGAATCTTCACGAAAGTGTTTCGGTTTTGTAACTTTGCATTTGTATCACTAATTCTTCCTGATGGGGTTTGGAATTTTGTTTCGTATTCATTTGAATGCTTGTTCTTTATTAGAAATAATGTTCTTTCCCTACTTTCAACTTCCGTTTTTAGAATATTAATTATTCTCGAAACCTTCCAATCTTCATCTGATTCGCATTTTTTAGTAATATCTAGAACAATATCTTGCGGTAGTAATTTAATCAGTATATTACACAATAGAGATCCATAAGTTTCTGAATTTACCCCTAATGCTTCTAAATTACGAACTTCTGTTTGACAAGTATCTAACAGTTCTCTAAGCAAAGAGACATCTGATGATTTCCTAACAGGTGTTAGATTCAGCAACTTAGTTAAATGAGAATTAATAACTAAAGTTCTTTTCCCAAATCTTTCCTTTAAAGTTACTATAGCTGCGTCATAATTGTTGTTTGTCAGCGTAATACCTTTAACTGCATTCGCGGCTATTCCAGTTAAGTATGAATGTAAATAATTAAATTTATCAACGTTAGATAAATCTTCATTTTTGTGTATCAAAGATTCGAACTGGTCCCAGAATCTTTGCCAATCGGCAGGATTACCATCAAATCTTCTTATTGTTAATGAAGGTAATTTAACAAATTGTATTTCTAATTTTAACAAACTAACAGGTTGTTGATGAGTTCTTTGTATAACTGGTTTGCATTTATTAATAGCAACTTTCAACTTACATGTACAATTAATCAATTTTTCATGATACTCATCACATTTAATAATTTCGGTTTCAATTTCTTTAACATCTGTAATTTGACTTTGGATTTCAGAATCAATTTCTTTTAGTTGTTTAGACTTCAAATTTAGTTGTTCTGAAAGTTCTTCCAACTCTTCTTCTTCTATTTCATTTTCTAATATTTTACTTTCGATTTTAGAAATTAATCTTGTTGTAAGAGATCTTAATGCAGTTCGTTTAGCCTTTGCTATTTCCATTTTGAAATCAATTTCTATTCTTTCAAATTAACTTGATATTCTTTAACTAAGTTTCTCTTTCGATTTTAGAACGTTAAGAAGAGGAGTTAGAAGTAATTTGCAATATAAGATTCATATTTAACAATAAAGAATAGTGAAGCTTACCTTGTTGCAGATTAAGATTTAATAATCTTACCCAAATTCACATCCAATTGTAGAGTATCCAATTCATTGAATCAGGAGAAAACAGTTGCAGATTAAGATTTAATAATCTTACCCAAATTCACATCCAATTGTAGAGTATCCAGTTCATTGAATCAGGAGAAAACTTTCATTTTTCAGAACGAACACAATCGGCATACACTATATGAAACCGAAACACATTCGAAGAACATCAAATTATATTGCATTTTGAAACAAACGACAAGCTTCCCGGCTTAGATCACCATATAATAAAAAATTCAAGAATAAAACTTCTCTTTCGTCACAAACAGAGACTGCCACACAGTAATAATTATAAAATTATTTATTAAAAAACAGCATTGCTTGCATCGAAGGTTCAGTATACCTCGGTTCACATCAAACTCCTCTCACTTCCTCATAAATAAAACAGAAGAAGCGCCCTCTATCGGCATTACAGTTAATGTTATGGGTAATTTATCAACAATAGGAAAATGTGCGATAGTGGATGATCTAATTACTCGCTACCCAAAATGGCTGACACAGATATACAATATTATTTTTTTTAAATATATCTCCAACAATTTTCATGAAAACTTTCAGTATAAATCTCGCTCCAGAAATAATATTGTTACTAATTTTGTATATATATCTTGAATATGCATAAAAACTGGCGACCTCAACGTTAACATTCTAAATTTGGTGCTCTCCCCCTAAATTCATCTGTTCCTCCAAATTCGAAATTTTCCTATCGTTATGTAACGCTACTTGAAAAGGGCAACTAAAACTAAAATTAACCAATCAGACATTAGCTGTACTTAAACATCAAACTTGGTATACATATCTCTGGCGAGCTAATTACATCCTTCTTTTGCTGCATTCCTTCCCTAGCTTCCGTCTTTGTTAACGTATGTTGTATGCTCTTCTAAAATAATGTCTCCTCCATTAATCTGTACAAACTGTACATAAGAAATTATCGTAATTGCTATGATTAAAGAGTATATTGTCTACAAAAAATTATCCTAGTATGCCTGGAAATCTGCAAATAAAGATGAAGATTGCCTGAACTTAGTTTGGTATCAACTGCTTCCTCTCGCCGTACCACTCAGCAATCACGACTATGCTTCGAAATTATCACATACATATATATATATTATAATTCAATGGGTAGTCGTGATGGCAGAGTGGCAAGACTGGAAGAATATATTGAAACGAAACCAAGTTCAGCTAATTACTATATTTCTAGGCACGTTAGAATAATTCTTTGTAGACAATATACTTTTTGATATAGAAATTACGATAATTTCTTATATACACAGGTTAACGGGTCGTGGCAGGAGCTAGGAAAAGAATGACGTAATTTCTTGCGAGCGGTATTTATACAGAAGTAGAAGCAGTTGTACAGACAAGCTATGATTGGTTAATTTTGGGTTTTAGTTTCATTTTTCAAGTACTGTTATATAACATGGAAGGATCTCGAATTTGGGAGAACAGATGCACCAAATCTAGAATCATAAATTTTGAGGTCGTCAATTATTCTTAAATCAGCTATCGTATTTTGTTATATCTTACATATATATAATATATATTCATAATGAAAGTAATTAAATGTAAATTAATAAGCCCAAGACTTGCGCTAAAGCTGCAAAGTAATAAAGCAATAATTCTCTATAAATATAATAAGAAAACTCTCCATATTACATCTCCAAACAATAGAAATTCAATTTTAAAACATCGAAAAAGTATTTTTCAGAATTTAAAAAATTTTACAGAATTTAGTCCTACTTGCTTTAAACACAGTTAAGAAAAAACGCCAAATTCAAAAGTACACTTTTAAAATATTGAAAAACCAGTTACTGTTATTGATAGAAGATTAATCGACTTATCAAGGGGATAAACGACAGAGTGTTTCATCTTTCTTCCAATTACGTTACTTCCAATTAAGCACCAAATGATTTGCTAGATTCAAATCATAAATCTAATTGAGATTCTATCAAAGTAAAGATATTAGACAATAAACCAAAAGAATCATGTTAAAAAGCAAATAATCTTTAAAATTAATTTTTTTTACTAAGAATACAATTAATCTGAACTAGATGCTTACTTTAGAAGACATATCCCCTACACTACACTGGTGTGCAAAAATTAAGGACGAAATCGAAAAATTAGCATATCAGCTGAACGAAGAGGCAGAGCGGACAGAAAGACCAATCAGGAGATTAAGTAAGGTGATGTACGGTAGCACATGCGCAGATATGCAGGTAGACGTAATGGGGGAGTGTCTGAGTACTATAAAGCATGTTGTCGGTGTAAGATCAGTATTTCTGGCAAAGAGATTGCACGCCGTATAGCAGTTAAAATCACACCGAGTTGCTGCTTCAGCGAGAAATGGCGAATAATCAATCTGTTAGACGACATCTGGATGCTTTTACCCGAGGTTGAATCATTGGGAAGTTGGAGGAAGGCCGCAGTGTGACAAGTGTGGCTGCAGAGTTCGGAATTGCTCACAGCATCGTTTCACGACTTTGGAGACAATTTCAAACTACAGGAACAGCTATCCGGGGGTTTAGTAGTGGTCGTCCACGAGGAACCACACCCGCAGATGACCGGTATATTGCCTTACAGGCCAGAAGAAACAGGCGGCAGACAGCGGGAGAAATCGCTAGACACACGACACAGGCGACTGGACGACCGATATCGCGTTTTACCGTGGCCAGAAGACTGCACGGTGGTGGTCTGTTTGCACGACGCCCTGTACGGTGTGTACCTCTAACGCCTGCCCATCGGAGAAGGCGTTCTCTGTGGTGCCGGGAACACCGGAATTGGAGAGACAATGAATGGGGACGAGTACTCTTTACAGATGAGAGCAGATTTAGTCTGAGTTGCGATTCTAGACACATACACATCTGGACAGAGCGGGGAACACGCAATAACCCCTTCAACATCATCAAAAGGGACTGTTTTGGAGGTCGCGGAGTTCTCGTTCGAGCAGACATAATGCTTGGTAGCCGGACCGACCTTCATATCTCCCAAGGAGGTTCGTCACCTGGGACTGCTATTGTAACGAGGTTCTTCTTCCTTACATGCGTCTTTTCACAAGGGCTATGGGTCCTCAGTTCCTCTTCATGGACGACAACGCTCCACCTCATCGCACAGTTACTGTCGAAGAGCTGTTGGAGAGTGAAGATATTGAACACATGGATTGGTCGGCAAGGTCTCTGGATCTAAATCCCGTCAAGCATGTACGGAACTTACTAGGGAGACCCGTGGCAGCACGTAACTTATCGCCAGTAACGATTCCGAAACTGCGATTGGTGCTACAAGAGGAACGAGCAGCAGTGTCTCAACAGCTCATTAACAACCACATATCCAGCATGCACAAATGATGTGAAACCTGCCTAGCAGTCAGGGGAGATCATATCCCCTATTAAAGACCGGATGTTTCTTGCTGGACACCCATCACAGGGATGTTTCGGCCTTCAGTCGCATTGCGCTCCATGCTACTTTTTCAATAAAGCTTCTTTTTATTTCTCTGATTTCTCTTTTAGTAAGTGTTGCTTACATTACTCATGTCCTTACGTATTGGGGATCTTACGGTATTAAATGTGTTGATTTGGAAAGCTTTTGTACAAAGTTATATTGAAAAAACCGTCTCGTCCTTAATTTTTGCGCACCAGTGTATCTTTTATTTCAAATACAAAAACAAAAACAAAAGTAGAATCAAGAACAAGTTTTAAAAAAATATATAAGAAGATTTTTTTAAATTCTGAAAAATACTTTTTCGATGTTTTAAATTGAATTTCCGTTGCTTGGAGATGTAATATGGAGAGTTTTCTTATTATATTTATAATGAATTATATATATATATATATATAATTTTTGTAAAGTTATATGTGAAACTATAGTATCTTTTATATGATGCAACATGAAAAGTCTGAAGAAGCGCAACTTTGCTGGGAAAATAAGATTACAGGGTCAAGTCTATATAACATTGAGTAAATGGCTATCTCACTAAATTGGCGAGATTTTCTCTAAGCTGGCGATGGTTTTAGCGACTAATTTTTGTCGAAACATTTTGCGAGAAATCGCCAAACTTTTCGACCATTTGCAGACATTTGGGTCCAGCCCCTGTATAACTATAATTGTACTGTAATTGATCCCTGTAAATGTAACAGTATCCGGCATTTATATGTAACTTTAACCGTATGTGATTTACATTAACTTCAAGAAATGGAAGATACTAGAGATTTCTTAACTGCCGGGGAAACTGCATAAGACCTGAGAGGGAATAAGTTTCTCAATTTTTAAAGAGCATCAATTACAGTATCGTATTCGGAGTACTGTGATATCTTCGGGTGAGCTTTGCTCTTTGGATGCGTTTTGCATTGCTCTGTGTTTACGTTCTTAGTAGTCTGAAGCCTAACTACTGATTGTAATCTGTGACACTTAGAAGAGCTGTAGAGTACTTTGTGGAAAGGTCTTGAACTATAAGGTAAAATTAATTTTATCAAACTCGGTGATTCTGTATGCATTTAATCTATTACGAACCTACACGCACGCAACAATACATCAGGAGCACACAACATACCTCAGAGAGTCATTCGGTATGCCTAAAGAGATTTCACTTTTACTATCCTATGTTTATGCAAGATATTCACGCTTCTGTGTTAGTATAATCAAACATTAAACTGTAGGGTTCTATTCTGTGAAAATCAGCTAGGAATTCTTTAAACCCCACTTAGACTGACGAACGAATTATTGCTATGTCTGTGAAGGTACAACAGTGTACTAAGAAGGTTTTAAATAGCCCTTTCTTTTTAAACGTTTGAACTTAACAAACTGCACAACTTCTGCCTACAATGTAAAACCTCCCCACTTGCGGGTCTTAGATAACAGAAAGTCGAATTTACAAGTTAATGTTATTCGCAACCAACAGACTACAGGATAAATGGTCTCACTAAGCGCTCCCGGGAGGAGGGATGACAGGTCACATATGGCCGAACCTTACGCCTGCTTCTCGAGTATGTTATCCTCTCCTAACCACCAATGTCATCCAGGGCAGCAGGAAGTACAGAGCATTAAAAAATTACATAAAGCACACTACAGTCAACATATTCTTGATAAACTTAGTAGGAAATTATATTTATTTTAAATAACCAGTCAAAATTAATTTCAAGTTCTTTCATATAAGCCTTCATTCCCCTAATTGTCAGTAGCAGAATATTTAAATTTGGTAGTGCGCGTGAAGAATTCAAATTCTACCAGTGGGATAAAAGTTTAAATATCGAGTACTAGAAGTTAGAGAGTCTGAAAAAGCTCTGTGTGTATTTGTAACGCAAGCTTCGGCTTAGCATTTATTGCTGGTTAAACGTGGCTTAATAGCTATTATCTTGCTGCCACGAAACTCATCTACGCGCTGTAGGATACAGGATTGTATAAGCCCTGTAGTTTAATTCTACTACTTCTTAATATCTTGAATTCTTGAGTTTTGATTCTACTATTTCAGTAACCGTCCAAACGGAGGCGTAGTATGTTATGGATGAGGAAAACGGTGAGTAGAGTACGCCAGGCGGTGTATTTTCCGCAACTTCAGAAGGTGTAACAGCGTATGTCAGGTCCTGTAAGTTATGTCAGTTAATTAACGACGTTATTTATAGCCCAGTCGAGTATCTAAATAGTATTCGCGCAACTTTTCCTAACTAGATCCTTAGAATAGACCTTCATGGCATTTTTCCCCAAAGTGAGTTAACTAAAAATCGATATCTTTTGGTGATTGCAAACCATTTTCCTAAGTGGGTAGAAATAATTCCTTTAAAGCGAGCGTCGGCTAAAATAAATGCAGATGCGTTCTTACATACATATATTTTAAAATAAAGTGTACCGTTAAAGGTAATAAGCAATAACGGTAAGCAATTCGTTAGTCAAATGTTTTGAGAACCTGTGTAAAGGGCTTGACATACGGCATACGAAAATGGTCCCGTACAGACCACAAGCAAACATCGCGGAAAGCGTTAATAAAACCATAGTTAAAAAATAATTAGAAGTTACATTACAAATTATCAAAAACGCTGGGATGGCTGCGTTGATGAACTAGCCTATGCTTTAAGAACTACCAAGCATGATACAACGGGTAAAACGCTCGCTGAATTATTTCTGGGTAGGAAGATTTTGACACCTTTAGACAAACGTTTTTTGTCCAAGAGCGAGAACCAAAATTTAAACAGGCAAATATTCAAAAGCTGATCGATGAAGCTTTGAAAAATTCAGATGTAGCAAGAGAGCGGCATAAACTTTATTACGACAGAAAACGCTGTGAATCATATTTTAAAGTGGGGCATAAGGTGTTGAAAAGAAAATTCACTTTGTCTAGTGCACCAGAGAATGTCGTATCAAAATTCGCCTTTAAATTTGAAGGGCGGTATACAGTACAGCAGATCGTTGGGGCTGTGACTTACTTAAAATCAGATTCGGGAAAAATAATAAAGGCTAGTTCGGATCAATTGAAGAGATATTATGATCGTAAAGATTTCGATGTGTTAAATGATTTCTTGCAGGCTTCTGAATCAGATAAGGCGACTTCCCAAAGGGGCAGCTTTGACCCCTCCACAACTTCCACCACCCGCTAAGAAACAAATAACTAACCAAACTACAAGGTCTCCGATAAGTAGAAGAATTCCGGAGAAAAGAATCCCTCAACATGTGGAAGATCCAGCGAAGAAAAACTTCAAGGGTGAAAGAAAGTTCAGACTAGAAACAAGGATTGCCGTCCTATCTATGGCAAGGTCCCCCAATAGACAACCCCAGGATACATCAAAGAGGCGGCGTACAGAACGAATAGTACAAACAAGACCACCGGTCGGCAAAATAAAGAAGAGGGCTGCCGAAGTTGAAGGCACACAGCAAAGATCGACACAACCTAGAGTTTACAGGGAAGCGTCCTCGAAGACCGATGAGCAAAGATAAAGTTTTCCGGCAAGTAAAAGGAAAAGAAACAACGCGCCGCCAGTGCATCCTAAAAGGCCACTCATCAGGGGTCAAAAAAGAAAAAGTCAGTTCCCATCAGTGGACAGGAAGGAGAGACTGAAAGTCTCCAAGATGAACCGACTGACTTGGACGTACTTCTGCAATAAACGAATGGCTGAATACCAAGCGTCGAAACACAGAGATAAGTGAATTTTTCTATAAATCTTTTCTGTTATGTAAAGTTGCATAAAAATGTTTCAAATACGAAGTTACATTGTAAAAGCTATTGCCTCGATTGAGGACTAAAGTTATTTTAGCTTCATTTGGCGAAAGCACAAAGTATAGTGTATTGTAGAAATGTTATGTTAATGTAAAGTACTAGTAGTTCGGTTTTGTTTCTCGAAGGACTATCTACGTTAACGCGCCAAAATATCCGACCTGATACAAGCAGCTTCGTATTAGTACTTGTTAATGAAAATTTGTTTTAGGTTCGCACGTTTGTAGAGAAAAGGATTCATTCAAGTAAAATTTTCATTTTATTCCCTATTGTCTTAAAAGTATTTGTTTGTAAAATGTTGAAATATCTGTTGTGTTAAAGTAAATGACACTTTTAATGGAAGTTTAAAGCTCAAAAGAACATATATAATAAGCATTGAGTGCTAAACTTCAAAATGTAATGCATTTAAAGTTTAATGTATTCAATTGAGTTCCCTCAAAAGAAATTTTAGTTAAATCAAATCATCGATTTTGAGCGAAAGCTTGCATGCATTTAATCTGAATGTTGAAAACATTTGATATGCAGGTGTTTTGTAGAGCTCTCCACCGAGACTCTAGTTAATTTTCATGTTTATTAGCTCATGGAGAATCTAGAAATGAATTTAGGGTGTGTCTAAGAAGGTTTTTATGTGCTAATAAGTCGATGTGCGTTTAGGTGGAGAATTTATTCGCTATAGCATAGTACACTTGCGTTTTCACCACACATTGTGGAGAGCAAACGGGGATTAAAGTTTAAAATTTAACCATGAATGTGAGATGAATAGTTGTGACACGAAACCGAAATGTTCGGAAAAGCTCAGAAAGCTACGCTAATGCAGAAACGTTACAAACTTAATAAAAGATTGTATTGTGAATTTAAAGTGTTATTTAGAAACATGTATTCATAAGTATTCCTTCCAGATGACTGGAAGGAGATGACTGAGGTCTTGTTAGCTGTAGAATTTATCAGTTTGTAACAGATCTTTAAAGACCTTTATCCAAGTCTGTTAAATTCTAGCATGGACAGATGTAGGGATTTATATTTATTTTTAATAACCAGTTAAATTTAATTTGAAGTTCTTTCCTGTAAGCCATCATTCCCCTATTGTCAGTGGCAGAATATTTAAATTTAGTTGCGCGCGTAAAGAACAAATTCTACCAGTGGGAGAAAAGTTTAAATATTGAATATTAAAAGGGAAAGTTAGAGAGTCTGGGAAAACTCTGTGTGTATTTGTAACACAAGCTTCGGCTTAGCATTTATTGCTGTCCACACGTGGCTTAATGGCTATTATCTTGCTGCCACTAAACTCAGCTATGCGTTGTAGGATACAGGATTGTATGAGACCTGTAGTTTACATTCTACTACTTGTTAATATCTTGAATTCTTGAGTTTTGATTCTACTGTTTCAGTTATCGCCCAGGCAGAGGCGTAGTATGCATTGTAAATAATTTAAAGAGTTTAATAAAGAGTAGTTTTAACCCTTCTTCGGTGCAGTCACTATTCTACAGATTTCACACAAAAGAGTTAAGACAGAAGAACCTTACAACTTTACTGAAATTTTAATACAAAGTTTTACGAGATCAGACAGGCAAAATTCAGCGCGAGAGTAAGCAAAATTCTTTTAATTCTAATTATTAAATTATTTCCTCAGTGCATTTACAAATTTATATATACCTACGTAAAGTTTACTATATATCCCAAAATTCCTTACATCATACAAGATTCCGTTTATATAACTTAATTGACAAAAAAATTGGGGGGGGGGGTTTAGGTGATACCCACCGATATATTGCCAGCAATCTATTTTCCTGTTTTGGCGATAAAGTATATTTTTGAACTATAGGTGCACAAAGGTATCGCCACCGAAAGAGGGGCTCCTAGAACAGACCATTGAGCTCCCAGTAATATCTTTTGTTAAATATTACCGGTAGGGACCTCTGAAGTGCTTTACGCAAAACAGTTGAAATTTTTTTCCACCCAATTTCCTCTGCAAAGTAACTAAAATATCATGGGCTTCTTGTGAAAATTTCTCATGCGTATTTAAATCAGATATAAGTAATTGCGAAGATTTTACTGCCTGCTTGAAAGAATTTGAAACAAAGACAAATACATGCTGAAAACAAATGTGAAATAAGACGTCTCTTTCACTAGTTTTTCGGCGTTACAGGAGCAGTAAAATGCCATTGATCCGTACTTGTAGCCCCTCCCTCGGGTTCGATACCGATGTCCAACTAAGAGCTATGTTCCCGGCTACTATTGTTTAACAATCGTATTGAAAATCGCATGAAATATCTGGTTTTGACGAAAGTTTTCCGCCAAAAAACGTTCTTAATAAAGTTAAAAAAGACATGTGAGGCGGGGCACTGAGATAATTCGCTTTTAATTAATAATTAAGTCAGGAGTTAAATAGTTAAGAAATATTGTCAGTGGGGATGGAAAAGAAAAGAAAAGGAGCAAAGAGGCAAGGAAACGGAAAAGTGAGATGTTCGTACAAAGTTTGGCAAAATGAAGAAGTAACGGCGAGGGGCAAAAGTAGTATGAATGTCATAAAAAGATATAGGATGTTGGTTAAAAATTGAGTAATGTGCGGTTGGAAATGATTGATTGAACAGTGGGATTCCGTTTTTGATACTGATGTTTAAGAAGAGACTGTTAATTATCATAACATGCAAATGATCGACTGAATTAAGTAGTTATTTGATCTACTTTTGAAACAAAAACTGACATTTAGTGTATGAAGAAGGAAAAGGACGCGAACATGCCCGACTTTAGACATTACCGACTTCAGAAGATGTAAAGCCTCGGCTTCCGATATGAATGATTGCGTGACAATCCGTGCCCTACTTTCCTGTCTAGGATGCGCTGAGCACGATAAAATACTTATTGCATTATCCTTTGAAAGACGGTCAACAAAAATTCTGTTCGATACTACTATTTGAGGTGTGAAGAAAGAAAAGGGCGTGAACGTGCAAATTCCAAATTGGACTACTTAGAATATCGGCTTCCGATTGTTACGATGTGCGAAGGTCCGGGTGAGGGTTTCCTGTCTACAATGAGCTGTAAGGAGATTATTCCGCGTACGGCCCGACGGAGAGGACAGGGTATACAGGCATTAAAAAGGATTGTTTCAAGAAGTGTGATCATAGTGCGTTTGTATCCTTGCTCCGAATAGAGCGTCTATCGGGCTATTCCATTGCGTCGCGTAATGTTTTTCAGAATTTCTATAAACTCCGAAGTCTGCTCTTCACCTCCTCTTAATGTGTAGTAATGAGTGTATAAGCCTAAAAGGAAAAACTTAGGAAAAAACTTTCATTTAACTGCTATCTATGACAAGTTAATTTTTGTTAACGACTGTTACGAAGCTTAAGAATTTCATATCGTCGCAAATATCGGAATATCTGTATTTGGGTAAAATTACGGAAATATTAAAAATGAATATCGCGACATAGATAATATCTTATCTCTCTCGTCTATGTCGGAAATTCTGATGACATGCTATTTTTAAATATTTTGTAATATTGCTGTTGAATTGAAATTTATGTGATTTAAGTGCGAAGGACGTGATATTTAATAAATAAAGGCAACACATAAAACGTTAAAAAAAACGCCTTTCTGGGCGAAATATAAAATCTAAAAGCTTTCAGGTTTTATATATATATAAAATTACAAAACAATTTTTTTAAAAAAACACTAGTATTTTCGCGCATTAAGCTGCTGAAAAATTATCATTAAAGACATAAAGAATTTTAGAACAAGTTTTTCACAGATTTGAAATTCATAATTAATAAATTTCAAATAATCCATTAAATGTTACAAAGAATTTTAAAAAAGGTAAAACCTAAACTTTTAAAACAAGCAATACTGCAATTCAAAAAATTAATGAAATCTAAAGAAAAATGAACAAAAACAGAAGAGGAATTCATTTAACTTCGATGCCACTTCGTCAAGGAGAAGGAACACTGAAATCAAATGAAATCTCTCTTCTATAAAAATCCTTGCTTTTCTGTATACAGAATTAGCCGATGAACCATTTTGATGTATTTTAATTAATACATTTACGTGGAATTTTTACTATGGCATATTATGGTATTCGAATCACAACGTTGCGGTCTTTTTTATTGATCCTAGAAAATCGCTCCTCGTTACACAGCTTTTATAAAATAAGGTGGCAAATTTTACGAAATCGGTTCAATCTATTCTTTGCGTGGAAACAGCTATGCAAGAGAAAACCTAACTTTCTATATGCTCATCATTAAATAAAATCTCTTAATTCTTGAAATTTTTATCATGTCGTTATTAGTTTAAAAATCTTTAATAAAGTTTTTTTAATTAATGACTTCCTAATTAATATACATATTTATAGCTACCAACAGGATGCATTGTGATGAATACATCTTGGGCGTTTTGCAACATATTCTATTAAAGGATCATATTCGGTGAGTTGGTTAGTTGTTAAAGGTGATTTCTTTGCTTTTTCTGAAAACATTATGAGCAATAATTAATATTTGGTCATGGATAAGATTTATTTTTAATTCCTCATGGACGATGGGAGTTACGTACAAAGCACGGCACGTTCAGTATTGATCTTAGAATTTTGTTCCGCAAGACATTTAGTTTTACTCTTTCGATTTTATTTGAAGTGGCCCAAGCCGGAAATGCGTATAATAAAATAGGGGAGATGATGGATAAGCAGAGTGTTCTTTTTACACAAATATTCAGTTTTGACTTTCTTCCGATTAAACAATAAATGACCATATAAGCAGAATATGTATGGTTTAGGACAGGATGGATGTGATATTTGAAGGTGTCTTTTTGGCCAATATTTGTACGAACTAGATATATAAGATATATACTAACGAACGAATATTAATATTAACGAACTAGATATATTAGAAACTAGATATAATATTTTCTAGATATTTGTACGAACTTGAAACAGGGATAATTTCACCGTTTATTGCGATGTCGGTGTAGTCCTGTAAACGTCTGAAGAGCACAACACAGCATTTAGAGGTGTTAAAACTAATTCCACAGGTGACACGATTTTGCAACGATACTGATCTGCAGCTGAAGATTATTTATGGCAATTTGAGGATTTAAGGACTTGGATAAAATATTTGTATCATCTGCATACTTTACAATTTTTGAGTTGAATGGGAGAGGAAAATTTTTTATATAGATGTTAAAAAGTTTCGGTGATAAAATTGAACCCTATGAGATTCCACGGTAAATTATTTTCTTGTCTGAAAGTGCATTACCACATCGGACATGGAAAGTTCTTCTTTTGAGATAAGATATCATTAATAACGTGAAACTATTTGGGAGAAGAAAGTTGGAGACCTTTTGTATACTGGACAGTTGGAGACCTTGTGTAGACCGTTGTGCCAGACATGATCGAACGCTTTTTGAAAAACAAGAAAGCAAGCTGCAACACCTGATTTGTGAATGAATTGTTGAGATATAAATTCTACAAGATTTAAGATTTGGTGGGTTGTGCTACGGCTTCTTCTAAATCCGAATTGGTAGTTATCTATTACGTTCATTCGTTCAAGGCGATCCCTTAAGCGTTGGTTTAATTTTTTTCAAAAACATTTCCTATAGTGGGGAAAAAGTTAATCGGCCGATAGCCAGTTCTTCCCTGGTTTAAGGTTGGTATGGTTTATGTGATTACGGCAAAGCCTCGAGGGCTATCTGCTTAAGTGGAGGGATGCCTTCCTGGAGGACATTTTAAAGGAAACTGGCTCGTATACACGTCACACATGGGAAGAAACTATGAAAGCGCCCATGTAGCCAGCTCTTTCACGGGATTCGGGCCTCGGACCGAACTACCAGTGTTCAACGACGTTACCGCTCGGCCGCTGATGAGCCCTGGTTTAAGGATATTGATAAAGTATTGAAAGTATATCATTCGGATGCATGCGTTGAATACATTAGCAACTTGAACTATACCATTTCTAGGGACATCTTTTAAGGCATCGTTACTGATGTTTTCGTAACCTCTGGTTTACGGCGTTTTAACTTCTTGATCATTTCTTTAATTTCTCCGGAAGACGTGAATTTAATGAAATTTGTGCAGGTTCTGTTCTTGACACTATTAATTGAGTTACTAATGTCATCTTCATGGTCAGCATTTTCAGGAGGGTGTGGCTTGAACGTTTCGGCCAAGTCGGCTGCCATGTGGGTCTGAGTGATAGACACATCCCATGTGATTTATTATGTTTCTACAGACAACCAACAAACTAATGTTCATTTGAAACCGCTTTATTTTCTCATGGGCACTAGTTAACATAGTTCACTTACTTTTGAGACTATACCTAAAAGATATGCCGATGTACTTAACCACACGTAAACAGCAAGAAATTGCGTAAAATCATGTTAATTTCGTTTACAAATAACAGGACATTTTTGCAAATTTAGGAAAACCACATGGTATATGATGAATGATAAAATGTATGAAGTAAATTTAAAGCTTATGTAAATTTAAAGCTTAATGTATGAAGTAAATTTAAAGCGTATGAAGTAAATTTAAAGCTTATAAATTTGGAAAAATAAATAAAAAAAAAAGCTATGAGAAAATGAATTAAAAATGTATTAGTTTATGAATAGAATTTTAAAACTATTATTTAAAAATTTTTAAACATGCATTTTCACAAAACATTTTAGATTATTTTTTTCTTTTCGCAAAGAAGTATTGAATAAAACTGCTTTACTGAAATATATATATTTTGGTGGCTTTAGCTGAAATATAATCTTGAAATCTTTATTATTAATTTAGTTAGCAATCAGCCTTCGAATTCAGACTTATATGCCATATGTAACATATGCCAATTCGTGTATTGAAAATTATACAAACCATTTAAACTTAACATTTGATGTTCACAATGTGTTGCTGTTCGTGTATATAATTCAAGCATACGGAAAACTATCTCAGTTTCTCAACGTTCAGTTATTACGAATTTTCATTCTTGAAAGCGACCACATTCCCTTATATCTATAATACTCATCAAAACGAGAATTAAGCTAGCACATTCTTTCTCGAATTTCTTCACGAAATGTTTCCTTAAAAGTATGAAACGTTTTGTATATGCTAGTGCTAAGGCGTATAATTCAATTATTTCATGGAATAGGTAAGTATTTCATGAAATAACTAGCCAAGCCGATTAAAGTTGTGAGGTATTTTCTGACTCTTTCCAGCATGCCTTCGTGGTGTAACGGTAGTACATTCGGCGTGTATTCAAAAGGTCCAGGTTCGAGTCCCGGCGAAGTCATTGCTCATTTTTTATTGGCTTCAAAATAACTCAATGACTTTACAGTGGCACCTGAACTAAAAAGTGGTGGACGATAATTTGTCACCACCAGATTCGGCGAATGGGTCCCTTAATCCCCCGTCGCCCTTTAAAAGGAGGAGTATATAAAGTATTTTCTGCCTCCTTCCAGCATGCCTTCCAGGTGTAACGGCAGCACACTCGGTGCATATTTCACAGGTCCAGGTTCGAGCCTCAGCGAGGGCATTGCTCATTTTTCATATACCTCAAAATAACTTAAGTCTGCAAAGTGTGTAATAGATTAATAATTCCCCCTTTTAATCTTGTTATTCTATGAAATAAGTATTTGTTCTATATATTAACTAATGATAGAACTTTAAAGTGAAAATAATTTGAGATTAAAACAAGTTCGTTGTTTAATAAATTAACTGATGATAAATAGTTACTCTCGAAAATAACATTTCATATTACGCATAGATTATAATAGGTAAATAATAAAGGAAACATTAATATATAATATTAAATTATGGTTAGATTAGTTAAACTTCAATAAAAAAAATAACAGAATATAGTGTAGCAATAGTTATATTTAAATTCTTACAATTTACAATTATATAAATTATTAGGCTACTTTGTCCTGCTGGCCAAAAAAAAAACTTGCCCTGTTTAAAAAATATTACAAAACTTGTATCCGCTACGAAAAATATAAATAATTCTTATAATACAAATAATAATAATAATAATAATCTGAAGGGTTTCAGATTTTAAATTACTTCCAAAGGGGCGTTTTTTAACGTTTTGTGTGTTACTTTTATTTATTAAATATCATGTTCTTCGCATTTACACCATAAAATTCAATTCAACAGCAATATCGAAAATAATTTTAAAATGAGTATATCTTTACAATTTCCGATACAGAGTTCCGCGCGCTTTAGATAAAAAGCTTTTTTTCCCGTAGAGTGTTGCCATGGCTCGCTTTTAAATCGTTTGCGTTTGTTCATCAAAAATTCGTCAAAGTTTTATAAAATATGAAATAGATAATAAAACAAATTCCAAACTTGGGCATCTAGATGCGCATATTCGGGTGGAAACGTACGTTATTCAAAATTGGATGACTCTAGGTACCGTTGTTTTATCACATTTGGCGAAATATACATACATATATGCAGATTCTTCATTATTTATTTTCTTTAAATATAATACAAGGCTGCAGGATTTGGTGGCAATAGTTTGAAAAGTGATTCAGACTTTTAATGTTTATGACGCAAAATCGCAAAACGAAAACAATAGTCCTTCAGGGACAAAGCCCTTTGGACTAATAATAATAATTTTAAATAAAAACAAAATAAAACTAAAGGGGAAAATATGAAAGGTTTCAGATTTTAAATTACGACCAAAGGGCTTTTTTTAACGTTTTGTGGGTTACCTTTATTTATTAAATATCATGTTCTACGTACTCAAAACCATAAAATTCAGTTCAAGAACAATATCGCAATATAATTTTAAAATGAGCATATCTTTAGAATTTTCGATACAGAGTCTCGTGGGTTGGAGATAAAAAATTTTTTTCCCATTGCTCACTTTGAAATCGTCGAGTTTGTTAACTAAAAACTCGTTGAAGTGTTACAAAGTATAAAATCGATAATAAAACAAATTTCAAATTCAAATTAGGGCTTTCATATCCCCTGTCCTATGGTGGATTACGTTATTCAAATTTTGATGGCTCTAGGTACCGTTGCTTTATCACAATGCGAGAAATATAGATACACTCATGCAGATCCTTAATACAGGTCTCTAACATTTGGTGTGAACAATTGAAAAGTGATTCGCTGGGAATAGTTTTCAACGCAAAGTGCCAAAACGAAGTTAACAGTCCTTTAGGGTAAATTGGTCCTTTGGACTAATTATTAAAAACTTACATACTGGGGAGAAAACTTACGTTGGCTTGTAGAGACATTAGGTTTTTCCGAAGCAGGAGACATGAAAAATGAGCAACGCCTTCGCCGAGAATCGAACCACGGACCTCTCGGTTACGCGTCGAGCGTGCTGATCACTACAGCACGATAGCATGCGTACAAAGCGGGAGAAATACCTTATAGTCTTAATAAAAACATTACTTTTTTTTCTTCCTTTTTTTTCAAAATAAAATGTAAGAGCATTTTGGATTTAAAGTTTATGAAATACCTTCATTTTAATTTCAGTTATTTATTAGAACGAGAATTGCTGTAATGACACTTGGAATTATGTTGCATATTACTTTCGAAAGAAGCGCACTTTTTATTAGCAAACGGTACCGCAACTCTGAGGCGTCGCGTGCCGTCTTTAATACTTTAATGATTAGGTAATCGCTATTCTATAAAATAATTAGTTAAATCGTAGAATACAATAATTTCATATATTTAAACTGATTAATTAGGTCATTCATGAAATACCTAGTTATTTTATGAAATAACAGATTCCATTCTTTAACGGCAATGCAGGCACGTTTCTAATTCAAGATACCAGAAAAAACTTTACTATTTTAAATTTTTCTCTTCGGGATCATACGAAAAATTATAATTTATTTTTACATAATAGTTTTTACGCATTCTATGAAGACAAACTCTGTGGAATTCTGCTCTTCACTTTTAAAATGTCGGCATCTAGAATCAATACTTGAAATAATAGCCAGCTTTGTACGGGTACTTTATGTATTACAGTATCAAGGGAGATAAGATGAATACAATGCAGAGCTATAATCTTGTCAGTTTGGGGGAGAACGTACGTACAAAAAATTACAACGAGGTTCAAATTCCGGCGAATGGGCTAGCTGCATAGAAGTTTCATAGTTTATGTACTATTATAGTATTCTATATGTATCTATTATAGTGTTCTTTATCATAGGAAAGCTAATGATGCTTTATATTTTATAACTGACAAATGAATAGAAGAGAAGTCTATTTACTATGTTTGAAAAAATGCATGTCAATTTACTGTCTTAAGAAACATAAATAAATTTATTTAATAAAAGTGTCTATTTCATTTTATTTGAAAAAATGAATCATATCACACACATGTCTATTTACTATGTTTGAATAAATATAGCAAGATACACGCACAGAGCATCTATTATTCGAAATGAGTGGAAATGGGACAAGTTCGGATAATTTATTTTCATACTCAAAAAATGATTCTTTTAAGTAAACAGTTTACTTACGAATGTTAAGTTATTTATTTTAACTAAATATAATAAGTTGATAGTCAAGCATCGAATACCTTAATACGACATTAAATTGTCAATTTCAACAAAATGAATTGAAGATTATAATAACCGCGATCGCTGATTTCCAACCATTATAAAATCAGTAGTTAAAACACTTCGTCTTTTACACATTTTTAAGGGTCGGTAAGCATTAAATTTTCAATAACTGAAAATAAAAGATTTTGTACTTAGGTGCCATATTTACAACTTTGATGTTTTGTATTTTAGAACTAGTACTTAGAACACAACATCTTTCCATCTAGACCTGAATACCGAAAGAAATAATAGTCTAGAACGAGAAAGAGGTGGCAGAGTGCTAGAATAAAGGAACTGAAGCATAGTGATTAGACGAGAAATTATACAGATTGGAGAAATACACTGGTTCCTATACACAAAACAAGTGAATTCATATACCATGCTGGTACTGCATTTCCAAGTTTTACTTCATTATTCACCTACATTATAATTTGAAATTTCTGACGTGTTCGGATAATCAAGGCTTAAGTTAAATTCGAATAATCAGCTAAAACTGACTGATATTAGTTGAAAATAAATTAACTATCTAACATTCAACGGTAGAAATAAAGAAGTATACCGACTGCTGAAAATTAATTTTGCCAATTTTTATAGTTAATTAAAATATTTATTTCTTCCGTATTTTAGATTCATTTAATATAGTTAAAAAGATTTTCAAATGAGCAATGGTTCATTAAATGAAGAGAAAATTGAAACTGACTAAGATAGAAACGAAGCTATTGCTTGGAAAATCTCAATACTCGTGACCGACTGAATACAGAAATGGAGATTTTAAAACAACAGCTTTAAAGCCTACATTACATGTCCACCTTTTTTATGCCTCTCTGAATCTGCTTTTGGTTGTAGTTGAAAGTTAATACATTGATAAGATATAAATGTAATTGCGTTGCTAACATCCGTTTTCTTGTAAAAACAAAATGTTGATAAATACGAATCTTAGCATTCAAAAATAGAAGGTGAGTAAAGCAAAATTAAGAAATTCTAAGTTTCACAAAACTTTATCTCAAAGGCGAGTTTAGTGATTTTTAAAGATAAAAATATTTTGTTTGCGGAAACCAATACACATTTCAAACATTTACAAGGAATAAATAGGAATAAATAAGGAAATAGATCTTTTCACACAAAAAATAATTACTTAAGAAATTCTATTTTTTAGTTAATAGCAGAAAAAAGCAAGTATTGCAGCTTCAAGTGATAAAAATGTCACTCAACTCTAATAATGACGTTTTATCTTGTAAGCTAACATTATTTTTACTTCTCCCACAACATTTTTCTGATATCGGAAAGAATAAGGTCAAGTACCTTTGTCTCTCATTTCTTTAGAACAATATAAGATGGAAAGAATTTCCACATTTTTATCTTACTTTCCTTCTGAAGATAAGAACACGATCCCAAATGCTTTCCAGGGAAAGCGTCTACCTATTTTTAAATTTGATTTTTTTATTTTTAAATTCCTGAGGTAAAATATTTTGAACAAAACTGAAACGTTTTCGCTAATACGCAGGCATTATACTTTTATTATTAGAGTACTGCACCCATCAGTGGCCGAATGGCTGTGAGCACGGAACACCCAGGTATGTGCACCGAGGCTCGAATCTCGAAGAAGGCTGGATGCATACGTGAAATTATGTAACAGTAAACGCGCCTCTTTGTTAAGAACGTTTTGCATTTTTGGAGAGACTACGGTAAGAAAAGCAGTGACAGTAATCTAGTTACAGAGACGACAGCGAATGCGAAGTATTCAAGATGAAATCCTTCTTTAAAATGATGTAGTTTGGGTTTAGCTGCAAATTTCATTCGTTAATTAATAACTTTCTAAAATTATTATTGGCTGGAATCTCATAAGTACCTGCGTGATTAGAGTTACAAGAATCATATGACACGAATTAATTTTGTAATGACACAGTTCCGAGCAATTTATTACAAGTACGTATAGTTACTGTTTTTAGAACGAAAAAGACAAATAGCTCAATTGAAACGGAAAATCAACGGACTATGGCAAATTAAAGTTAGGTATTTTGATTTATATATATTTTTTTTGTCTACGTATATTATATATAGATAGATAAACATATAGATAGGTAGATATAGATATATTCATAAATCAAAATCATAAATTCATTTTCATTTTGTATGTAGTCATATTTAACAAAATCAGACATAAATTATAATGCCCATAATAGTGATAATTTTTGTTATATAAGTGAGAAAGTATCAGTTTGTGGCCGCCCAGCCGGTATAGAGGTTGGTGACCCTGACTGCCGTAGCGATGGACCCGGATTCGAATCTCGAAGAAGGCATGGTTGTAACTGTCTTTCCCTTCATACGAGGCAACGGTGGCCACCTATTAGCTGCTTCCATAATGAAACGGCTACCACTTATGAAAGCGCCCAGCCATTAAAAAAGAATTATGAGTTTGATGGATACAAAACGCAAAACTCCTCTAATTAGATACACCTACAAACATTATCAATATTATTTTCGAAGCTACACTGGCAACCAGATAACTAACTGGTGGACGTATTTTTCTACGAATGCTGTTCGATTTGGTTTCGAGAAAAGATTACAGGAAAGGGAATACTGATGCTTTTTGCCATACTGATAATCTGGAGGAAACATGAAGATCATGTTACAGATTATTTACATTTGATTGAGTGCAGAAAGTAAAAATAATTCATTTAACAAAAAGAAAGATCGCCCAGAATCCCAACATGGATTTTGCAATCAGGTCAACAGCCTGTAAATTATGCTTTAGATGAAGAAGAATATTGTTACGAACTTCATATTTATTTACCTATTTATTTAGAATTGCAATTAAAATTGCTGTATTTTCCCGTGCAACGCAGACGATTAGATACGTCGGAAAAGTAAAAATAAAAGAGCGCGTGCATTTATTATTTAATTAATAAAATATCTCTTAATTACTGTTGCCATCCACAAATATCGAGAAAAATCGAGGTTTTAAAAGAATATTCTAGTAAATAATTAAAAAGCTTATAAAAGCCGAACTAAAACACCTCATATTAGTTGTAGCTGTTTTAAGTGAACTGTTTGTTTACTTAATGCTGTGATTGATTGCAGCGTGAGATTGGATTTACTTTATCTGTTTCGAATTGAATTCTGTTTAACGTTGAGATATTGTGATATTATGCGAATATCTCTGAGGAAATATTTCAGTATTTCGCTTTGTTTCTTGTGAAAAGAAAAAATTTTATTAACTTTTTAACGACCTGTGCATTCAATCCATTACGAACCCGCACGCACGCAACAATTTTTGGTATCAGAAGTGGGATATTTGAATGCTAGTTACACGAGCAATGGAAGAACAATTAATACAATTTAAAGCAGCCGTTGCTGCATTTAAGGAGGAAATTAAAGCTAGCTAATATTCCGTTAAAGAGGAGATGAAAGCTGGTCAAAAATCAGTTAAAGAAGAGATGAAACCTGGTCAAGCATCAGCTAAAGAAGACATGAAAGGTTCTAAACAAGAAATTACCTGTAGAATAGAAAACAAATTTGAGTCTATGGAAGGCACAATACATGCAGATGAAAAATAAAATTGTACAAATTGAAGAAAAGTTTCTTCCATGAAAGAGCACATAGAAGAGAGAGTTACGGCCGTGGAACAACAAGTAGGTCACAAAGTTTCTTCTGTCAAAGAGCAAATAGAAGAGAGAGTTTCGGCCGTGGAACAGCAAATAGGTTACGCTACAGAGTTTCTTCTGTCAAAGAAGAAATCGAATGAAGAGTTTGTGCCGTTCAACAACAAATTCATGACAGGGTTTCTTCGGTCGCCAAGGAAGTTGATGCCTTAAAGAAATTCGTAACGACAGCAGGAAGAAATTCTGATGGATTTAAATTTTTACCCATGCCTGCTCGTCCCTCCTTGAAGTTATCGACGTATGATGGGAAGACCTCCTGACAAGTGTACAAGAGACACACTTGTCTATAGTTGCAGATGCAAATGGATGGAATTCCCAAGCTAAGGCCTGTAAGCTCGCCGCTTCTCTGAGAGCAGACGCAGCGGATATCCTGCAGACCCTTCCAGAAACCCAGAGACTAGACTTCGAAGCTTTAGCCGGTGCATTGGAGCTGCGCTTCGGGAAGAAATGTTTGAAAGATTACCGTAGGCTTCAATTAAAATCTCATCAACAGAAGCCCACCGAAACACTCCAAGAGCTCTCCACGGATGTTAAAAGGCTGTCCCATCTCGCCTTTACCGAGTGCAGACCGACCTTTACCGAGTCATATTATTAAAACATAACTGTTATTTATTTTATTCGTTTTAGCTTTCACGAAATTAACCGTATTACTTTCGATTTCAATATCTTGGGTAGCCTTCAGTTTAATTCGCGGAGTGTTGATGTCATTTTGTAACTGTGAAAATGGACAATCATTAGCGTAGCTTATGTGCAAGGTATTACCTATCTTGGAGTATGCAATAAGTGGTAAATCAATCCATGTTCGACCAACTAATAAGTCGCATGTTGTATTTCATCTTCTACAATTAAAACTGTAATGTCCTTTCCTTCCACATTATCAATCTCTAAATTAACAGTTACTTTTCCCAGTGTTCTAGCTGGTTTACTCTAGTTTCCAAACCCAAACAATTCCTCCACATCAGGTTTTATAATAAGATTCAGTTTCCTAGCCACAGCCTGTTTCAATAAACACGAATTTGAACCCGTATCACTGATTGCAGTAACTTCTTCTTCATTATTGATGCGAGCATATTTTAAATATACAGTTGGTGAAACACCCAAATTCTGGTTCACGGATAACCTATTTTTAACATTTGTTAAGTCTGAATTTTTAAACGTACACTTTTTAAAAGTATGACCCCTTTCATTACATTTCCTGCAAATAATTTCTTTTTTAGGTTGAGAACAATCCGTCGCTATATGTCCATAATCATTACAGTTGAAGCATTTCGGTTCACCCTTTTCATTGCGGACACCAGAATAATATTCTCTTTCCCCTTCGTCTATTTTGTAAAATTTATCTCCCAAATTGTATTTATTATCAAAACTGTTTTAAAACTCACTTTGAAATTACTATCTGTATGCACAGAATTGTTAACACTTCTTGGTCTTGAATACTGATTATAGGATGCCTCATAAAATTTAGAACCAAATTTAGGCTTAAGATTATACCTAAAAGTCTTATTTTCTACTTGAAGTACTTTCATCTCTGCCCGAATATTTTCATATTGATCTAGTTTTTCAGCCAACTCTTCAGGATTAGTGAATTTAGACCAACCATCAATGAAATGGTCTCATATAGCAGCGGAGACCCTTTTCTTTAATTGGTCCGCAATGATAAGCTGTTTTACAGAGTCAAAATCTGTTACATTTAATCCAGCAAGCCACTCTTCAAAATAATTTTTTTAATTCAAACGTGAAGTCCCTCCACGTTAATATGATCAACGCACTTTTGCCGAAACTGTTCAGCGCTTAACTTAAATTTTCTCAATAGCAGTTGTTTAACATGCTTATAGTCGTTAGCTTTTCCTCTGGTTTACGGGCAATTGATTGAGTTACTTCATAATGCAATAGGCCTGAGATTGTTCTTCCAACACAATACGTCGTGCCTGTCTCTCAAATAAGACTAAATAAAAACTTATATCACTCAATTCAGATTTATGCAATAATTTACTCATATCACAAAAATTACTTTTGCTAACATTGGCAGGAACAGAATCATTTTTTACATTGCTACTTCTGATTCCCGCTTCTACTTTCAACTTTTCCACTTCAAATGTTCTTTCTTTTTCTAAAATTTCCAACCTTTACCTGTTTAAACTATCATTTATAATTCTATCTAGCATTTGTTTAATAAATTCTTCGTTATACTTGTTACTATTCAAAATCATATCATACTTGTTACTATTCAAAATCATATCCCTTAAACTCACAATTTTAATATCAGAAAGTACATCTGCGTCAAGTTCTAAGGCAAGTTCCTTTAGTCACATTTCTTGCCCTTTGCCAAATAAGCCATTTTAAACTTCAATTTTCAAATAATAGTACAAGAATTATACTTAGTTCTTTCCGTTTAATACTTACCGTATATACCCGCGTATAAGTCGATACCGCGTATAAGTCGCCCCCCCCACTTCGACATAAAAAATTCATAGAAAATAAGAAACTCGCGTATAAGTGGACTCCCCACTTCCGAAATCGATCGATAAACTTCGAAAAAAAATTTTTTAAGTACTACATTTATTCAAAATCTTCTGAGGGGAAAAAAAAGTAAATATACGATAAAAAAATATCTTGGTAAATAAACAAAATCAAAATCCTTCAACGTCCGATTCATGGTCAGATTCGCCAAACATTTCATAGAACTCTTCTGTCGTCATTGGCTCGTCATCATACATATTTTCAGTCTCGAATTCTGTATTGTTATAATCACTACTAGAGCCTTCGTCGTCATTTTCACTTTCAAAAACAGCATCATCTTCCGTGCCGTCTAGTTCGTTGCTAATACAACATTTTTTAAATGATTTTATAATCATTTCAGAGGGTATTTCGTTCCAAGTCTCTTTAACCCACTGAGCAATTAATGTACACAGTCCAGTCACATTAATGTGACCATCTGTCAAAAGCCAGAATAACCACCTTTCGCAGAGCGGACTGCTGCGAGACGTGCAGGAAGAGAGTCACATAGATCCCTGAAGGTGTTCTCTGGGATGTTGAGCCATGCCGACTCTAATGCCGTGGCCAGCTGCGCTAGATTACGCGGTTGAGGATCCATGGCGCGAACAACTCGATCGAGATGGTCCCACAGATGCTCGATTGGGTTTAAGTCAGGTGAGTTGGCTGGCCAGGGGAGGACGGTAAACTCATCCTGGTGCTCTTCGAACCACGCGCGTACACTGGCAGCTGTATGGCACCTCGCATTGTCCTGCTGGAAGATGCCATCATCCCGAGGAAAAACAATGCGCATGTAGGGGTGAACATGGTCCGCAAGGACAGATGCGTACTTGTATTGATCCATTGTGCCTTCCACAATGATCAGTGAACCTAGAGAATGCCAGGAAAACATTCCCCAGACCATAATGCTCCCGCCTCCAGCTTGGACCGTTCCGGCAATGGTTGCAGGGTGGTTCCTTTCAGAGGTTTCACGCCTTATACGCCAACGTC
>KK121936.1:157325-199089 GCA_000611955.2 Stegodyphus mimosarum
TCCAAAATATCTCGACTTATACGTGGCTATATACGGTAGACGTAATATAAACAGTTTATAAATGCACGCGCCTTTCTACTTTCGTTTTTGGCGAGTTTCCAAATTTTGGCTTAACGTACAACAAGGCAATACGTTCTTAAATCCTTGTCAATCCCACTTTTCAGATGTTAGATACTTTTCTTAAAACTATTTAAAGATTCTGCACTCACGCGAGAAATCTTTTATTCTCGCCTTATTTATATGTCATTCAAATGGTACAACTGAAAATACAAGATTATTATCCGCGCTTCATAAAAATGTTACCGTTCAACTCGGCTTCCATCATAATACTCTCTCGTTGCCACTCGGGGGAAAAATAAAATATTTAAAAAAAATCAATGAGTTGCGTTTACAGTAATACTTTTTAGCCCAAAAGGGCAATTTTCACAGAAGGACTACTAATTTCGTTTTGGCATTTTGCGTTGGTTTACTATAAACGTCTGAATTACTTTTCATATTAGAGCCCTGCATTATATTTAAATTAATCAAATAACTGCATGAATGTACGTATGTTTCTCGCATTATGAAAAAACAACTATACCTAGAGTCATCAAATTTTGAATAACGCAGTCCTCCACTCGAATACGGGCATCTGGAACGGAAATTCTAAAGATATGCTCTTTTTAAATATTTTATGATATTGTTGTTGAACTGAATTTTATGTTTAAGTGGGAAGACCACAATATTTAATGAATAAAAGTAACACACAACACGTTAAAAAACGCCGCTTTGGACGTAATATAAACCTGAAAGATTTGAGATTTTTTTTATTTATTTAATATTTATTTAATGATAAAATCTCCTTCGCCGTACTAAAGATTGTAATTTCAAAACTCCGTTCTGAAAGTTTTTGTTTATTCACTTTTTTATAAAAAAAAAAAGCTGATGTGTACACCAGATGACTTCCCTGCCCGAATATTTTCCGAACTTGTACGAACTTGTACTTCCCTGCCGAACTTGTACGGGATATTAAGTTATATGCATTTTTTCCCTGCATTTCATTTAAACTTATTAAATTGAATTAAATCTACTTCGTCGATAGAGCAAAAACCACAACAGAACAAGTGCACTCTTTAAAATTCACTATATTTGTTTATCATAGCGAGACTCTGGCGCTAGGTTCGCTTAACATAGTTACATCTCATTCATTTTATAACTTGAATATCGACTATCCAGTATCTTGTCTTATATTCTGGTACACAACTACTTAGAGTTTTAACTAGTTTGTTGAAATTAAAGTAACATTGATTTGGTATCAAAAATAAGGTGTATTAACTAATACACTAACGCAAAGAGGCGAAAATGCAAATTAATCATCATGAAATTTCAATTTTTAAATCATGTAAAGTTCAAGCCGATGCGATGAAAGTAATGGAGGCAGAGCATATGGCATGAAGAGTGATTCTGGTAGGCTGGTTCTGAGTTTGCAGTAGTAATACAAAAAATGGATCAAATTCATTAAATAACTTGATTAAACAGTGATTAATATAGTATTTTGCATTAAATAATAGTTCAAAGTTCATTAGAAAAATGCTAAAAGTTCGTAGTCGATGATATTTAATTGATGATAAATGCGAAACTTGTACTTACAGGCCCCACTTCATCGCAGACAACGCTAAAGTCAAATAAAAGTAAATATGTACAACGTCGACGTTTAGCATCACAAGTTCGAATGAGTATTTACATAGTGATCAGGATAAGCGGAAACCGCAGTTTGCATGTAGAAACATTAATTTGTATTTGCAACAAACATAGATTAGAAATTTAAGCTTATGTTTGAGAAATAATCTACAGCAGCCTACACTCATGTCCATAAATTAAGGATAATTCGGAGTAACCCGGAAATCGAACTCTAAAATAAATATATCACCTGTAAAATCACTACACACATCTTCAAGAATCATATGCAAATTTCAGGAAGTAACCAGATGACACCGATGGAACGTCACAATGACGAGAGTGTAAGAGAGTGATATATAAGGAATACAGGCAAAGAAGTAAAATTGTTCGCAGACGCTTTATAAGCATTTCAGTGCAATAACCGAATAGTTATGACATAAAGGACGCATTTGGATGATTTTTTACGTGGTAGAATTATCGGCCGTCTGGAATGTGGGCGTACCCAACTGGAAGTATCAGACGAACTTGGCATTGCCCAGAGTGTCATTTCCAGGCTTTGGCAAGGATTCCAAGATGATGGTAATATAAGTAGACGTTACAGCACACGTCGCCCCAGAGTTACAACACCGAACGAGGAGTGGTATTTGGCAGTTACTGCCAAAAGAAACAGGCAGAGTACAGCCTCAGATCTATCTCGTCAGCTCTCTTCAGCCACTAGTACGACAATTTCAAGGCAGACCGTGTACAGACGCTTAGGGCAGATTGGTCTATATGCTCGTAGACCTGTCAGATGCGTTCCACTTACTGCAACTCACTGTCACCTGCGGTTAGCCTGGAGTAGAGAGCATGCATTGTGGACACCGCAACGGTGGGCTTGTGTGATGTTTTCCGACGAGTCCAGGTTTAGCTTGCAGTTTGATTCCCGCCGGACTTTCATGTGCAGAGCTCCAGGTACCCGTTACCACCAAGAAAACATCATTGAACGACACCGTTACGGTAGTGCAGGAGTGCTCGTTTGGAGTGGAATTATTCTGGGTTCCAGAACGGATCTGCATGTTCAAATTGGAACCATGACAAGCCAAATCTATCGGGACGTCATTCTGGAACATGTACGTTTGTTTCGGGGCGCCATGGGTGCACAATTTATGTTTATGGATCACAACACCCGTCCTCACCGTGCAAACATCGTAAGCGAATGCCTTTAATGGGAGGATATCACCCGTATGGACTGGCCAGCATTCTCACTCGATGTGAATCCAGTAGAGCACGTGTGAGACATGCTTGGCCGACGAGTTGCATCCCGTCAACCTCCTCCTACATGTCCACCGGAACTTCGGAGAGCATTGCTTTTTGAGTGGTGTAATATCCCCCAAGATCATATCGAAACTTTGATACTCAGCATGCCTAGGCGTTGTACGGACTGTACTGCATCGTCTGGGAGACATACAATGTATTAACAATCATACCAACCATGTAATATTGTTTTCTTGTAAATAGGTTGTTTTTTTTTTGTAATTTGCTCCGAGAGAAAAAATCGCTAATGTTTTTAATAATATCAAACATATAGCATCTTTTTTGCTCTTTACCTTTTGTTTAATAAATAAGCTTTACAAATAAGTCAAATTTGTTTTGCTTCTAACTCTTCTTTTGCCTGATTTTGCATTATCCTTAATTTATGGACATGAGTATAAATTACCCATTATGGATTTTGCAGATTTGAAATTATTTAGGAATTCTTTAGCTTCGTTAAAGTGTATTTTGATCCATCCAAATAAGAAAGTTCATTATCTTTGGAATCTTCTTGTGGTTTCATTCTAAACCAAGCTGAGTTGATTTCCGTATGATTTTGTTCACCATTTTTATGTCAGAGGAATTCTTCATTATTGAAGTTCGATTTATTTTGATTCCCTGAATTTTGGGCTTCTCTTTTTTTTTAGCTGCTTCTATAACTTTTTTGATGTTTTTCGGGTGCAACCCTTATAGGACGATACATCTCCTTCGCCGCAGAGGGTACACATTGTTGGTTTTCCATACTCTTTCTTCTGAGGGCTAGTGCAAATTTCATGAAATTGCGTGCATTTTAAGCACCTAGATTTGTAGTTACAGTGACCCCGTGAGTGCCTGTACCTCTGGCACTTTTATTACTCAGAATGCACAAGAATTATATATATCATATGAAGAATTACCTAATCGTTGCCACATGTTCTATTCAAATACCATAACAAATCTAAAACAAAAAATATATATATATAAAAAGATTGCAATTGTATAAAAAAATTAAACAAAAAAAAAAGAAAGAAAGAAAGAAAGAGTTTTTTATAGATAATCAGTATTTCTCATTCAATTAATTCAGTTCTTACTTCGCGACAAGGCAAAAATACATAAAACTCAAAATATCTCTACCAAAAATTACGAAGAAAATCTTAAACACTTATTTCCTCGAATAAATTCCAGGATGGATTAAACATGATTTAATTCGAAATAATAAAAGAAGGCGTTACCTTTGTTGTTGCGAAGCTTAGTGTCTCTAAATTGGCAACAAATCCATTATTCTGCTAAGTTTCAAATGTAAACAAATGTGGCTCCCATAGGAAAAATTATTAGACTTAGTTGCACTTAAACAACCTTTAAATTGTTGATAATTCTACAAATCTTGCATGCCTAACCGGATAAGAACTACATAATGCATGTAGTTCTATGAATGAACTAATGCATGAACTACAATATGCAAATTTACTAAAGACACAAAACCTTAACCGGATAAGAACTACATAATTTAATCATTTTTAAAGCAAAAAAATGCACAATTTACCAACATATAAGAATAAAAAATCTGAGCTCACCAAGCTGAGTAACCGAGTGGATATATATATACATACATTTATATACTTTTGGGAAGGCCGACTGCAACCAGAAAGGGAGGTGCACAACTACATGTTATAGCAGTCCTATATACAAAACTTCAACGTTCAGAGATTACTCATTTTCGAGTTATGCGGGATATACACATACATACGTACAGACACTACGAAAAAGTCTCTTCTGAATCTATTTTAAATCAGTTTTATAATTCGTTTGGGGAAAAAGAATCCTTTATTCTGTCCATACGTACAGATGTCATGCAAAAGCATCGTTAAATTGCATTCGATAGCGGTCAAAATGGATATTTTCTTTGAAATATGGTAGCCGGAATTTCTCTTGCTTACAATACTTCGTTTACTTCGTACAAAGAAGTAATAACAACAAAGCAAATAACTTTTGTTTCACTAGTTTTCTGCTTTGAAAAACTTGCTTTCATTGTGTATTCATAGAACTTCACAATTCTGCTTAAAATTCTATTGATAAAATTATCTTATGTATATAAACTAACTCACATTTTTTTTTGCATAAATGATAGCATCAGAAAAAATTTTAGTGTTTCGATAAAATTTCTATAAACTCCATTTTCATACATAAATATATATTTCGGAAGACATGGGAAAATATGCTAAATTTTCAACAACCATTTCATAAGAATGTTCATTCTGAAAATAATGATCCAATGGTTAGTTTAGGTGCTAATTATTCCGAAATTCAGCTCCTGGAAAATAAAGATGTGACTGAAAGCATAGCTGAACTCATTAGAAATGAAGAACTTTTATCTTTATTTAAATCAAAATATGTGCTTGACTTCCCTTAATTTCAAACTAAACTTAATTCAATATTTCTATTCATATCATGTTAATTTTATGCAAATACAACAGAGATATGGTTTGGTTTATTGTTATTGTTGCTAATGCTCACTTTTCTGACCTTTAGTTAGCCCAAGCTCACGTAATTCCTCGTGGCAAGGAGCGCAAGTTTACGCCTGTCGTTGGCAACAGACTTGAGCAGCTTACAGATGACAGTACGATTTAGTTGAGCTCCGCCCCAATTTTGAAGGAGAGCACCCCGGAGGACGGGTCCGAGGGTCTCTCACACCTTTCCCCTACGAGAGGTTGTGAGGGTCTCCCACACCAACCTCTCGAGAGGACTTTCGGCTCGTCGCACATTTAGAGTGCCCCCATGCCGCACGTACACTATACATTTACAAACATCCATACCTTCTATAGGATACGAACCCGGGTCCTTCGACGTGACAGTCAGCGACACTAACCATTATACCGTTTGGGCGGCATTGCTTTACTTGATTATGGTAACGCGCTCGAGGGCTATCTGTCTAAGGTGAAAGATGTCTTCGTGGAAGGCTTTCTAATAGAAATCGGCTCGTATACACGTTACACATGAGGAACACCACGAAAGCAGCCATATATAATAGAGCTACGACCATATTTCTGCGTTGCAGAATATGTACAAATATGGAAACGCATGACCTTATACAACTACTGACTTGCGAATATAAGAAAACGTTATTGCATATGTCCTTTATTCCTTCGTATAAATTCAAAAATCACATTTTAAAATGATTTAAAAAATTTTAAGAGCCAAGAGATTTTTTCATAAATTCTGAAAGCATTCCATGTAAAATGCGCATGATCAACAGTTTATTGTATTTCAAGACTAACTGAAAGAGTTATCATGAATACGAGATATCATGAGATAAAAATCTGAAGATCAATAAATAGTTCTATTTCAGATTAAATCAAAGCTGATTGGTGAATTTTAGTGTCATCTGTAATAAAATGAATTAATAGTTAAAATTCAGTATTACTTGAATGATACTTTATGAATACTAGGCTCTCTAAGTGTGAGATGAGACTTTTAGGGTCAGCAGTCAGCTGAACTTTAAGATTACTTAAAATTTGAGTTAAAGTAAGATGTCGAATTATGATTAAAGCAACAAGAATCAGCGTAATATTAATAAATCTGAACGACTGAGTAGTTTTTAAGTTTAAATACAGAATCTCCTTCTTCAGATGCAGAAGTGCAAAATGGCGAAAGAGAAGCCAGTGATAAGATGAGGTGATAATAATGAGACTTAGTATTCCTAACTACTTTGTCTACGTTGAACGAAGTGGAACTTATTGGATTATGTAGCGACTTACCGTTGAGTCCAAGTGTGTAAAAGACAAAGGTCCAGAGAAAGGTTAAAATACCCTTTTATTCACGCAGAGAAATAATGACAGTCGGCCCCTTCTTGGGCTTACAAGAAAGCCTCCACTTGGGCTTTAAAAAAATATAAAATAAGAAACTAATCTAGTGCTAAACTGAACTGACTTAGCCGAAGCTGTAAAGAATTACCTAACGTACCTTTAATCAAATTAACCGGCGACTATCAGTAGGCACGTACAATACAGCAAAGCGCAGTCAGCTTAACAGCGACGTAGTCTAACGGCAAACCCGGGCCACTAAAGACGCATAAGCTATTTTGCTGAAGTAAGCGAAACTTCCTTTATATACTCTTCCTACCGCATTTACATGTAACGCTTTATTAAAAACTCATTCTGGTAGGGAGTTGTAAGTGGAAAACGGTAATTTAAAGGAAAGAATTTCAAAATTAAAAATAAGTGCTAGAAAATTAAAATAAAATTTTAAAAAATGACGAAGAAAATGAAAATGAAAACCCTGTTGATGAAAATGAAAGCAAACTACGAAATTATTTCTTTAAAAGCGGAGAGTAAATACCTACTGGAATTGGGATCGTTACCTAGAACTAAAAGATTTTTATGTATGTGAAACGCCTCTAGGAAAATCTAATTCATCAAAGGAAGAT
This sequence comes from Stegodyphus mimosarum, assembly GCA_000611955.2. Lineage (NCBI taxonomy): Eukaryota > Metazoa > Arthropoda > Arachnida > Araneae > Eresidae > Stegodyphus > Stegodyphus mimosarum. The sequence continues at coordinate 164,677 of KK121936.1, forward strand.
TTTTTTTATAATTTTGGTTGCAGAAAAATGGAAAATTAGAATGGGCAACAGAAGATTTGTGTGTTTCTTCTTTCCGAACAAATGTCTCATATTCCTTAGGACGAAATTTTAAGTCTCTCTTAATTTGACCAATGTAAATTAAACCACATTTGCAAGCTATCCTGTACGCACCCCAGGAATCCATACTCGGAATAGGATCCTTGTATTGACAGAAGAGAAAACGAAGAGAAAAGTAGTTGAATTTCTTAAATACGTGCTATTTTATAGCTAATCAATGGAAAGAAAGGAATGACAACAGAATTCTTATAATCTCCTAAAACGAGAGGGTGCTTTTTGATGTGTTGAGAAATGTTTTAACTGCTGGTCAGTAATTCTAGGTGAAATGCCTTTGTCCAAAGCAACGATTTTAAAGTAATTTAGTTCTTGATCAAGAGCCAATTTAGAGGAGCAAACTTGAAGTGCATAGAAATCTTCCTTCGTTTTCTGTTTATCATATCCCTGTGTGTTATCTAATCACTGGCTTTTCTTTCGTCTTTTGCACTTCAGCATCTGAAGACGAAGATTCTAAATTTAAACCTTTGAAAATAGTCCTCTAAATTTATGAATATTAAGCTGATTCTTGCTGCACCTCCAATAATATCCAAAGTTTCTTCTATTATTTTCTTGAGCACTTTCAGGCAGATAGCTAAGAATCAACAGTTGACAGATATTCAAAATTAATTAAGACATTCTCAACGAAATCTAGAATCTTTTGTTATAACTCTTTAAGTTTATCAATCATAGTTCAAATGAAATTCAACAAATTTTTAAGTATTTTCGTGTCTTCTGAGATTAATCCTTCAGGATCTGTCATACGATGAAATTCAAGTCAGATTTAAAATATTTTCTTGAATTCTAGTGTCTTTTGAAATTCTAGTGTCTTTCGAGAGAAATCTATCTCCCGCTCATGTAGAACAATGGAAGCTGTAGTTCCAATTTAGTGTGTTTTTTTTTGTATTAGCGTTTTAAATAATAGTAAACAATAATAACAATTTTAATAACAGTTTTTTAATAATAGTTTGAAATCAAAATGAAATCAAACACGATATGCGTAATGACAAATTCAAAAATTATCTCACTGATTACCCGACAATGATCGTCTCTAAATCACGCACAGATTCTCTCTAAATAATAGTTATGGTATGTTCTTATATTTTTTATTCATTAATTCACGTGCTTATTTGCAAGTATTTTATTTTTTTATTATTTTTTAATTTCGTTTATTTCATGCAAAATATCTTTAAGGGCAATTTTATCATAAAAGTCCAAAATATTCATATTTTTAAAGGCGTTCGTAACACAATAAAAAAAAGCAGTTAAAGCCCAATATTCTTAGTAAATTTTCTCCTCATATAATCAGCCTGCGTACATATGTATACTTTTAAGAGTTTTAGAATATTCAGAAGTGATGTTATCTCAAGTTAACCTTTCAGAGGTCACAAATTTCTGCTGAGAAGTTTAAGAGTTATATTTCTTCTCCTCAAAACATTTGATAAAATATCTAACTGGATTAGAGTTGAGTAACGTTTTTTGGCGTGTCCATAGGTTAGTTTTTCTTCTGCCAATGGCTTTATAGATAAAGAGAAACCTAGGTTTACGAACTTAATTTGTTCCTGAAAGCCATTCTTAACCCGAAATATTCGTAAGCCGAAACAATTTTCCGCATTAGAATTAATATAAAATGGATTAATTCGTTTCTGCACCACATACAAATGCTTATTTAAACTTTACAACAGCATTTTGGGGAACACGTTTATAATCCAAAACCGATGGAAATCATTAAATATAACAAAATAAACACAGTATTAAGCAGACACATGAACGGAAACTTAATTTACTTTTACTGTATCTGTATAAGAAGCGTGTAAGAGGAGGATGACATCTGCAAAATTTTCTTCCAAAAAAAAAAAAAAAATATCCTAATAACTCTACAGTATCACTGATAAATTTTCATTATCATAAAATTACAACATTAAAGTATTGAGTGATATATTTAAGTAAAATAACTGTTAGTACTTGAGAACTTTAAAACATTGGATTGCTCTCACTGAGATCAGATTAAATCTTGAGAAATCCTGAGTGATCTAAAGCGAGATATGGCATTACCACTGAATATACTGACCATACAGCTTGCTAATGCTTTTACCAGAGTGATTGATATCTTTACGTAAAGCGTTTGCCAGCCATTTTGCGCAAATTTTGAGGACCATAGAACTAGTGTTATTTTTCTTTTTTCCTTAATTTCTGAAAACATTTCTTCCACAACTGCCTTTTGCTGCTGCTTCTGAAGTAATTGTAATTATTCCTTGTTGAACTGATTTTTATGGTCCTCCGGTAATTTCTGAACGTCTTCATCGTTAACTTCCTAGTCCAGTGATTCTCAACTTTTTTTATTTTTTTTTTTTTTTTTTTTGTCCTAGCACACTTTTAACGATTTCAAAATTTGACGGCACACAAAGAAAAATATAAGTTTAAAAGTTGTCTATTTGCCTATTATACTACTGTGTAAAATAGTTTATGACAATGCTTTTGAACGTAATATAAAATAATATATACTACAAAATCAGCAGTATGTTTATTAAGGGATTAATTATAAGTTAATAATAAAAATACTTTTAATGAGAAAGTTCAGCTTGATATTTTTTTGAGAATTTCATTTATATCTGGTCGTAAAAATGACAATGCTACTCTCATATCGTCTCCTCCATTTAACAGTCTCGATCTTTTATTCGTTTTTATGTTGGTTAATACTGAAAATCTGAATTCACGCAAATAAGATGTAAAAAACTGTAATAATATTTTTAAAACTCTTTTTAGCCATCATTGGGTAATCGCACCTAATGTTCATCCAAAATGAATTATTTGATTCTTCCGCATACAGTGAAAATCGTTTAAGACGAAACTGAGGGGACTGAAATATTTTTTCGTGTTAAAAGAATTCCGTATTAAAGGATATTTGCCCCCCTCCAAAAAGAACATATATTCAACAAAATTAAATTTATTAGGGTACATTTTATTTATATAGATATGTATATATGCGTGTATTTCAAAACAATCAATCAAACTAAAACATCCACAAGAACTTAATGAAATTTAATACAAAATTTTCCAAGTTTTTCGAAAAACATTTATTGAGTTTTGGGAAAATAATCTGATATTTTTCTTTGCATTGTCTTTTTAGCATCAAATTGTTCGATGTCGTCCATTTTGTTGTTCATTTCATTATTGGAATGTGTGTCTAAATAACTGTGCATGCTTTTTCATGATGTTTCTCATTTCGGATGACGTGGGAAGTAGCTACATCATTCATTTCATTTTTGTCGTCGGAATCTGCATTAATGATATTTTTTTAGCTTTGAACAAACTCCAAAATGCCTTCGTTTACTATAATTGGGGTTGTACACACATTATCATCATCTCTTTCAACATATTCTTTCGATGATACAGAACGTTTCATTAAGTGTCCTCTCAGTTTCAATATCCTCCATTTCTTTTGGCGCCAAAGAATCTGAAACTTTTGAGGACGGCGAAAACAATTTTCAATCGTCTATGGACTCGCTGAATTCCACGCAGAGTGCAACATATGAAGAGATAATAAATTGTTCGAGAAATCTTCCATTTGCTTCGGATGTGAGTAAATATTTTCGTAAGCAGCTGCTTCCGGTAGAAAAATTTCATGTTTTGTATAATCCCTTGATCACAAGGCTGCAAGATACTTCTTGTTTTCGGAGACAAAAAGGTAAGCTTTATAGCTTTCAATACAGCGTTAGGATGAGCCGAACAATTATTAATTATCGTTGCAACCTCACGCTTTTCTCGTAAGAATCGCTTATCTAACTTTACGATCCAATCGGTGAACATCGTAATATTCCAAGGCCAAATGACGACAGACGAGATGGTTTTGTGTGGCGTTTGTAGGGGGTGGAGGGTGAAAGTAGCTTAGATTAAAAAAAATTGGCTATATCACAGGCTATTCCGAGGATATTTCAAAGCCTTCTTTCTACGAAATATGCGAAACCACCACCACTTTATTTCACACCCCTCTTAGATATTCCCTGCACGGCCGGTGTTTCCGTATTTTGTTTATTCCCAGAAGGGAAATCTTCTCGTGTTAAATGATTTTCGTTTCGTGCAAGAGAAAAAAATGCATGAAAATACATAGCAGTTTGTCGGGACCGTTGTATTATTTCGTTAGTTTAATACATTTTCTTTTGGCCCTTGTGTACTTGAATTTATGTTATTAAACATAACAAAAATGTCTGATAAGTATGCTAGTGTCCCATCTGCACCAATCAAAACTTCTCAATTTAAATTATGTACTCAAAATGCGCGAAAGGCACTCTCCTCCGGAGCACCAAAATAGATTTGGATAAAACAACTGGCGCGCTTATTAATGTCTTAAAAACCGAATTTCACCAATTCTCATGTGTACCGGATACTTGGATTAAACCCATTATAATTTTTACTATATACATTTCTAAAATTTGGCGGCACACTTTAGAAATTTCGTGGCATACAAAAGTGCCGCTGCACAGCGGTTGAGAATCACTGTCCTAGTCCATGCTTTTATCTAAAGATATATCACAAATTACACCCCCCCCCCAAAAAAAAACCTAAGGGGTCAAAGTGTTCAAAGTCTTTGTCTGCAACCTAGTCTGGCTATAAATTTCTTTCTTCCGAGCCTGCATAATGATTCTAATTCTAAGCCATCTGCTGCCAAGTTTTGTTAATGAAAGTTAAACAATGGAAAATAATATTAAAATGATTTTTCTAAAAGGCACTGGGTGTTAATTTTATGGCACAAACACTTTTGAAAATCATACGTCGCCGACCTGAGTGTTTGTAACTATTGACAATATTCATCCTTCTAGGCATTTTTTGTTCCAGATAATTTGTTTGTGAAGTGAGGCATTCATACATGTATCCGAAACAAGTAAACCCTTCATCGAATTATTATAATAATAATATGATTCAGTAATACTATGAACCAGTGATTCCAAAAGCTATAGAAATAGATCATTTCTGTTGAGAAATGTTTTATTATTGCGTTCATACATGCCTTTTTAAAGTGAAAGTAAATCGCTAAGTACATGGAAAGTATGAAACCGTTATTCTCCCCATGTTTTACACAGCAAACCGTCTTCGCTTAAAAAACACTAAAAACTTGCATGAATTCGGCTTTACGCACTTTAAACATTATATATGTTACCGCTAAAGTATATAATGCAGTTATTTCATAGAATAACTAGTTATTCCATGAAATAACTGATCGTGTCCGTTAAAGTGTGTAATATGTTAATAATCTGACACTTTAACTAGTTATTCTATGAAATAACTAGGTATTCTAAAAATTAACTAATGACAGAGAGTTAAAGTGTAAAATAAACAATTCATCTAAAATGAAATAACTAGGTATTCTATAAATAAACTAATGATAGACAATTAAAATGAAAAAGAAGCAATTTATCTAATTTATGCAGCGTACAAATGCTATTTATGGAAACGTACCATAAAATCATTTGTTACAACGAGGATTACTAAAATGACACTTGGAATTACAAAGAACATTATTTCTAAAACAAAAACATTTTTTGTTAACACACTGGGTTTTACACGAACATTCCATATTGTTAAACGAAACGTAAATGTACCTTACACTAAAAAGCGAGATATATGATGTAGATTATTTTACACTTTAACGGGCTGCAGATCGTTATTCTATGAAATAACTAGTTAAACCATGAAATACAAGAGAGTTTTGCACTTTAACGGGCACGATCACTTATTTCAGGGAATAACTAGGTATTCTATAAAATAACGGATTTCATACTTTAACAGTAACATATACATTATTCACTGCACAGCTCTTCATCACGCGATATGAATAGGCTACAGTATTTGCCGTTTTGGCGTATATTTGGCAACAGGCGCCCCGTTAATAGAAAAATAGTATAAAATTTCCTAAAACAAAGTAAAGTGAATAAGATAGGTATATTAAAATTGTTATTAATTTTGTTGCTGAAATTCGGCAGCGTGATCACGCACTGTTTCAATCTTCAGCATTTTTTCAGACTCTAATTTCAGAAGATGTCTTCATAACAGCGATCCGTCAAAAAGGTTCTGGTAAGTTTATGCAAATCTGCCACTGTTCAAAAAACAAAATCCTTTGCAAGGGTGTCACGTTGTAAAGGTTATAAGGCATGCCTTCGTGGTGTAATTGGAAGCATACTCGATGCGTGTTTGACAGGTCCAGGGTTCGAGTCCCGACGTGGGCATTGCACATTTTTCACGTCTCCTGCTTCAAAAAAACTTAATGGATTTACAAGGTGCTCGAACCCTTATGAAGGTCAAGTTTCTTCCTTCTAAACAGCAACCTCTATAAAGGTGTGGACACCTTCCTGCCAGGACATTGCTATGCAAAAAGAATTTGAGTTTGCTTCTTTAATTAGCAAAGCAAATGAAGCTTTTGACTTGCATTGCGGTACCATGCCGTAAAGGTGCCTGTATCTCCATGAAAAGCTTTATTTCACAAGTTAGAAACAGATTTTCAAAGATCACAGGCGCTTTTATAGCGGGTCACTCTTATGAAGATTGCAGAGTATTTAATGTTAATTAATGAATGACTATGATTTAAACCTTTATTGTAATTTCTCCTGTTCTTAGTCCTCACCAGATGCAAATTAAGTTGTTTAAGAGTTATCTAAGTACAGGGTTTTGAATATTTTGGATAGACAGCTTTTGCAGTTTACGTTCTATCATCCAGCTGTACCAGTGAATATTTTGTTTTAGTCATTTTGCTAGCAGACGTCAAACTGGAGTTGTGTGCTGTATCGCTAACATGTCAGAAGCCGACGAAACTGCGTATATCATTCTGAATATTCTGTGCTTTTCGCTGTGAGTATTTTTATGCTGCTGTGATTTATGTGATTTGTTCTTTGCGTGAGTTTCACGCGTGAGACAAATGGCTTCTACTTCGAAAATTAAGGATTTCACTGACCCGGAACTGGCTATGGATACTTCGCATCAGGAAAACGGCGCAGCTAAGCCTACCTCGTGGGCGGATGCCTCATGCCCAATATTAGGCTACTTGTGTAGTGATTCTGAACTCCCGGATATGGACACGAAAGTGCTTGCGGATAATCTAATTTCTGAACTTGAAGGACTGGATTTCGATGATAAAATAAATATTGAATATCTTATGTGCATCTTATGTGCTAACGAAGCTCCCCTCGTTGGATCAGGGCTCATGTATTAACCTTATTGACTGTGTAAGAAAATGTTCGCTTAAAGCCAAAAGGAAATCGGATGCTATTTACAACCAGTCGGTGCGTTTATACGACCCGGACTCCCCGGACGGAAACAAAGTTTATGCTGCATTGATGAGAATTGTGGAAATATACTCTACCTGCGCTGTAGCGCTTGAAGGTACGTACGATTACTTATCAGAATGTTTTACTAGTAAGCCAGTAGTTAATTCCTCTTCTAAAATTTCTAATGTTAAAAATAAACGTAAAAATGATGATAATTCTGAATTTAGTGATATTGACTCTGATACTAGTTTCAAAAAACCAACTAAAACTGCTAAAGTTAAATCAGCTACTAAACGTAAAACCCCTATACCAATTAAAAATAAATTTGATAAACTTAATGTTGAAGTAAATGATAATTGTGCTGTCTCAGATGTTTCTAACTCATGTGATAATTCTCAAAATCAATCAAATAATGTTACTGCTGATAACCAACAGGTTAATTCAAATGCAATGCATGATGATAAGAATAAGAAGGTGCCACCTATCATGGTGAAGCCTGGTGAAGGAGTTAAATATTATGACTACCTAAAATCTTTATCTGAAGCACTACCTGAATATAAATTCTTTGGCCGCCTTAGCGGTGAATTCTTGAAAATTGAACCACTGGATGCAGATGCGCATCGCAAATTAAGCCAATATTTTTTAGACCATAATGTCGAACATTACCTTGTCAATCCACGACATCTCAAACCAATTAAAGTCCTTCTGAGAGGTTTACCCTCTGACTCTGATGTAGAAATAATCAAGGAATCACTAGTTAATTTTGGATTTAAGGTACATAAAATTGTACAGCTTACAAAATACAAGACTAAAGTCCCAATGCCCCTGTTTCAGGCGCAGCTGATTCCGAATGAGAAAATTGATGAAATTTATAATGTAACTCATCTTATGTTATTTAATATAAAAGTTGAAAAATATATTGTCAAAAACCAGGTACCCCAGTGCCACAATTGCCAGAAATGGCATCACTCGTCAGAAAATTGCCACGTTGCCCCAAGGTGCGTTAAATGCGCAGGATTCCATCGAACTGGTAATTGTGACCACCAGGGTCACCTGGATACTCCCAAGTGCGCGAATTGCCTAGGACCCCATGTAGCATCCTACAGGGGGTGCCCTAAGTTCCCCTCAAGAAAAAAGCAAAATCAAAAATCATTTGTGAAACCAGGAATCAGTTACGCCCAAGCAGCAAGGCCGCAAACAACACTGGCTGAAAACGCGAAGGTTCTAGAACCTTCATCTTCATCATTCCCAGTCTCGACTGAGAAACAACAGTACGTTAGTCCCCCTGGAAGTAAGGAAAATTGCTCAGAGTTGTCAGAGTTATTAGAATTAATGAAAGAAGTACAAAACATAATTGGTCCGCAAATTGGAAAAATCATCCAAATTTATAAACAAAAAATCCCGGAACTTAAAAAATGCACGAATATGCTTGATAAAATGCAAATATTGCACTTCATACTTGAAGAGATATCCCAGCTCCCAGGTAGCAAATAAGCTTGCCACTATGCATTAATTATATCTTCACAGAAATATGCACATATTCCTTCCCCAATAATTCCTTCCACTTCTCCCAACACTGCAACCTTACGCTATGTCATTCCAGTTACACCACAATTTTTGGAGTTGCATTTTTTTGCTCTATAACTCTTTAATAAACTTTAAACTTTTATTTTCACGAACCAGTTGATATTCTACTTCCACCTGCTGGCTTACTCATTCTGTTTAAGTATTTATGTATTGCGTTACCCTTCACTCTCATGTTACGCCTCGTACTTGGACCTTAATCTCACGTAGCAGTTTACAGTGGTAGCTCTGGTATCGTTTGGTTTACTGATAATATGCCTTCTACAACTTATGAACTTAATGAATTTATGATCTATGGACTTTTGAACTCTTAACAATATTTAATTACACCATACTTCATGTTACGCTATCAAGTTGTCATCTCTCCATTGACACCACTCTTCGAAATCATACATGATCGAAAATCGCGTAATGGACTTAATCTGGGATAGCGCCATAGCGCGGGTGCCCGAACTGCAAGTCACGAAGGACAATGCCTGAACCGACGTCAAACTGCGGCATTAAAATATTGAGTCAGCTTAAGCAAACTAATTTGTGCAGTCTTCGACTACGATATCTTAAATCTGAAATTCTAACTTATGTTATTTTTAATACTTACGTTATTTAAAACTTCTCAAGACTTCGTAATAATATTTTAGATGTAGCGGTAACTTACTCATCAGCCAAATGGGGTCAGAAGGACTTTGAGTTAGTTCTTCACAATTAGGACCCTATAAAAGTTTCTTTTTTTTTAAGTCCAAAGGTGCCTTGTCCCTGTAGTACTATTGTTTTCGTTTTGCGTCGAATCACTCTGAATGTGCATTTCACTTTTCAAATTGTTGCCACCAAATATTATCGCCCTGTATTACAGTTGAAGAAATTAAATAATGAAGAATCTGCGTAAATATATGTATGTTTCTCGCATTGTGATAAAATAACGGTACCTAGAGCCGTTAAATTTTGAATGACGTAATCCTAGTTCGAATATGGGCATCTGGAAGCCCAAATTTGAGATTTGGAGTTTGTTTTGTTATCGATTTCATATTTTGTAAACTTTTAACGAATTTTTTATTAACAAACTCAAGTATTTCAAAGCGAGCAATGGCAACGTTGTACAGAAAAAAAAAAAAACAATTTTTATCTCCAGCGCGCGAGACTGTGTATCGGAAATTCTAAAGATATGCTCAGTTATAAATTATTTCGCGATACTGTAGACCAGAAGACAGAGGCTCCTTTACCTGGCTGACTAATATGCCTGCCTTACACGGATTAAAGCCTCTGCTTCCAGAAGCCATCTGCTACCAGGTCCCCCACAACCAGGATAGGTGGCAGACCAGACGGCATTTATTCAAGTCTTAAGAGAATTATACCTGGGCAAACTGTGCCAGTGTTTATACATCATATACATAGGACAATGCAGACATAGTCTTGTTTACATTCTGACACTGGATGCATGCCTTTCAAGGGAATTATTTGAGAGAATACATGGTGCTTTTACTAAACTAAAACTAAGACAGCTAGTCATAGTTCACTGCGGAGAGCAGTAATTACATATGGTGTCCTTTCCCAGGTGTTACATTTTAGATTCACAGTAGTACAAGTAAATGGGAAAACTAAAAACAGGGTAGCTTGTAACATAGTTTTTACACTGACCTAGAGTACACAAACAATGAGCTAAGGTAATGGTTACATAAGGACAATTAAATAAGTTAAGTGTTGCATAAAGGAGTTAGCAGTTACCATAAGGACAATTGCCGTTGTATTTGAACTGAATTTCATGGTTTAAATGCAAAGAACATGGTATTTAGTAAATATAGGTAACACACAAGATGTTAAAAAAAACGCCCCTTAGGACATAATTTAAAATCTGAAAGCATTCAGATTTTCCTTTTTTTTTTTTTTTTTTGGAGTGGTGGCCGACTTGCATTAAAGTTTCAACATCTGTACAACAGGCCATCATTATGAAGAGCTCCTAAATTATAACATATATATTGAGCTTCGGCTGCAGTTGCATTTAAAGAATAACAAAAGAAATATTTCAAATGTCTTTTCAATACTTATTAACACAAAATGTTATCAATTTACATACTTCCAAAGTTTCCAAAAGAATCTTACCTGGATGGAACTTTGACGAACGTGAAATCGTCGTAGTCTCAATACGCCATCGAAAGCTCCATCTTCGATTTTTTCTGTGGCAGGATCATCGAGATACAGACGAAATACAATGAGTCCCTCCATACTCCTAGACGGTAAAACTCTGAGGTTTTCGGCTGTAATTTCATAAGTCGTGTTCTCTTCAAATATCGAACCATCTCTTAACGTCCTCGAAAAAAATTCAAAGTTACTTATATTTTTGCAAATGATTCCAGCCACAACTTCATAGTCATAACAAAAACAGCCTTTTAGTAGCCTTTCACACTTTTCTGTTGGAAAAGATCCATCCATGAGTTCCAGTCCGGATTCTGGATAGTCAGACTCTGCATGATCAGCTCGCACAGAATACATAAATATGAACAATATTGTAAAGATCCTGACTAAAACTTCCATTGAGTATCCAGCTGATCAAATAAAGAAATAAAATTCCATATATTGGCAGGTCGCGGGAGTATTTATTCATTTCTTTCAGAAAAAACTAATACACGCTTTTCTCATTACGTAAAACGAGAAATCACTAGTGAAGTATCCATTTTGAAGTAAAAACCGTACATCCTCTAACCGAAATTCTCGTATTCCACGTGCGTAATAGTTTCTGGAAAAGTTTTCTGAAGAATAACTTCGACAAGAGCGCTCAAAAACTTGTCTGAGTCCCGGAGAATAAAAATTCTCATTGCGCATGTCGTGAATTTGCATCCGAATAGACGGAGTAGCAGGTGGAGGTCGCTCGCCTCGTGAGGGAAATTGCCCAACGAATGTTGACGTCACGTTTTTGTAGATTTCTATTTTATTTACTTCCTATAAGATTACGGATGCGAATGTTGCGATAAAAGTTTTCCTGGTATGTAAGCTGTGAGGCATTGCTGCCAAATAATATAAATATATAAGCAAAATGCAACAATGAAAAACGAAAATTCGTTTTTGTGTGTGGCATATTTAACCTCAAATCGTTTTTTGCATTAAATATTTAACGTTCTAATTACTGAATTTTTAAATACTTTGTACAGTCATTAGATTATTTTGAAGCAGGAGATGTGAAAAATGAGCAGTGTCCTCGGTCGGTACTGGAACCTGGACCTCTCGAATACGCGCCACGTGTCCTACCGTTACACCCCACGGTATACGGAAAGGAGGGATAAACACAATATATACTTTCCCTTTGGAGATTAGGGAACCCAATCGACAAGTCCTTGTGGTGACGAATTATCGTCCTCCACCTTTTAGTTCGGGTGCCACTGTAGAGCCATTCAGAGTTTTTGATGCCAGCGACGTGAAAAATGTACAATGCCCTCGGGGGGACTCGAACCCTGGACCTCTCGAATACGCGTCGAGTATGCTTCCTATTGCATCACGAAGTCATGCAAAAAGGATGGAGAAAATATACCTTAATAGCCTTCAAATAATCAAAATGTATGATTCCAGAAAATCAGTGTTAAGTGTAAAATACTGATGAATGCTACATGTTTTAATTCTTTTACTACTTGAAAGTGTTACTCTTTTCACCGCATTCGATTTATAAAATTACAACAAATCTGTTGCCAATCGCGCGACATAAAATATTTAACTTCTAAATTGTTAAGAAAAATACTGTTAATAAATGTAACAAAATGAATTCCGAAACTATAGCTTTATAAGTTTTATTAATATGTTGCAGTCTCATTGTAATTCAGAAAATACATTCGTAAAGTGCTTTGTTTCCTCTAATAAATTTTTGCAGGCATAGGAGGTCTTTTTTTTCTAATTGCCTTTTCTTAATTGCTATTCAAGTGTAATTAAGAACAAACATTTCTAACGTCCTATGCTCCGTTAATAATTTTTTTCTAACTCTTCTGCCCTAAATTTTCGAATTCACGTTGTTCTTATTTCTGCTGTCAATTGGTTCTTAATTCAGATCATTAGTTTTAAGCCTTTAAAATTCTGAATTCAGTGTCATTCCGTTTAAACCATTGAGACATCGCTGTTGTCGGAGTAGGAGGGAACATACTGAAATAACTCGCTAAAACTGCAATTAAATAAACTCAGTTAAATAGAATGTCTCTTCGCATACAAGAATTTATCCCTAACAGAAATGATACAACGTGTACTGAGGATGTTTGTCTACAGTTTGTGCCTCTCGATTCGCAGGCAAAAGTAATCAAAGTAGTCACATTTTGTTGTGTTCTGCATTTATTAAGGTTTAAAATTCTGAACAACAGCGTGTGAAGTTTAGATGTTTATGCAACACTAGATCTCAGAAATAATTTATTTCAAGCGAATGTATGAAAAAGCTAGGATTTCGAGTAAAAGATATATCCATTTCTGTGCCATATTTTGGAAAGTTTAATGCTTAAATAACGCAGTCGATTTACTATTTACTTATCACTTTAAAAGCGATATTAGAGTATCGGCATCAGTATTTGTAATGAATGAGGCGATAGATATTATTCCCTATGTGTCTTTACATACAGTTATTTTCTATAACTTCAGTAATTTATAGTTAGTTGATTCATTATTTTGCAAGACACAATCAACTGACATTTTATTTGGTATAAATGTATTTCTGCGACGGAAAAAAAATTGTCAGATGTGCCCCAAATCTTTTAATCGCGCTAAATCCGAACATCGGACGGATAATTTCAGGTACTGAAAATTTTGAGTCGCAAACAACTGACTCAGTTTGCGTAAAACATTTGATTACAAATACAGATGAGTTAGTAAATTCCTACTGCAAGTTGGAAAAAATTCCAAATGATCTTTAAAAGATGAAGAACTTCGTGAAGAAGATTTTAGAGATAAAACAGGCCATTACTCAATTGCATTACCATTCAAACGTAATAGGTAATGGTTTTAAGTTTATGCATTTTTCCTCTCTATTCTAGTTTCAGCTTACAATTTCCTACCAGAATGTAATATCAAAAACGCGGTTAATGCAAGTGAGTAAAGAGTAGTATTTAAGTCGATGTTTCGCCGACTTCGAGAAACAGCCTGAGTTCCTGACGAGCGCGCGTGTTCCTTTTGGCTACGTCTCTCTAAGCTATTGATACGCTCGGCCATACTTTAGGCCCTTGTTTGGCTTCGCCGACTTAATTAAGATTTAGGGGCCAACTACTTAGAATCTTGTTAGCTTCGGCTATATGTTTCAGTTAGCTTTAGTTAAGTTTAATTTCATATTCATTTAAGTTCAAGCCCAAATGGAGGCTTTGCTGTACGCGGAATTTAGCTCGGATAACTTTTCGATGTTACGAAGACACCTTCTATATCTGCGCCGTTGTTATGATCATTTTCAGCAGTATCCATGCCTGCGTCTTTATTTTCGTCTGCTAAAATAGTGTGTTTACTGACGTGCGTGACTTCAGAGCCACAGTTTGGGTTTAATAGTCATTTGTAAGTTTTCTTGGATTCTTTTCAAGAGTTTCTTTCGTTTTCGATAGCACGTTAAGTCGAGATTTAATCCCGGTCATCCCAACTGTTCTCTTTCTAAATGAGATCATTTAAGTTCGCATTTAGCACAGCATTTAACTCACGTTTCACCTGTACATGCAATGCGCGAAATAGCACATTACGTAAATCGAATAACATCAGAATCCGAAAGTCCGAAGAAACAAAAATCAAAACAATGAATCAAACAGTTTTGTGAAATTCATATGAGACAACTGAGACACGTGTGATCCACTACGCTATTGCATCAAAAGTAGTCACAGAAACACAGCAGCAGAAAAAATAATGAATAATCAATCGAAAAACTCGGAGAAAAAGCAAACAGGTCACTTGCGTAGCCAAGTAAGAAATCGGGAGAAGTAAAAATACGCTCTATAACAAAAAACTCGTCGCACCAAGAAGGAATCATCCGAATGCTTTGAAATTTCGTAGGCACAAATGTTTTGACCAAATAATCAAACGATTAAAATGTGGTGTCCAATGAATGAATAGTGCAATCTCCAGCTCATCGGAACTGCGCATCCAACAAATGTATATAAAAAGCTGTTCTTGAACTGTTATTAAAAATTTCTGTTGCATTGCGATTTAAGATTCCTTTCAACGACTGAAAAAATGCCTCGTCTCAGAATTCGAGCTCATTGCGAGCAATTGTTACAGCTTGAAAGAGGTCGTATCATTGGATTGAAAGAGGCAGTTAGGAAAATCGGAGAATCACTCGTCATATGAGTCGAAGCGATGCGGCGATTAGAAGATGCTGACAAGAATAGGTGGACAGTGGCAGATTGCAGCGTCATGATGGTAGCCACAACAGATCAGGAGGACAGAATGATTGTCAGATCAGCTGTCACAACGCCTGATTCATCGCTATCAACCATCAGACGAGCGACCTCTACACGACTGTCCACCATGACCATTCAAGACGGCTGATAGAGCGAAATCTGCGCTCATAGTGACCGTTACGCCACCAACCACTCACGTCTGCACACTGTCGAGCCAGAGTATAGTGCTGCTTGGCTTGGCTCGATCAGGTTGGAATGATGCTGACTGGGGCGTATAGTCTTCAGCAACGAATCCCGCATCCAACTGTATCGTAACGATCATCGAAGACGTGTCTGGAGACTCCCGGAACAGCGTGCCGATTCTGCTTTCGCTACAACACGCCACACAGACCCTCAACCAGGATTTATGGTCTGGGTTGCCATTTCCATTGACAGCCAGACCCCTTGTAAAGACACTAGATTATTTCGGAAGCAGGAATATTGAAAAACGAGCAACGCCGGGAATCGAACCACGGACTTCTCGATTACGCGTCGAGTGTGCTGACCACTACACCACAAAGGCGGAAGAAATAACTTATATACTCCCCCTTTTAAAGGGCGACTGGGGACTAGGCGCCCCAGTCACTAGTGGTGGAAAATCATCGCCCACCACCTTTTCAGTTCGGGTGCTACTTGTAAACACATTAGATTTTTTGGATGCAGAAGAGATGAAAAACAAGCAACGTCTTCGCCGGGAATCGAGTCACGGACCTCTCGGTTACACGTCGAATGTGCTGACCACTACACCACGAAGGCCGGAGAAATACCTTATACCCTTTGTTCGTCATCAGAGGTACACTTACAGCACAGCGGTACGTCGGTGACAGTCTGAGACCTGTTTTCCTACCGTTCCTTATGCAGTACCCTGGCCTTATTTTTCAGCAAGATAGTGCCAGACCACATACGGCACGTGTTGCTATGAGCTTTCTTACAGCTCGTCAAACATTTCCTTGGCCAGCCAGATCTCCAGGTCTCTCTCTTATCGAGCATGTCTGGAATATGATGGAAAGGCAACTGCATCTGCCAGGAAATTTTGGTGACCTAGACCGACAATTGGAGCAAATTTGGCAAGAAATACCGCAGGAGACCATCCGAGAGCTTTATCAGTCTATGCCACGCCGTGTGGCAGCTTGCATCCAGGCTATTCAGGTGGGTCAACTTGCATCCAGGCTATTCAGGTGGGTCAACACCTTATTGAGCTCGTTATTTTGTAACTATGCATCTCTGTAATAAATCATTCAAGTGTTCTGAAATTTTAATCTTCTGTTCTGTACATAATCTTCCTATCCACCAATTTTTGTCTCCATCGGACAACTCCTTCTTGGTGCGTCGATTTTTTTGTTATAGAGTGTAATTCTGATATGACGCACATCAAAAAGTAGTCTTGATAAAATAAAATAAAATGCATTCAGACTGAAAGGATATAAAATATAAACACACTTCATACACTATAATTATCTGGGAGAAAAGGTAAATAAACAAAAGTTTGGTTCCTGTAAGGCATTTTTGTTAATTACACTTTAAAATTTTAAAAAATTCAAAAATTTCAAAATTCAAAAATATTGATAGCTAAATATTAAATTCTTAGACTGACCATTTCTTTCAAATAGTATTTCTAAAACGTTTTTAATGATTAAATAACTTGCTTTGATTTAAACTAAAATAAACATATTATGAAAACATTTTAAGATTTCAAAAAATTTATTTAAAGGAACAAAACTTTAGAATAAATAATACCAAACTAGTGTTTTTCTCTTATTTATCAAAATTTTCTGCACCACGCAAATAAAGACACATATGTTTGTAAATGATTATAAACTTCTTTATTTCTTACTATAGTTTGACATTTGATGGCATTTAAATTCTGGTAACGTTCTCCCGCCTTCTTGGCATGCCTTCGTGATGTAGTGGTCAGCATGCTCGACAGGTAGTATTCGAGAGGTCCGTGGTTCGAGTCCCGGCGAGGACATTGCTCATTTTTCATCTCTACTACTGCGAAATAAATCTAATGTCTCTACAACGTTATGAAAGAAAACAAAGAAATTACGAGAAATTATCTTCATCGCGGATTGTAGATGTTCTTCTATCGGTCAGTCGGGCTATTTCTTATTCATTCTTAGCTTTGAAACAAAGCATAAATAATGTAATAAGCATATATAAATGTATTCCCAAATAAAGCTTTTATTCTTAGGGCAAGAATTAGGAGCTGAGTTTGATTACGTTTTGACAAGTATGAATAAAAGTTAATAAAATACGTAGATTGATCCAAAAAATGGTTTACAAGCAGAAGCATTTGAAACGTAATAATTGTGGAGCGAATATTTCCAACCAGGGTGGTTGACAGAAGGCGCTAGTTGTCCTAGAGCGATTCTAAGAGTAAGTAGCGTCAGTACGCAGACACTTAAGAGCGACAGTAATGGCACGATGTCTAGAAAAGTGGTCTCACATAGAGGTGCGAGCCGTAATTCGATTCTTATGGGTCAAGAATGTGGCCGCATCCGAAATTCACAGACAAATCGTTGAGGTATACGGGGACAAAGCAATGAGTAGACAACAAGTAGCGAAATGGAGTCGTTCTTATCAAGCGGGCAGGGAGGATGTGGAAAACCGCAATATGGAAGCGAGCGGCCGTCCAAGTTCT
Source organism: Stegodyphus mimosarum (assembly GCA_000611955.2). NCBI lineage: Eukaryota > Metazoa > Arthropoda > Arachnida > Araneae > Eresidae > Stegodyphus > Stegodyphus mimosarum. The sequence goes on from KK121936.1 coordinate 182,619, forward strand.
TCAAGGACGGATATCAGCACGGCACGTGTTGAAGAAATCATCCAAGGGGATCGACGAGTAACCGTGCGTGAGATTGCCTCAGAGTTGGACCTAAGTTATGGTAACGTTCAGCGTATCGTAACCGATGACTTGCGATATTCCAAAGTTTGTGCCCGCTGGGTTAAACGTGTGTTGTCCGCGGAGCATAAGGCCACTCGAATGATGTGCAGTCTCACATTTCTTCAGCGATACCATTCAGACGGCCAACACTTCATTGATCGCATCGTTACCGGTGATGAAACATGGCTTCATCACTTCACCCCCACATCCAAAAGAACCACAATGGAGTGGAAACACGCTGGATCACCGATGAGGAAGAAGTTTAAGGTCACACCCTCTGCCGGTAAAGTGATGGCAACCGTTTTCTGGGATACGACTGGTGTTATCCTAATCGAGTATTTGGAGCGTGGCCATACCATTAAGGCCGATCGTTATTGTGCCACCTTAACGAAATTGCGTAAAGCCATCCGACGCAAACGGACTGGATTACTGAGCAAAGGCGTCATTCTTCTGCATGACAATGCCAGGCCCCATACAGCTCGCCAGACTCAGGAATTGCTGAAAAGGTTCAAGTGGGAGGTCTGGAATCACCCCCCCCATACAGCCCCGATTTGGCTCCAAGTGACTATTTCATTTTTCCGGCGTTGAAGCGATACTTATCCGGAACATGGTTCACCTCAGACGATGCAGTGAAAACAGCTGCCGAGAAATGGCTCAATGAGAAGGACCCTGATTACTACCAACACGGGATAAACAAGTCGGTCGAACGTTCTGACAAATGCCTAAACAGGTTTGGCGACTATGTGGAAAAGTGAAGGCCAGGTGTGTCTCTTGATTCCCATTTGTATCTTGTTTCTATTGCTAATAAATACTTTTTCATTTGCCTTGTAAACTTTTTTTTGGATCATCCCTCGTATATATCTTCAAATCCTTGAATAAAATTTATATCACATTGTAAATTAATTAGCTCCACTTATAGATTTTCCGGTGCGTTATTCATGCTCGTTTTTAATGTAATTAAAAATAATATAAAGTTGAACTTCAAAACCATTGCAACACCTTATTAGCAACAAATGCATAACTGAAATTATCTTCGCAGGCGCATAAAATTGCTTCGGGGCCCGCCAACTTGAGACCACTGATCTACGATATTAAATATTCTCTATAGCTTCTCTCTGTGCAACGCTTCGGACATGGACAATTTGGGTGTTAATTTCCCGAAGTGGATTAAAGTGTTCAAAAGACCACTTAACATATACCTGTCCTCTCAGAAGAGATGAAAATCTGACATGTATTAGATGCTCCGGAGACCACACTGCAGCCTCTAAACTTTGTTCGATATTTGCAAGACAAAGAGAAATGCAGTAGAGTAGATTCTCAAATAACAAATGCCCTTACGCGGATGGATTGAAAGCAGATGTTATACCAAAAATCACGCAAACGTATGCCAGAGTACCTAAGGATACTGAAAACATAATGAAGCAGCTATTCAGAAACAAACACATTATTTAAAGATTTTCTATTCCTTTCAAATGAAATTAATATGGCCAAACTTCCCTAGACAAGATTAGTTTAGGAATAAAAGCTGTTGAACTCGAGAAATTAAAAGAAATATGTTAAGTTGCCTCACCAAGAAATAATGTCTCAGATAAACAATAGGTTGGCACCGAGAATTCAGACTGAGCTTCCAGTCGAGAAAAGTAAGTCCCTGTGGCTTGATGACTGCCTTGTCATATCCGCTTTTCCTAACCTAAATTTAATCTTTCCCAGCGGGAATTCACCTGAATGCTTTTATTGTTTTTGGGCATTACCTTGTTATGCTGCAATACGGATGCTGCTATATTTGTTGTCCCCTAAGTTATATTGTTACGCAGCATAAGAGAGTTCGTCTTCATACTGGTAGAGAACATCTATGGCCTTCCAGATTCTCTATCGTAGAGACTTTTTTGATCCCAAATTCGTAGAAATGCATTAGAAAGGATCCGTGTCCGCTAATGTAAAGTATTAATTTCGAAATGCTTTTGTTCTGTTGTATATTACTCTTTGGAAAGTGGTAATGTGTATATCTGCCTCTCGCTAAGGCATACCATTCTGCTTGCGAACGAATCGTTGAACCAATGCTTTAAATAAGAATGTAGTAGTGGATCATCTTCAATACCAGCGTGGATATTATTGGTAGCCTTCTTAGCGAGTTTGCGGCGATTTCGTTGCAGCCTACATGGGCTTTTATCCAGAGAAAATTGATGTAATGTCTCAGCAGTCTTCACCGGTCTGCAGCGATGTATTTCAGTGCTTTCATTAGAGTTTAAAACAGCCGAATTTCACGGTTATATAAGCACCTAGCATTAGAGCATTTATACACTTAATTTATTTTGAAAAGATTTAGACGTTTATTTTTAACGAATGATTTATTAATGCTTATTTATTCCAGATTATGCATTGTACACGTACGATGAACGTTTTCAAGAAGCAAACACAAGTCCAACTGAAAAGGGAAAAATTCCCATCATTCCTGTCTGCCGCCGGTCATGTGACCTCATCGGCGACAGACAAGATAAACAGTAAACAAATTTTCATTCCATCGGAAGGGAAAACGAAAATGTTTCAACAGCATTCCTTCTATGCTTACCGTTATTTACGCCACTAGTAGTTATAGCAGACCCTCTCTTGATGTTCTGAAAAAAGGCAATTAAGCAGTAACGTATTCCAAACCAGAAAAAAGGACAGCAATTGCCACTAGACGTCTACGAAACAGCGAACTGCCACCAGCCAAGTTGTCATGGCTTGATGATTAACAGGTTTGATTTCGAGAATATGAAGCAGAGAATTACTATTTCAATAAAGAATTACACATATTTCCTTAATTTTTACTTTTGCTTATTATATAGTGGTCCTCGGCCGTTGCTATTCACCTTTCGTTTCTTCCACAAAGTTGCAGTGAACTTTTTATAGGTATCGTGTAGATTTGCAGTAAATGTACGAAAGAGCTAATACGAAAAATTCTAAAGATGTGCTCAGTTTAAAGTTACGTATTTTGCGATATTGTTCTTTAACTGAATTTTATGGTTCAAGTGCGAAGAACATGACATTTAATAAATAAAGGTAACACACAAAATATTAAAAAAAAACGCACCTTTGGACGTAATTTAAAATCTGAAACTTTTCAAATTTCCTTTTTTTTTAGTCCAAAGGGGCTTTGTTCCTGAAAGACTATTGATTTCGTTTTGCGATTTTGCGTTGAATCACTATAAACGGCTGTATCACTTTTCAAATTGTTACCACCAAAAGTTATCGCCGTGTGTTATATTTAAAGAAATTAAATAACGAAGAATCTGCATAAATGTATATATATTTCTCCAACTGTGATAAAACAACGATACCTAGAGCTATCCAATTTTGAATAACGTACGTTTCCTCCCGAATATGCGCATCTGGAAGCCCAAATTTGGAATCTGGAATTTATTTTATTATCTATTTCATATTTTATAAAACTTAAACGAATTTTTGATAAACAAACTCAACGATTTAAAAGCGAGCAGTGGCAACACTCTACGGGAAAAACAGAACCTTTTTATCTCCAGCGCGCGGAACTGTGCATCGGAAATTTTAAAGGTATGCTCACTTTAAATTATTTTACAATACTGCTGTTGAACTGATATTTAATAAATAAAGGTAATACACAAAACGTTAAAAAATGCCCCTTTAGACGTAATTTAAAATCTGAAACCATTCAGATATTTTTTTTTCTTTTGTATTTAATCGTTTTCTGGCTAACACTTGTTGGTGAATTAAGCAGTGGTAGGTCAAAAATGTTTAGGATTCGTCATCATTTTGATAGTGGAGTAGCTAGAAGGAGGTGAAGTCCGCCCCAGGCTGCGCATTTTTGGACGCGCCGGTTTTTGTCTGAAACATATTGTAAAGATTATCATTGGAGCTTCGGAGCAGAAATATTAACCAAGATTTATCAGATTACAGAAAAGCTCACTATCTAGTACCTGTCTAAGGGCGGGTGTCTTAGTGGAGGACTGAAATTCTCAGAGAAGGGTTTAAAAATGGGAACTGCTTCATATTCATGTAATGGAAGCGGCACTGGCTCGTAATCACATCATACGTAAGCCCTTTGTTTGGAATTTAACCCTAGGTCCAGCTACCAGTATTCAGCCATTTTATCCACTCGGTGATTGGAGGTGAAGTATAACAAGATGCCGAATTATATACGAAAGTGAATTGAGAAGAGAATTGCTTTTACAGTGGCCTAAGTATTCAAAAACATTACAGAGACTTCAATAACTTCATTTTATTGCTATGCCTTCTCCTACGAATTTTTTAATGGACAATACAAGAGGCAATTAAATTATTACCTTAATGGCATAAATGAGAAAGGTTTTTCATCGAAAGAGAAATAATTCAGAACATTATTTCTATTATTTTTTGGGACAACGAAACCGCGAAGTAGAAGTTCAGTTTAGTTGAGTTTTTACAATTTATTCTAAAATACATTCACTAAAACGAAACTCCGAATACTGTAATTCTACTTCGAAATTTTCTCCCAATTTCTCCAAACATTACATTTTTACGACAGCAGTTTTTCTAACTAAAAATTGGTTAAGAAGTACCTAGAATCTAAAAATTAGTACCGTGTATTTAATAAATACTGTATTGTATACAGAAAAGCAACAGGAGTTGTGAAAAAAACATTTTAACTGTCAACGACGATTTTCTAACAGGCAAAATAAGCAAGGTAGCATTTTTAAATGTTGGAATTGATTTTTTTTAAGAAATTAAAGTGCAACTTTTATTTATTTCCTTATATGCTGTTTTGATACTTCATAGCTTTGTTTGTTTGTTTGTTGTTGCTAGCGTTGAGAGGAGTAGAAAAAGCTCCAGCTACTCAACTATTACAATTATAAACAGAATGCGGCCTATCTTTGCTCCAGCTCTATCCGTTCTCTTTTGAAACTAATCCAAAAAGTAGTAGCTTCAAATTAAAAAGGAAAATTGTTTAGAAAGTGAATATATCTACTTTTCCAGTCCTTTCGTTCAAAGAATCAACCCAACAATTCTCCTTTAGAGGTATAACTTCTAAACGTCATACTCATAAAAGTAAACAATTATGCTGTGTCTCTCACAACTACCAAATCATTCAATTAAAAAGAAAAACAAGAACATCTATTAATGTCGTTCTATGCCACTCAACCGGTATAGTGGTTAGCGTCGCTGATTTCCGTGCCGAAGGGCTCGGGTTCGAATCCCGGAGAAGGCATGGGTGTTTGTAAATGCATAGTGTCGGTGCGGCATGGCGGCACTTTAAATATGCGGCGAACAGAAAGTCCTCTAGTGTGGATTGGTGGGAGAGAAGTGGGAAACCCCTGGATTCCCCCCCCCGGGGTGCCTCCCTCAAAATTGGGGATGGAAAATAGAAGTCCAACCTCTCTTCGGAGTAAACTCTGACAATCATTCTTCCATGGGGTAATGGACAAGACAACAACAATGTCGTTCTATAAACTGTTGTCTTATATTTTCACACATTTTCTCAATTTGCAGCATCACAATATTTTGATATAAATGTAGATCTTAAAATGGAAAAATAATTTTAGCTCTGTTCTTGAAATCATTAAAAGTGGATCTGATATATCTAGGAAAGTTTATTTTTTCAGTTCTCCGACAGAAAATATTTACATTTCTTTCGCTAAAATATGGCTTACTTTGAATGGTGTCTTTGCAGCATAGCATTTAAACGCGTCATTTCATATAATTTGCAACGCGTCATTTCAACAAGGGTTTCTTGAAACATTTTATTCAACTCTTTCTAAACTATTCTTAGGTCTTTCTTACCTTATTTTTCCTCGTGTTACTCTTTTCTGGATAATTCGTTTGATATTTCTTATGTAAAATTAAAGAAGGTGCCTCTCCAAATTATTTTCTTCAATAACTTCTGAGGAGGCATTACATATTAAGCAGCAACAATTATCATCCATCATTATAAAAAAAGGAATCATATTCAGTCCTCATGAAAATGCTAAGTATTGAAAGAGTTTTTGGTTTACTATCCATTTTAATAGGTACCAAAATGCAAAAGAAATTGTAAGATCTACTGTCTATCTTTTGTGTGAAATCTGGAGAGTAGTGACTGCTCAGAAGAAGGGTTAAAACTGCCCTTCATTACGCTCTTTAAATTATTTACAATATATCATCTCGACGCTAACACACTACGCCTCTGCTTCAGCGATAACTGAAACAATAAGAATCAAACTTAAAAATTGAAGATATTAAAAAGTAGTAGAATTACGCTACAGGGCTCAGACAATCATGTTCTCTAACAGCGTGTTGATGAGTTTAGTGGCAGCAAAATAATAGCCGTTACGCCACGTTTAATGAGCAATAACTGCTAAGCCGAAGCTCGCGCTATAACACGCACAGAGTTTTCCCAGACTCTCTAACTTTCCCTTCTAGAATTCGATATTTCAACGTTTCCTCCCACTGGTAGAATTTGCCTTCCTTTACGCGGACTACCAAATTTAAATATTCTGACACTGGCAATTAGGGGAATGAAGGCTTATAGGAAAGAGCTTCAAATTAAATTTAACTGGTTATTTAAAATAAATATAAATCCCTACAAAGTATACAAGTAAGGCAATTTTAATTTAAATGATAAAAGAAGAGTACTTACATTTTTGCGCTCTAGCAGCGTTGAGGAAAATTGATGTTTTTTTAGAAACACTAATAAAATGTTACCACTAAGATACTAAAAGAAGCCACGAAAAGTGCTCTAAAGTATGGCTTACCGGCATTTGCGCTTTGATTCAGAACTATAAGCTGGATTTGCGCTTTGAAATCGTTTTCTATCCGCTGTTGATCGAACAATATTATTGTTTCGCAATCAACTTGTTAGCGATTCATTATTGCTTACTATGTCAGGACTGTGTGTTCGATGCATATTCTTGGTGAACATCTTCGTGTAAATCTTAAGTCCTGATCTTGAACAGGGAGCTGAATGCAGCTATGTTCTGTGGTAGAATACTGTGATTAAGTGGTAGAATAACTATACGTAAGAAGGATGTAAAATCCTCTTTTATTAAACCACAATTACATACAGCCACTTCCCAACTCGGGAGGGATACAGAAAATAACGACCGCACTTGGGTCTAAATTGAACAATCAAATAATTTAAACTAAAAGCTAAGTAGAAATTAAATCGTATTTGCTCACAGTGCTCTAAACGCGAGGTTGGCCTCTAAACTAAATGGTGCGTAGCAAGATTTAACTAATACTATCGCACTTAGAATTACTTCAATAAGTAATAGCGTAACAGCGCTACGGCTTAGAATTTAAATACTAGTTGGTCAGGCGAACGTTGAATAGAGTAACAGTGGTCTGAGACGAAAAGCTCTCGCACAGTGAGAGGTTCCTACCTCTCGTTTAAGTAGAACTTGGCTCCACTACAAATTAGCATTAAGCTGAAACGCGCGCTTATTCTAACAGGAAGTTGAAATAAGAACAGATAGAAAAAGGCAAATTAAAATAAAACTTTGTTAGTTTAACTAAAACCTTACAACTAAAGGTCAGCGAGAAAATTGAACGGAAGGGTGTTCTTTGCCTGACAATGGTTTCTAAAATATCCTTCTAAAATATTTTTCCCAAAAGAAAGAAAAGGTGAGAAAATATTTTTCCGGCCACGGAGGTGTAAAGATACCTTAATACCTTGATACCTTGACTATGACAGTGATAACATCTGAAGTTGAACTCTTTAATGCAAGGGAGCTGGTAACAGACGGAGAAAAAAAACGAAAGCATGCATAATAACAATGCATAATAAAATTAATTCCAGGAAGGTGATGAATTTAGAACTCGCCTACCTCATTTAAGGCTCACTAAGAACAAGACTTAAGTCAACATCATCTCGAAGAATAACAATATCAAACAGCTCTCAACCTTGAAAACGAGACATGCATTCCTTTCACCACTGATACAAAATCATTCCCTCTTTTCAAAATTCCAAAGATACATATGGTTCATTTAAATAACTTTTTAACGTAGTTTATAAATTAAAAAACAAAAGGTATGGAAAACGTTGATAAATATCAAAACTTGAAAAGTAGCTTTTCATATTCATAAATACTACCTAGTACTTGCATCCCCCTAGCAGAGAAACCCTAATCTCGATAGTTTTGGCTGAGTACTTTGGAAGCCTTTCTAAGAGTCATCGAAGATATTTTCAAACTTCATGTCTCGAGGAAGACTTGGCATAATTTGACGCTTTAATGCTCTAATAATATATATGGGTTTATTGTTTATTTATTTAGGATGCAGTCTGCCCCGCCTGATGACACAACGGGGTTGCGGCCACATTATATGAGTATTAGCACATATGTGTTAATACCCATATACACATTAACTCACGGCTTTGGTGTCCAGAGAGGCAATGGTTTGCCTTTGTAGTTGCTTTATGAAAATCCTTATGGTATATTCATTATTGCTACCTCGACCTTCTGAGTATATTTATCTTTTATATCCAAAATTGAGTAATGATGAAGAAATTTTTTAGTAACGTACATATTGTAATCTTTCTTTCCAGAATATTGCTCAAAAGGACTTTCTAATACTGTGCCTTTTTTCTATTAATAAATATATCAGGACTTAGTGTTCTGTGCATCATTTTTGGAAATATAAATACAGTCTGTAATCGGGTTCTTATCCTCAAGTTCTAAGTCCTGAACTGGAACAGTGAGCTGATAAAATGTAAGCTTTGTTCTGATGTAACTGCTGGGCTGGATAATAACTGCACGTGAACGGATTTGAAATCCTCTTTTATTAAATCACTATTATTTACAAACTTCCCAACTCGGGAGGGATACAGAAAGTAAAAGACCGCACTTGGGTCGAACTTAACAATCAAATAATTTTAAATAGATACATAATAGAAATTAAATTAAACTTTGCTTCGCAGAGCTAATCGCGGAAGTTGGCCTCTACCTGAAAGGGTGCGTAGCAAGATATACTAATACTAGCGCACTTCAAATTGTATTACAACGCAATCACGTAGTAAGCACTATGGCTTATAAATTTAAACTGCTAGCTGGTCAGGCGAACGTTGAGCAGAGTGACCGTGATCTGAGACTAAGCTCTCTCACACTAAGAAGTTTCTACCTCTGGCTTAAATAGTACTTGGCTGTACTTCAAAATTAGCATAAGCTGAAAACGCGCGCTTCTTCTGACGGGAAGTTGAAACAGAGAGGAGATAGAAAGTTTTAAATTAAAATAAAACTTGGTTAGTTTAACTAAAACCTTACAAATAAACCTTTATGTTTAAAAAAATTGCAAAAGCAAAGAACGAATTTTTTTTAATTCAACAGCAAAGATTTAATTTCATGAGTTTGGCAAAAGTAGGTTTAATTTTTATTTAAAAAGAAAAGCTATTTCGGAAAGGATAGTCCTTTTATCAACTTTTCTGTCCTTGCCCTTTTTAAATTAAAAAAATATATCAAATTTTTTAAAAATTTCTAGCAGCTGAATGATGACATTCGACGTTGTAATCTGAACACTCGGCCCAAGCGTGTGCCGAATTTCCTGCGGTTTTTTGTAGCTAAGGCTCTCGTTAGCCGCAATCTGCGCTCCTTGATGTAATTCCCTCGGCATAGTAACCCAATGAAAAATTGTCATATTTTTCGTTGTTTCGAAATAACTATAAATCTTGATATGAGGAAGAATCAAGTTCACTAACATCTGAAAAAATTAGATAATGCAAAATATAAAAAAGATTATCGATGACTTTAAATTACTTATTCAATAATTACTTATTTTGAAGATTGCTTTGGGGAACATTCTTTAATCGGCAAACTGACAATTCGATGGATAATAAAAATTTGTTTCCAACATACCATAAATTTGTTGAAGTTATTAAAAATTCGAAGATAAAAGTGTAATATCTGGCTTTCTTTGCTATGATAAATTTAACGTGATCTTACGAAGAAACGTAGCGACTTCTCGCCACAGGCGTGAATAATACCAACACAGAAGAAGGCTGAAATAAACCTCCTATCATTCGTCAAGCTATTAACATAAATGCACGTACTTCGTGTTCACAATAACAACGACGACTTGCGGTGGAACTTAAAAGTAATTTAACAATAAATTCAAAGATAAGTAGTAGTGCTGGACTACAGTTTAGATTAAGGATAACTAGGCTGACTCAACAACCTACCCAGTGATATAATTATTAAATAGCCAAAAGGCGTATCAGCAACTCAGCATAACAGCAGCGAAGACAAAATAGTAACATGCGCTTGCTGGTGAAATCACGCTCTGAATAAACTACTAGTTCGTCTGTTTTTATACTCTCTTTACTTTAAATTTGCATCCTGGCGAGGAAATGCGAGGGGAAAATGAGAGGTTCATGAAAGATACCAAACTTAAAATCATTTGTTATGCAAACTAAAGGGAAAATCCTACAAAAGGAAAGCTGGAGCTAAATATGGATGACCTTTTTGATAAAGTAACATTAACTCAAGAAACTTTGAAGTTCTGAACATGTAACGAAATCCAAAACGTTAACTAGCAAATGTGACAACATTTCAAAAAACACTGACTATAAAGATATGAATATTTAAAAAATAGTTCCGTATTTATTTTCAATTCCTAAATATCAGTATATTGTAAAATAACTTTTAGTGTCATTTCAACTAAACGGAGAAGTGGACGAAATAGTCATCGAATTGAATATATAACAAATTAATTATTTATGTGTATTAATTTTAAAGAAAATTCTAAATTTTCCGAAAAACTAAAAAGTGATGAATTTTTCCCAAGTCTGCTAAAAAAAGTCAGAAGCAATATAATTTTAAAAATTAAAAATTTACTTCAGGTAGCTTTAAAAGTTTCAAAACGTTTTTCACATTTTTTAATTCTTTTAACTAAATTCTAATGATTACTCCAATACTGCACGTTTTGTGTTTAATAAGTCTATATATTGCTGCCTGCGTACGGTTTCGTAATAGACTGAATGCACAAGTCCGAAAAAAAGTTAGTAAAATTTTTCTTATCGCAAGAAATATAACAAAACGATGGAATTTTCCGCAGAGATATTCGTACTATATCACAGTATTATGCAATATAATTAAAACCTTAAACTACTCAAAACGTTAAAAACACAACCCAATGCAAAGAAAAAGCTAATCCGATCTCACTGCGAATTCGCTACAATCAACAACAGCTCACTGAACAACAACTGAATTGAGATGCCTCTCTCAGGTTTTTGAAGCCTTTTTAATCGGTCGAAAGAAAGTTCTGGTAATTTCTGTCTTCTCGAGATTTCTGGAAAGCAAAAGACTATAATTACGAGATATCTATTTATTAAATGCTCGTGCTTCTGTAGTTTTACTTTTCCGGCGTAACTTTCTCTAAAAATATGTCTCGTGCTGCATTGCACAGGGATATAAAATAATTTTAATTATAATTCTACTAAAACTAGCTCACTAAATACGAAATCCGTAACACTGCCCCCTTCCCAAGGACTGCATGTCCCGGACAGTACAATCCCTGGACAGGATGACAAATTTACAACTAAGGCATCAATGCAATAATAAAACATTACATTGCAGTAACAAACGACATAAACAATAATTGCAAAAAGTAACTTAAAAAAAATCAAATACTATAAAATACTAAAAACAAATCAAACCAAATACAAATTAGAAAAAAAAAAGAAACATGGTTTTATACTATTTACATTATATACACTACGTACTATGGCCATAGTAAGGAGCTAACATCCCGTAATGAACAACTTTAGGTTTAGAGTTCGATGACATACGGATCCGAGCCACGATCTCGTTCAAACTGTTTAGGACTGCGCAAATACCATCCCAAGGTGACTGTAGTTTAGGACAGAGTTCTTTCTACTATAAATAAACGGAGAAATCCACAACCACACCTCCAATATGGAGTGAGTCCCAGAGTGGCCAATATTGTTTTGTGGTCGGGGTATCGATCGAAATGTCCTGCCAGGTAGGTTTTCTGTTTGAAGACTCCATTAAATCAATCATTAAACCAATTCCATTAAACCAATCAATTAATTATTGCCAATTATTATTATTTATCAATTTATGGGTTTAATGTCGCCGTCTCCCAGTTCGTCTTTCCTGATTTCTGTGTTGCTTCATGAGTCTCAATCAGCTGATATTGACGTTGTAATATGTCGTGCGACCGGATTAAGCAGTTCATATTTCGCTTCGACACTGAAAAAATATCGGCAGCTTTCTGGGCAAGGTCTTCTAGACATGGCGTCGGCGTTTCCGTGTGATGATCCCTTCCTATGAAGGATAGTGATATCGTCCGATGCTGAAAGGAATTTGTTGTTTTTGAAGTCCAAGAAAAAATTGCATTTTCTTAAAAAGTCCAGTCCAAGTATGCAAGGATCTGTAATATCTGCCACATATGCCGTGTGATGGTAGGCGGCACTTCCAAACGTGATGGTCACGTTTAACTTCCCATCTATGTCGATTTTATCACCAGACGCAATCTTGGAATAAACTCCATCGATATGCACATTGATGAATAATCCATTACAGCTGCTACTCACTGCAGAAATCTTGAAAGCTTTAACATGGGTTTTTTCACTATTTTCAAACTCCGTTCCGCGATATGGACATTAATTTGTTTCCTGCGTCGTTGCGGAGAAATGGTTTTATTATCCGTGCCTCGGCGTGTTTGGAAGTTCCTTCGTACATGGCCTTCAGCTCCGCAGTTCCAGCACTTAGTTTTGGTTTCTTGTCACTATTTTTCCGTTATATGACATCTAATTGTCTGTTTAAAGCGTCTGTCTTATTTTCCGTGCCTTTGTGGTGTTCTGCGGTTCCTTCGTATGTGGCCTTCAGCACAGAAGTTCCAATACTTTACGGTTTCTTGTCGCTAATATTCCATCTCAAGGCATTGAGTTCTCTGGTTAAATCATCTGTTTTATTTTCTGTGCCCTAGAGTGTTCTCCAGTGCCGTCGTATGTGGTCTTCACTACCACATTTCCAACACTTAAGTCAGTTTGTTCTCACTCGTACTCCGTATTAAAGTAAGCATATGCAAATCCGTATGAAGCATTGATATGCCTGGATAAATCATCTAAAGCAGCTCTGGTTGGGTGGCGATCTCTACAAGTTGCTTGCTGGGATGCCTCGAATTTCATGGTGTACACTACAGCGCTTTTCCAATTTTTGACATCCGCCACTCATACAGCTTTATGTATTTCAGGATCCCGGATGCCGTCGATAAAGTACTGCAGGGACAGGATTTCCCTTGTTTCTGTCGGGCATTCTGAAAAGGCAAGGTGGGACAGCTTTTCTACATCAGTGGCGAGTTCATCAGTGTTTCCGTGGTCTTCTGTTGACGGGATTTTAACTACAGTAATCTTTCAAGCACTTCTCGCCAAAGCGCAGCTCCAGCGTGCCGGGTAAATCTTTGAAATCTAGCCTCTGGTTTTCGGGAAGAGTCTGAAGGATATCTGCTGCATCTGCTCTCAGAGAAGCGGAGAGATGACAGGCCTTAGTTTGGGAATCAGAGGTCTTCACATCATATGTGGATAACTTCAGAGATGGACGAGAATTGCTTCCTACTGTCGCTATGCATAGCTTTAATGTGTCAACTTCTTTGGCGACGACAACACAAACCCTGTTTTCAATCTGTTGGTCGAATTGTCCTTGTACGGCAGAAACACATCTTCAGTTAGTTGTTCGATTTGTTGTCGCACGTCCGAAAGTCTTCCTTCGATTCATTCTTTCACAGAAGAAACACTTTCTTAAATGTATCGAACTTTATTTTCAACAGCATCTATTCTACCTTCCATAGCCTGTAATTTGTTTTCTATTATGCAGGTAATTTCTTTTTTTTTATTTCCTCTTTACCTGCTTCAATCTTTTCTTGAACGGCTTCTGTAACGGAATCTTGGCCAGACTTCATCTCTTCTTTATCTGGTTTCATCTGCTCTTTACAGGATTCTTGGCCAGCATTCATGTCTTCTTGGTCCGCTTTCAATGCTGCAAATTCAGTTATCAACTGCCTTAATTGTTCTTCCATCGCTCTTGTTATTGACATCAACCTCTCTCCTGACACCAAAAAGGGTTGCGTGCGTATGGTTTCGTAATAGATTGAATGCCCAAGTCCGATAAAAAGTTAATAAAATTTATTCATATCACAAAAAATATAACAAAACGCTGGAATTTTCCTCAAAGGTATTCGTACATTATCACTGTTTTACGCAATATAACCAGTAACTATATTTTAACTACTCAAAACGTTAAAAATACAACGCAATGCAAAGAGAAAGCTAATCTGATCTCACCGCGAATTCTCTACAATCGACAGCTCACCAAAAAACAACAAGAACTGAATTGAGATGTCTCTCTTCGGCTTTTTGAAGCTTTTTAATCAGTCGCGAGAAAGTTCTAGTAATTTCTGTTTTCTCGAGGTTTTTGGAAAGCAAAAGAGTATAATTACGATACATATATTTATTAAATGTTAAATGCGAGTGCTCCTGTATTTTTGCTCTTGAGGCGTAGCTTTCTTTTAAAATATGTCTCGTGCTGCATTGCACGGAAATATAAAACAATTTTAATTCTAAATTCTGCTATAAATAGCTAGCTAAACACAAAATCCGTAACAATATTAGATTCTAAATTACGAAAAAAAAATTTAGATTGTTTTCGAAGTTTTAAGAAATTGCTCATTCACAGTAACATTAATTCTAAAATCCATTTCCAATAACTTACAATAGTAGAGAAAAGGAATTAAATATATTTTATAAAGTCCTTTATTACAACTCGCCAGAGTTGCCAACCATTCTCTGAACACTTATCGACCGTCTTTGTAATTCAAAGAGCATGTTGAATATGTACAGCGAAAAGCAAACGCAGCATCTCTAAATTGTCTAATTGGACCAAATTCCATTAAGCATCAGAGTTAAAAAGAACTTTTTCTGACTCTAATAGGCCTATTTTATATTACGCATTTCCTGCCTGGGCCACTGCGCTTAAATCTAAACCTTGAAAAATCAATGTGCTTCAAAATAAAATTATGAGGAATATTGTGAACACTCCGTGGTTTGTACAAAACGTTCAAATCCACAAGCACTTAAAGACGACTTAAAGACGTCTAATTATATAGCACAGCCATTTTCAAAATTTCAATTCCCAGCTATTGCTAGGCTTGCAGACTATGATCCGAAAATTACCACAAAAGGTCTAGGCCTATACAACACAATGCAAAGTGTGGTGAAATATTATTATTGTTTCTAACACTGTATAGTATATCTATTATTATTATTTCTCTCCTTATCTCTATTATCTATTGCTATCATTTCTGTTGTATTTTATCTAACGTTATTATTTCTTTCCATGTATATATCACTTAAGCGTTTCTTATACTTATTATATCTTATCAACAAGTACTTAGCAGTAGAAATTTAAAATTGATAAAATCCCAAATCGAACCGAAAAGGGGATGAAATCCCAAGTCGAACTTGAAATGTACGATTTTTTAAATTTTTATAATTTTTTATATTAATTTGATGAGATTGATTTTATATTAATTTGATGAGATTTTCCATTTTGAAGAGAAGTCCGGCTTGCCATACTCTGTCGAATGCCTTTTCTATGTCTAAAAAGCATGCAGTAACACCATTTTTCTTAATAAAAGCGTCAGCAGTAAATTCAGTCAGCATTAATGAGCTCATGTGTGGTACTATGTCCTTCGTGGATAATATTCTTTACTAGGTGATTAATTAGCCGAATTTGAATAATTTTTTCAAACATTTTACCAGTGCAGGGAAGCAGGCTTATTGGGCGGTAACTGACGGTTTTCTTTTGGATTTTTACCTGTTCGAAAGAAGTTTATAACTATAGCATGTTTCCATTCATGTGGGAAATAATTTAAACAAAGGCAGGCATTAGAGAGATTTGTTAATAATACGATGTAACGCCAGGGAAGTTCTCTAATACATTTATTGGAAATCGAATCGTATCTTTGTGATTTTCTGATCTTGAGATTCTTAATGATGTTCTATACTTCTCGTTCTGTAATTCTCGTTGAATTCTTGGACTTCTTGTTCAGCTTCAGGATCGAAGTTGGGATTAAGAGTAAAGATGTTTTCAAGGTGCTGAGCTAAAACTTCTGCCATTTCCTGTTCAGAATAAACCAGTCAACTAGGGGTATTGAGAGGGCGGATGCGATCCGCAAGTGGCTTTTTAAGAGCTCTGACAATTTTCCAAATAGGAGTAGGTTCATATTCCATGTTATTTAGGAGTTCTTCTCATGTGCTTGATCTATAATCACTGAGTAACTTAGAGATTACTTGAACTTTTTGATTACCGACTCTTTTTAATCTTTGATCTCCAGTATTTCTTCATTGTTTGCCAATCTATTCATATCTTTTTTTTTTTTTTTTTTTTTT
>KK121936.1:199106-210048 GCA_000611955.2 Stegodyphus mimosarum
TTTTTTTTTTTTTTTTTTCTTTCGAATATAATCTGGAAGTGAATTTTGAGAGCGATCTTCTTTAATGGTAGTAGCTTTTCGTAGAGCACTTTGCATTCTGGAGTAGATTTTAGGGGCTTCATTTTCGGTACCAGAAATGTTAGCAAGATTAGGGTGATCATTTGGGATTTCAATAATAGTATAAAATTTCTCCCAATTAACAATACGTTTGAAATTTTGTTCATTTTGTTCAAAGCCATTTAGGATGAATTCAACGGGTAAGGGATCAGATGACATTTATTGCAAGGCATCAAGTTAAGGAGTTTGAATAATATTTTTAGAGATGTCCGTAACTTCCGAAGAGCCTGTGTAGTGAAATTTAGTAGGAGTTTCCGGTCCGAGTACTTTACGATTATTGTGAAGAGCATAATTATCGAGAACAGTGCCATTATGTTGGTTCTACCTGAATTCCAAGGCGGAAGTTTAGAGTTTAGATCTCCAGCAATAAATAACGGAAGATCTGTGATAATTAAGCAATCTAGTCTCTGTTGGTAATTTGGCTTCCTGGAGGGTTATAAGCGGAGATAAATAAATAAGGATCACCAGTTCTGTAAAAAATGATAACCGCGGCGTGCTCAATGCACGTATTTCTAGACGTCTCATATAAAGTTGACTGAAATGATTGTTTAGTATCTCCTTTGTTATGTAGACGGTCGTTGCGATATACTTTATATCCAGCAATTTTAAAACGATCACATCGACGTAAATAAGTTTCATTGATAAGCATTATGTCAGTATTATGTTTATTTAAAAAATTCTGCAATTAAGTCACTTGTCGTTTAATGTTGTTTGCATTAAAATAGGCGATACTTAAACTTCACATAGTAGTATCTGTTATATGTAAAGTTCTCTGCAGAATTTTATGGGCCATATTCCATGTTCATTAATAGGTCAAGTGCTTGCATCCCAATTTGCATTTTGTCCAAAATGGATTTTAATTTTTAAAATCTTTCAGAAAGGGTTTTAGCCGAAGGTAGGTATTTTTTTCAAAAGGTATTTTTAATCCAAGATGGGTTAAATTAAATATTTGTTTGCCCTTTTTCATTTGGAGGTACCTCTACTAAGAATAGCAGTAAGGTTTAATTTCGTCATCTGTTTTCCTAGTTATTTGTTTTACTGATTTAACAGGTATATCTTTTGCTATTAGGGGTTCTTCAAGTTCAGGGTTTTTCATTACTGCACCAATAGGTTTATTTTGTGTTAGAGGGAAGGTATGGTAAGAGCATTGACGCTCGTCTAGTAGAGCAATAACTTCACGATAGTCATCAGAAATAAAAGCTTTGATGTGAAGATCTCCACCTTTCAAATTTCCTTCAACTTTTCCAACCCCATACTTGCATATCATCTCTGATCGATACCCCAATGATCGACATTGGCGACAATTATAGGGAGAATTCTCCGTGCCATTTCACGTGGTGTAATAAAATCATTATTGGGATTTTCATTGGAGTTACTAACTGCCATTTCATTGTTATCAGATAGAGTACTGAACTTGTTTTGATGGCCATAATCCTGTGTTTCTCTTATATTCCGTTTATGAATTTTTTTTAGGTTATTCCATTCTGCTCCAGATTTTTTAACTGAATAGAAGTTATAGAGGCAGCCGCTTTTCTTTTTTCCGATTGGTTAGTCTCAGCTGTTTCCTGATTAGCGCATTGGATGAGTTTAATGTCATTACTTTGAATGATTTACAGTATTTAAGAAAATTCCATTCTTAATTTGTCGGAGTTCCTTTAAATCAGTGGAAACGTATTTAGCTTCAAATAACTCAAAACTTTGTCTAAAAATATCAATCCTAGCATTCGGATCCAAGTCCTTTACCATATCCATCATCAAAGAAAGCAAAACGAAGTGAAAACTATATTTAACTTAACGACACTTAAGCTATGAAGCCTAGTCAATATCAGAAAACGTCATTCTCTGCATCTTCAAAACAGAAGATCTTTACAATGAACCTCGGAGTTCAAACGAAAAACTCACTAAGCTTAATTAGACTTAGCTACACACAACACGAAAACGCTATTTTTTCAGTTTCACTTATAATCAAAAATACAAAGTCACATTAGACAATTAAATTGCAATTTAAATGAACTTAGAAACTCAAAATAGCACAAATTCAACAGCTCACTAACTTCTGTGCCAAGGTCTACAGAAGGTCGAAGCATGAGTGACCCAAAACTGTCGAAAGACTTTCACTATTCTACTGTTTCAAATGTAAAAAAATATGGCTGCTATGGTAAGAAAAGTTAGGTTTAGCAGCACTTGCACAACTTTTAAATTGTCGATAATTCTACAACTATTGCATGCAAATTAATTAAAGGCATAAAAACCTTAACCCGAAGATAAGAACGACATAATTCAACCATTTTTAAATCAAAAAATGCGCAATTTACCAACATATAGAAATTAAAACAAAGTGAGCTCACGGAGCCGTGTAACAGAGTGGGTATATATATATATATATTGGTGCGGCAGATTTCAACTAAAAAGAGAAGTGCACAACTACGTGAAATTTTGTATGTAGCAGTCCTATATACAAAATTTCAATGTTCTGAGGCTATTCGTTTTTGAGTTAGGCCAGTTACATTCACATATACATATGTATGTACGTACATATGTATGTATTCATACATGCAGACGCCATGAGAAAGCCTCTTCTGAATTCATTTTAAATCAGTCTTATAATTCGTTTGGGGGAAAAGAGTCCTTTATTCTGTCCTTTGCGTACAGATGTCATGCAAAAACATCGTTAAATTAGATTCGATAGCGATCAAAATGGATATTTTCGTTAAAATATGATACCCGGAATTTTTTGTGATTATAACACTTCCTTTACATTTTGCAACGAAGTAAAAAGGAAAACTTGAAAAAATTTATCTCAATTCACTGCATTTTGCTTCAACAAAATCTTTCCGCAAAACTAAACATTTTGCAAGACACTCTAGATTGTCCATTGTCACTATTTCCATTGTCAATTATATTTGCATAAAGGCAATATATCATCGTGAATTTCGGTAGATGCTAAATTTAGACGAGGAAACGTACTGTCTGTCTACGAGAAGAATACTTACCACCATAGTGTCTGGCGGGTGGCTGTCGCTATAGCAACAGGGCTAGTGTATTTCAAATACGGCCAAAACAACGGTTGCCAATTCACCTTTAAACGCTCCAAGATGGCAAACTGAAAAGTAAAGTTTCAAGACACGGCTACGGAAAATGGGTCAAGGCTTGTTTCTATGGCAGCAGACAACTTCAGACTAATTGGCGGGAGCTTTTGTTATGATAGACAGACTGTATAGTGTTGATCTACCGTACTCTGCAAGGTTCGCCGGCTATCAGCAGGACAGGTTTTGACAAAAGTTTTAACTTTACGACGAGAAATTTTAAACTTTTATTAAGAACAGGAAAAACTATGTGATCTATCAGACGAAGCATTTTGCAGAAACATTGCATTTTTGTCTGATATTATGACAAAACAAAAATATTTAAATATTTGCCTGCAAGGTAAAACGAAGCATATATATGAAATGTGGCAAAAGATCCAAGCTTTTCGAAAAAAATTAACATTTTTCAAAACATTTTTCACGCTCAGAAATATCACTTCCGAGCTAGCAAAAATGTAAAAATAAAACATTCGATGAATATGTAGGTGTCTTGGAAATTTAATAGAAAAATTTCAGAAGAAATATTTTCAGATTTTAACGAGCACACTTCGGTTATGAAACTGGCATTTGAACAACATTTAGTACATATATCCAAAGCTCCCAGGCAACTACAAATTGAGTTATATGAGCTGCGAGAAGATAGTATTTTCAAATCTCTTTTTGACGCTAAAAAGGATCCCATAGAAATCTGGAAAAATGCTGTTGAATATCCATGCCTACGAGAAGCCTGCACGCCGTTTACTTTCCTGCTTTGGAAGTACTGCGGTGAGTCAACATTTTCTTTCATGACAAAAATTAAAACTAGATTAAGAACGCAAATTGCAGATGTTCATTTAGAGAATCTACTAACGCTGCGTGTTACGAAGCTTGTCCAAATATTCAATTCCTTTCAGGCAAGAAACAAATGCAAATATCCCACTAAATTAAAATTTTGCATCGAATTTTAACATTATTATATATACTGCTCTGTGTTGGTTTTTTATAAATTAATATTATTACGTTTCTATTTTCTTTTTAATGTAATAAATTTATTGAAAAATACTTACCCTTCATTATTTTTATTTGAAAAAGTATTTAAATATATGTAGTCGTTTATTAAAAAAATATTAAAGATTAATTTTATAATAAGTTATTAACATATAAAAATATTTTATATTGTAAATTTTTATTTTACTAAATGACTTAGCTCAGATGACCATCGGTGGTCCGGTGTGCGGGCTTCAAACCCGTAGCTTACGAGAGTCCGAGTGGTTCGATTCCACCCTCTGGGCGTGGCTGATATTTACTCCTTTTCCGGTCAATGTTCTTACTTATCTTGTGCCTTGTGCATAATTATCAAGAGCCGGAAACGTCGCGTAGCAACAGCGACATCCGGCCATACATATAATGACAATGACAATGACAATAAATGACTTAAATGTTTTTCTGTGCTTTATTTCTATCTAATGCAATAAAATGGTAAAACTATAAAACAACTATAACAATTTCACAAACGTCGCATTTATAGTTATATCAACTTATGTGGCCTCCTTTATCACAGCCTAATTTAAATATGGCCTCTTTGTAAAATGGTTCCCCATCTCTGCTGCTCTAAGGTATCATCTGACAGTTACGTTTTGAAGGAGTAAAAGTGTTTTGGAGCTGGAAACCGACTGTTCGTGGCTTTTGATATTAACAAAGGCAATTTTCCGCCTTCATTACGTTACTTTATGCTAAGATTATAATGGATATTTTACCAAGCCTTCATTTTTTTCGGTAAAATGTCAAATTTCTACCTAATGCTCGACTCATAAAACTTACTTCTGTGTAGGCCCCGCCCCCTAGAACTGCTTAAACGTCTGAGAAAAATTGAGTCTGCGAGCATTACAAATATTAAGCTTAATCATAAGACACAACCAAAAATTCACCGCATCATTATTACATTAATTATCCATTCATCGCATCATTATTACATGTAATTCCACGATTTCGTTAACAATGAGTGACGTAATAAAGCCGTATATGTCACACCCCTCTCCATGTTTGATGAAATCAGATTTGCAATTGTTAGACCGCATTTTTACTATTAAAAATAATAGTAAATTTACAAGAGGGTTTTATTTAAGTTTCGCCTGTACACAATTATTTAAATAATCTTAAGTATGAAAACGAATCAAGAGCTAAAATTCCATGAAAAATAGGTATAGGTGTGGCTTAAGGTCTTTAAAGATAACCAAACCATGACCAAACTAAGGCGTAATAAGGTGGTGCCATCTATACATAGTAATTGCAACTTAAAACAGCAAACTAGTTTGATATGATTCTTTTTTTTTTTTTTTTGCAAACAACGGGAATGCCTGATGATAGCAATAAAAGCATTTGACTGCTAAAGAGAACTGAAGCTTAGTTATAGTATATAGATTTAATATACTCGATTACGTCATTTTAAAATACTTTTTTTTCAGAAAAACCTTTCCTGTAGAATTCGTTATACGCATACAGTAGTAGTACATAAGAAGTTACATACTAGAATACATGAAATCTGATAGTGATGAAAAAATATTTTGTTTCTAAGTGTTATATACTTGTATTTGAACGCATTTGGATGGGACTAGGGAATAGGAAAATAGTAAAAAAGAAAGAACAGAATGGGTTGAATGGTATAAAATTTGCAAGAAGACAGGCCTAAAAACAGAAAGTAACAGAATGGGTTGAATGGCATAAAATTTGCAAGAAGACAGGCCTATGCCTCAGATAACTGAGGAGCAAACGAAAGTGTGACTAACAGGTTCTCAACATAATTTCTTTAAATTAGGAAGTACACTTTCTTACTCAGATTTAGAAATTATAGTGCACTGAATATCTTGCGCTGAAATGACCAACTAAATCTTTAGTTTACATTTAGAATACAAGAAACAAGAAATTCATCAGATTACTTTCAATACAACTAACTGTTATAATTACGATTGCTTTTTTAAACAATGACAATGATGTATCCAATTATTTAAAACTACATCAATACATATATGTCTGAAGAATATTATACTCACCACTTAAGTTATTGCTTATTTAATTTAGCGTATAAAAGTCTGAAATGCGCATCGTTTAACCGCCCAGATGACCATCGGTGGTCCGGTGTGCGGGCTTCAAACCCGTAGCTGACGAGAGTCAGAGTGGTTCGATTCCACCCTCTGGGCGTGGCAGATGTTTTATAAAAATTATGAAGTGAAGTATAATTCAAACTTTCGTTTAAAATAACCCTTCACATCCCATTAATTTTGGAGTTTCCTCTTTCTGTCATAAACATGTATAAAATAAATACTGATTTGAAGCATTTAAAAATTAATCCATGTTATTTATATACAGGAAGCATCAATCATTCCTTAATTGATAATTTTCTTGGATTGCATAAATTATATTTTTATTTCACTTGTTTATTTTATTAGCTAATAATAAGAGCAAGCTTCAGCAAACATTGTTCACGATACGTAGAGTCAGTCAGTGATTTTATAGCCGAATTATTGCAAATAATGCAACTTTACCGGCTCAATGACAAAATTTGCCTAAAAAGGCCACAAGACGTTGAAAGTCCAGACAAATAAAAAATAAAAGAGTAAAGGTCAAAAGGGAAGCCACAAGTGGCAAATACAAGACGACTGAAAAGATATACAATGCATAATAAATATAAAATATACAAGTTTAAATACGATACAGTATCATGAGTTACAAAACAGTTAATGTAAATTGAAAAGTATAAGTAAGGTAGGCACCAAACATGTACAGGATATGATACGTAGAGGATGAATGCAAAGTATTTTATACAAAAAATGCATATTTGGTGCTGAGGCATTATGGGGAAGAAAATAAAAATGGTTGGATCACTCTGAAATTTCGGATACCTATTACTAATGTCATATTTCTCAGTAGAAAAGATTTTTCTCGTTTATTTTCCATTTATAGGTCAAAATTTATAGGTCGCATTTATAGGTCATGTATAAAAACCTGAAAAACATGTACAAAAATAAAAAAAATAAATAAATAAAAAATCGTAATGAATTTGGAAAATCATATTCTTTTGTCAGTTAAACAGCCCACATCTGTGAAAATGAATTTAAAAAATTGCAAAGCAAGAAAATTCTTGTTTACCACATAAAAGTTTGCCATTACTTAATGAAATAAATAAATCTCGCTCGTTCGAAAATTGACAATTAATACAAATTTCTTTAGCAAATGTGTCCCTAAAATAGTAATAAAAAAAAACTGAGGGGTTTCAGATTTTAAATTACGTCTAAAGGGGCCTTTTTTTTTTTCCTTCATTTTAAGTGTTACCTTTATTTATTAAATATCATGTTCTCCGCACTTAAACCATAAAATTCAATTCAGCAGCAATATCGCAAAGTAATTTAAAAAGGGCATATCTTTGGAATTTCCGATACACAGTCTCACGTGCTGGAGGTAATATTTTTTTTCGTACAGTGTGAAATCGTTGAGTTTCTTAATGAAAAACTCACAAATGCTTTACAAAATATGAAATAGATAATAACACATATTCCAAATTCCAAATTTGGGCTTCCAGATGCACATATTGGGGTGGAAACGTACATTGTTCAAAAATTGATGGCTGTAGGTAGCGTTGTTTTATCACAGTGCGAGAAATATATACACATTTATGCAGATTCTTCATCATTTAATTTCTTTAAATATAATACGGGGTGATAATATTTGGTGGCAACAATTTGGAAAGAGGTTCACACTTTTAAAGTTTTCGACACAAAATGTCAAAATGAAATTAATAGCTCTTTGGGCTAAAAATCACATATAGTTCAAGCTGTGTATGAATGCAGTGACGTAACCAACCCTGAATCTATGAGGGATGTCCATTTTTTTAAGTGGAATTTCTCCAAAATGGGCTTTTACGCAAGTGAAAAATACCTGATTCAAATTCAAATCCCCGAAAAATTTCATTTTTAAATTAAAATTAATAGAATTAATTTACTTAAGTGAAACTTTTGGAATTTTATGTTTTAATATTACGTTGTAATATTTAGAATTAACCTTTTTATACGTAAGTTTTTCCACTATATACACATGCTTCGAGCTGATGCCCTGATGTTTATATTCTGAGGGCAACTTATAAGCATTGCACGTATAGATCATTTTGTGGTTTTACTGCTGGTGTAATTTATATTTGCGCTAAATACTTTATACAGAAAGGAAACTTTGAATTATAAATATTGAAGGAAATTCCATGTAAATTTGAAAAGCAGAAATTCTCAGAAATTTTATAAGCTTATTATTTTAGCTTACAATATATTAAAAAGTTCTGATAGCTCAATGCACACCGAAATTATGGTTTATTTATTGTGTTACGTTATTTCAGTGTTTCAATTTACATGTTCTGAACAACTGCAAACAAAAAGTTACTGACGCTTCTTAAATTATTCAAACGAACTACAATTTCTCCAGATGAATGAATACAATAATTTTAAAAATTAAAATCTCTTTATTTAGTTAAAATGCATTTAAATTATCATTGCTAACATAAACAACATCAAAAAAGCGAGAAAACACTGCGTTCTAAACATCCTAAACAAACAAACTAATCCTAATCCTAATAATCTCTGGTATACTGGTACACAATCACATTCAGATTTTAACCAGTTCGTTTTGCATATGCCTTAGGCCAATTGCGTATGTAAATAAATCAACGTGAGAACGCACCCATCCTAAGGCGAAGATACTGCGACAGTGGAAAGGGGAGTTTTTGAAAACAATTAAATTGCATGAGGAGAACGAGGGTGAGTTGAGTATGTAATATACAATATAATACTTTGAGTAGTAATAATGTAAATGTCATAAATCATTGAAAATTTCAAATTCTTGAATAATTAAAATTTATGGCAAAATTCTTGTAAATGCTAATTAAATTCGTAACTGAGATAATTTCAGGTCGAGACTTGAGCACATGTGGGTTAAATTGGAGAATTCCTACTGTGAGCGGCAGTTGACACACAAAATATTTATAATAAGCATGATAAGAATAATATAAAAATTATTAGCAGTGTCCACAGCCTGCTCTACTAGGCACAAAGTCCATATCTTTGCAAGTATTCATATATATAATATAACACATGTTTTTAAAATTTTTTACGAATAAATTTTAAGCAGAGTACATAATTGGCCCTACCAAGCCACAAATACGTACAACCCATGAATGCAGTAATAATAATTTATGAAGCTGACGTGGAATTCGGAGGTTCAGCATGCGCCTATTTCAAGAAACCCGAAAGTAGAAAAGCTGCTAGATAGGATTGTATGTCAGGTGAATGGAAACATTTAAATAGGGTGTAGAAAGATCAGCTGAGCAGTTTGATTAAATTTTTCCGTGTAGTATTTGACGCGGAAATTAAATGTGCTCGAGTAGGATCCCATAGCATCAGGTTAAAGGCGGGTGTTGAAAGAAAGCAACCTCATGTTTATAAGGTACCTGAGGCGTTGAAACCACAAGTGAGAAAAAGAAATTGCTGATTTGTTTGAAAGGGGTTTAACTGAACCTTCAACAGCGAAGATAGCTTACCGTTATTGTGTGCGTAGCGAAAAAAGACGGATGCCTACGTTTGTGTTGTGACTACATAACGCAGAAAATCAGATAATCCCACTTCCTATGCAAAACGCAGGGGAGCTTCGGTATAAGGCAGGGGCAGCACATTATTTATCTACGCTAGACATTTTTAAGGGGTATTGGGAAATCCCTATGGAGAAGGAAAGTAGACATCTTACTAGTTTAGTTTCTCCGAAGGGTCAATATCAACGGAAAGTGATGCCGTTCGGTTTGTCAGATGCTGCAGCAAGTTTCCAAAGAGCTATGAACCAGGTTTTTATACCACATAGTGCTTATATGCTGAAAGTTTTATTGATGACATAATTGTTTTTTCATCAACGTAAGAAGACTATCTTAAACATTTAAAAGCTGTACTGAGTACTTTAAGGCTTATTTGTCATTAATTATAAGTCATTAAACATTACGGCTAATTTGGAGAAATTCTCCTTTGCCAAGTCGGAAGTAAGTCATATAGTAGGCTCGGGCAGACACGGCCCGGAATCGGAGAAATTGAATGTCACTAAAAATTTGAAGTCACCTAGAACCAAAAAAAACATTAGCATCAGTGTTAGGATTATACAATTACTATAGGGCGTATGTTCCAGATTATGCAAAAATAGCTGGGCCCTTAACTGATCTTACTAGAGAGTCCACACCTAATGATATACCTTGGGGACTGCAGCCGAGAATGCATTCCAGGGATTAATGGATGCATTGTATGTGGCATCATCCTTATATACCCCGGATATATAGAAACCTTTCGACATTAATACAGACGTCTCACTAATAGGTATCGGAGCGTGTTTACTGCAACGAGATGAGTATGAGAAAGCCAAACATATAACGTTCGCTAGCCAAAAATTAACTAGTGCTCAGTCCAGATGAAGTACTATAGAAAGAGAAACGTATTGTTACGAAAAATTCGGCGGTTGCGCCTGTATGTAAGCTTTCCGGCATAGCACTAGGGTTGCCATAAAATAGTGTATGGTAGGGTTGCCAGATTGGCGACTTTATCGCCCATTTGGCGACCAAATTGGCGATATCCCATGGTCCAATCGGGAAGCTTCTAGAATAACTTCCTGTCGAGATATTTCTCGAAACGTGTCGAACTTAAAGAAAACCTATATAAACCCTTGCGTTTCTGAGAGCAGTTGGTTGC
>KK121936.1:211835-222661 GCA_000611955.2 Stegodyphus mimosarum
TGTTACGAAAAATTCGGCGGTTGCGCCTGTATGTAAGCTTTCCGGCATAGCACTAGGGTTGCCATAAAATAGTGTATGGTAGGGTTGCCAGATTGGCGACTTTATCGCCCATTTGGCGACCAAATTGGCGATATCCCATGGTCCAATCGGGAAGCTTCTAGAATAACTTCCTGTCGAGATATTTCTCGAAACGTGTCGAACTTAAAGAAAACCTATATAAACCCTTGCGTTTCTGAGAGGGGTTGGGAGTTAGTTGTTGCAAGTTGCGAAGTTAGTTGAGCGAGTTGCAGAGTTGCAAGTTAGTTGCGAAATTGTGAAGTGTTGCGAGCAGTGTGATTAGTTGTGAGAATAGCTGCTACGCGAGAGTTTTGTGAACGGAAAGCAATCGAGATAGTGCTTTGCCGTGAAGCTATCTTTACAGTATAGCTTGACAGTGTATTGGTGATTGTTCCACGGTGTTTATTAGAAGTTTAGTGTTGCCGTGAAGCTACCTGTACAGTTACAGCCTGAAGCTGTGTTGCTGATTGCTTCAGCGTATTTATTGTAGATTTTCGACGCTTTTAAAGGTAATTTTGGAACTGTGCTGTAAATAGGGATTCTTGTAAATAAATTGTGCTTTTTATTGTTCTGCATCGTGTTTCTATCGGATACTCTCAAATCCACGAACCCGTATTAACGCAACAGTATGCTATTATTTGGGCTTTAAACAAATTCAAAACATGAACCTATGGAAACAAAATCGTGTTGAATTTACCGACCATAACCCTTTAAAGTATTTGACCGAAGGGATACTTTGTAATGCTAGATTACAAAGATGGGCATTAGCTCTATCTAAGTTCCAGGTGACGGTAATACACGAACAGAGAGCTAAAAACTCGAATGCAGGCGCCTTGTCTAGGATCCCTCACTAAGGTATAAGTGACCAATAAAGGGAAAGAAAATTCAAAAAGAAACGAAACAAATGTTTGGTACCATAATGCCTTTTTGTTTGTTTGTTTGTTTGTTTGTTTCTTTGTTATAGTAACACCAGAAAAGATGATGTTCAATGCTAATATGTCAAAGAGTTATATTGATATTATAACGTTTTATTTTCTAACACTACAGAAATTTGGACATGTGCAATGTTTATGTTTCTTTTTTTTTTCTTTTCTTTTCTTTTTTTTTTTTTTTTTTTGTCTATAACTCTCAACATGACTCTATTTTTGGCTTTCTAGTTTTATCCTCTTTTTTTTTTGTTCTGTGACCAGGGAAAGTGGGCTTTCTTTGTGCGTTTTAAATTTTTCGACTAAGAGTCGGAAATATTTATAAACCAGAGGGGAGGTGTGAAGTTCCCTTCCTTAGCCAAAGACTTTTCGAGAACTTTTTATCCGCGAGGGTGAGAGAATGATAAGGGAAGTGACCGACGACTCCGGAAACCGATCAGGGGATAGCGGTGGAGTGAAAAGAAGGACTTGGGACTTGCGAGGGGACCGGGAAGTATGCCGTATGAGAAATAAAACTAATCATGTTTTTTCGCGCGACTTATGTATATTAATGTATATTACTGATATTTGTTTTATTTGTGTTGTGCGCTGTGATGAGTAATAAATGTGAGAATAAAGCTAAAAAGGGCGTGAAGATTATTTTCTGCTATGGTGAGTGTTTAAAAAATAATGAACCAGCCTCGAGCCCGGAATGGGGCGAGTTAATAACTTATATACAATGACCAATTAATATTATGGTCAGTAGACATAGGTCGCTTCACTACACTCCCAACAGTGGGATCGTAATTAATTATTTCACGTAAGTGAGGATATGAGGAATTTTTGATATTTTTCAAAAATCACGTAAAAATAAAAAAGTATTGTTGCCACTCCTATTGAATGTAGCATTTCCTATATGTTACAATTTAATCATTTCTTTTGTAACTTTATTTGGTGTATGAATCTGGAAGACAGCTTTGTTTTGGAACGTTGTGATCGGAGGAAATTCCCGTTCTAAGTAAGCAGCAGTTAAGTTACGTTACTGAAATACTAAATGCTTTTCATTATTAAGATGTAAGGATCATTTGATCATTATACTGAACTTTACATGTAAATAGTCGCATTTATCTGTACGTGTTCGCAAAAGGAAATAAATTGGATATTAAACGACGTTGGATTTCAAGTCAAAAGAAGTATTTTTCTTAATAACAAAAATAATCATTGCCATTCAGCAACAAGAAAAGTAATAACAAAAACATAAGTTGAAAATCATAGGTGAAATACCAGTTACATTTAAATAATGATATTAATTATCGTACAAACTTTAACAATTCCCATGCGTATAGAAACTGCAACAAAACTGCTGTAATGGACCACAATGTTAAGTTTTGATTATTGTGTCTGATAAATTAAAATTACATTACATATTAATTAATTACATTTCACTTTTATTAGTCCAAAGAGGCAATTATCCCAGAAGGACTATTAATTTCGTTTTGGCATTTTGCGTTGATTCACTAAGAGCGTTGTTTCACTTTTCAAATTGTTGCCACCAAATATTATTGCCCTAATGAAGAATCTGCATAAAGAATGAAGAATCTGTATGTATGTTTCTCGCATAGTCATAAAACAACGGTACCTACAGCCATCAAATTTTGAATATTGAACATTTCCACCTGGAAGCCTAAATCTGAATTTGGAATTTGCTTTATTATCGATTTTATATTTTGTAAAACATTAACGAATTTTTGATTAACAAACTCAAGGATTTAAAGCTAGCAATGGCAAAGTTGTACAGAAAAAACACTTTTATCTCCAGCGCGTGAGACAGTGTATCGGAAATTCTAAACATATGCTCATTTTAAAATTGTTTTGCTATATTCAAGAGTGAACTGAACTTTATGGTTTAAGTGCGAAGAACGTGATATTTA
Source organism: Stegodyphus mimosarum (assembly GCA_000611955.2). NCBI lineage: Eukaryota > Metazoa > Arthropoda > Arachnida > Araneae > Eresidae > Stegodyphus > Stegodyphus mimosarum. The sequence goes on from KK121936.1 coordinate 214,729, forward strand.
ATAAATAAAGGTAACACACAAAACGTTAAAAAACGCCCCTTTGGACGTAATTTAAGATCTGAAACCTTTCATATTTTTTATTCTATTTTTATCACTTATTTTTATTACTCAAATGAGTTTTTAATACTGTACAAGTTTGTTATGAGTTTTCTGTTTGTGGATATATGAATTAGAATAGCAGTTGTTAACCTTTAGATCAAGGATGTCAATACACGTCGAGCATGCAGACCACTACGCCGCGAAGGCATGCGAAGAAGGCGGGAGAAATACCTTATATACTCCCCCTTTTTTTCCCTGGGGTTTTGGGGACCCAGTCGCCAAATTGCAGTGGTGGAGAATCATCATCCACCACCTTTTGTTTTAGTTCGGGCGCCAGTGTAGAGACATTAGGTTATTACGAAGCAGGAGACATGAAAAATAAGCAACGCCTTCGCGGGAAATCGAACCACGGACCTTTCGGTTACGCGTCGAGCATGCAGACCACTACACCACGAAGGCATACGAAGAAGGAGGGAGGAATACCTTATACAGTATTTCGCTTGTTTCTCTTGAGCACTCCGTAAAGGCGAGGTGAGATAGCTTTTCAACATCCGTGGCGAGCTCCTGGAGTGTTTCGGTCGGCTTCTGTTGACGGGATTTTAACTGAAGCCTGCTGTAGTATTTTAAACATTTCTCCCCAAAACGCAGCTCCAATGCGCTAGATAGAGCTTCGAAATCTAAACTCTGGTTTTCGGAAAGAGTCTGCAAGATATCTGCTGCATCTGCTCTCAGAGAAGTGGCGAGATGACAGGCCTTAGCTTGGGAATCCCATCCATTTGCTTCCGCAACTATAGAAAATCGTGTCTTAGATACTTGCCAGAAGGTCTTTCCATCATATGTCGATAGCTTCAGAGAGGGACGAGCAGGCATGGGTAGAAATTTGAAACTATCCGAATTGCTTCCTGCCGTCGCTACGAATTTCTTTAAAGTATCAACTTCTTTCGCAACTGCAGAAACCTTGTTAAAAATTTGTTGTTCGATTTGGTGTTGGACGGCAGAGACTCTTTCTTCGATTCGTTGCTCCACAACAGAAACATGAAATTCGAGGCAGCCCAGCAAGCAACTCGCACAGACCGACACTCAATCAGAGCTGCTCACATGCAAAAACCAGTGGATCAAATGACTGCTCGCCTAGACGATTTAACCAGAAAAGTGAATGCCTTGACACGGAATATTGGTGACGAGAAACCGACTGTAAAGTGCTGGAACTGAGGTGCTGAAGGGCACATTCAAAGAAACTGCAGAACACCCCAGGGCACGGATGTTATGACCGCGCCTACCAAGAAAGAGGGAAACTAATTCGTGGCTATCTCGCGGGGCGGAGGTTGCCAGATAATGAAAAGACCCAGTTTAAAGCGCTTCAGATTTCTGCAGTGAGTGGCGGCAGTAACGGGCTTGTCATCATGGGATACATAATGGAGTTCCTTGTAATTTGACAATCGACACGGGAGCCAATGTTACTATCATCTAAAATGATTCGGCTCAGCAACTCGAAGCTAAACTTATCTGGTCGCCGCCCTGCGTTACCTCCAGACTGTGTCCGGCGAGAACATCATTACAGAGGGGAAATTAAACGTTAACATCACGTTTGGAAGTGCCGGCTACCATTACACGGCTTATGTAACAGAAATTACAGACTCTTGCTTACTGGGATTGGACTTTCTAAGGAAATACATTTTTTCCCTTGGACTTAAAAAATAACGAAATGCATTCTGCCTCTGAGGACATAATCTTATTAAAGATTAATAATGAAGGAGTGAAATCTATCCACAAAATCATAGCTCAAGACACTATCACAATACCGGCAACAACAGAAATTTTACTTCTTGGATCCATAGCCGAAAACAGAAATTTCCGCTACGGTGTCATGGAATATCCCAAGAATTGTAATAGCCCTAAAGGAGTACTAATAGCCTCAGTACTCGTCGACCTGTGAGGACCGTAATCCCGGTGAGAGTTGCCAATGTAACTGACAAGGCGAGAGTTATAAAGAAAGGTGAAGTGGTTGCAGAATGTACTCCAGGAACCTGCGTTGAAAGAAAAAGTAATATCTCAGAAACCGTGTCTTCAGACAGCATTGCATCGGAGTTATTGCAGAAGGCGCAATTAAACGATGAAGAAAGGAATGCTGCCGACCGTGTCATTAAAGATCTTTAAGATATTTTCTCCCGCTGGTCTTCTGACGTGGGTCGAACCAGTTTCACTCAACATAGAATCGATACTGGTGATCATCCACCAATCAAGCAACATCCAAAACGTCTGCCGATTGCGAAACAGGAAGAGATACGAACACTTTTAAAGGACACACAAGAAAGCAATATCATGGAGCCTTCAGCAAATCCCTGGGCATCTCCCATCGTCTTGGTCAAGAAAGACGGGTCAACCAGATTTTGCTTTGACTATTGCCGGTTGAACGAGGTTAGGAAGAAAGACAGTTACCCTCTTCCTAGAACTAATGACATTCTGGACATTCTTTTTGGAAGCAAGTGGTTCTCGACACTTGATTTAAAGAGCGGATATTGGCAGATAGAAATACATCCTGATGACCGTAAAAAGACGGCATTTATTACTGGAGAAGGTCTTTGACAGTTCAAGGTGATGTGGTTTGGACTATGTAATGCGCCGGCTACATTCGAACGCCTAATTGAGACATCCTACAAAGCCTGTCTGATATACTTGGAAGATATCATCATCGTCGGGAAGAGTTTCGAAGAACATCTGCAAAATCTTAAAACGGTGCTTCAGAAACTTAAAGAAGTCAATCTGAAATTGAGTCCCACTAAATGCAAGTTATTCAGACAGGAAGCGACTTACCTCAGACATGTCATCTCTCCTGAAAGTGTGCTCGCGGATCCCGAAAAAGTGTCAGCAATTAAAGATTGGAGACGTTCCGAAAATGTCCACCAGCTGAGAAGCTTTCTGGGACTTTGCACCTACTATAGAAGATTCGTGAGGGATTTTTCTTCCATCGCAAGCCCCCTCCGCAAGCTGACGGAGAGCAAACAAAAGTTCGTGTGGTCAAAAGAACGTGAGGATGCATTTAAGAACCTAAAGGAAGCTTTTACGTCTGCTCCAATCATGACGTATCCTCAGCTCGACAGACCATTTGTTCTTGACACGGACGCGAGTAATGAAAGTGTAGGCGCTGTTTTGTCCGAAGAAATAGAGAGCTAAGAACGTGTAGTGGCTTATTGGATCAAGTGCTTGTCTAAACCGGAAAGGAATTACTGTGACGCTAGGAAAGAGTTGCCCGCCATAGTCAAAGCCGTAGAACATTTCCATCATTATCTATACAGCAGAAAATTCCCGCTCCGCACGGATCATGCATCATTGGCCTGGCTTTTAAATTTCAAGAATCCTGAGGCTCAGATAGCCAGGTGGATACAGAGACTTCAGGTATATGACATCACTATCCGTCATCGCAAGGCATAATCGCACGGAAACGCTGACGCCTTCTCTAGAAGACCTTGCCCAGAAAATTGCCAGTATTGTTCCAGGGTCAAAGCTAAATACGAGCTGCTTAATCCAGTTGCACGACAAATTACAACATCAACATCGGCTGATCCAGACCCATGGAGTGACAAGGAAATCAGGAAAGACCAGCTGGAACACAGTGATATTAAACCCATAACTGATTTAATGGAGACCTCAAACAGCGTACCTGACAGGACATGTCGAGCTATTGTCCCACGACAAAACACTATTGGGCTCTCTGGGTCTCACTCCATATTCGAAACGGCATCTTGTACCGGAAATTCGAATCGGCTGATGGAAAGACATCCCGATGGCAGCTGCTACTCCCGAGATGGCGAATACCGGATGTTTTTAAAGCACTACATAGCAGCCCTGCAGGAGGCCACTCCGGAATAATGAAGACCTTGCAGAGAGTTCGGGAGCGTTTTTACTCGAATAATGAAAAGGATGATGGGCAAAAGTGGTGCCGATCTTGTGATGCCTGTGGAAGTCGGAAAAGACCGAAGAAACGCAGCCGAGGGAAGCTGCAAACGTTACAATGTAGGAGCGCCTTTTGAACATACCGCCCTTGACACTTTAGAACCTCTGCCACGGAACTGCTTATGGCAACAAATACATCCTCATTGTCATTGATTACTTCGCCAAGTGGCCTGAAGCGTATCCTCTTCCTGATCAAGAGGCTGTCACAGTAGCAGAGATGATGATACAGGTCTGGATTTCCAGGTTCGGAGTGCCTCTTTGCTTACATTCCGATAAGGGAAGGAATTTCGGATCCGTAAGTCATCGAACTCTAAGCCTAAAGTCGTTCATTACGACAGGTTAGCTCCTTACTATGGCCATAATACATAGTGTATATAATTGAAAATAGTAATGTAAATAATATAAGACCATGGTCCTTTTACTATTTGTATTTAGTATTTGATAGCATTTGATTGTATTTGTATTTGATAGTATTTGTATTTAGTATTTGATAGTATTTGAATTGTATTTAGCGTTTGATAATATTTGATTTGATGAAAGTTACTTATTGCAATTATTGTTTATTTTGTTATTGTAAGGTAATGTTTATTATTGCATTGATGCCTTAGTTGTAAGTGTGGCTTCCTGTCCAAGGATTATACTGCCCGGGACGTGCAGTCCTTGGAAAGGAGGCAGTGTTAGGGATTTCATATTTATTTGGCTATTTATTTGGAATTGTAATTAGAATTGCTTTATATTCCCGTGCAGAGAAGGAAAGAAGAAGCTCCCGTCTTGAAGAAAAACCTACGTCGGAAACCGAAAAATAAAAGAGCGTATGCATTTAATATTTAATAAATAAATATCTCGTAATTGCTGTTGCCATACAGAAAAATCTCGAAAAATCGAGAATGTTCTAGTGAATAATTAAGAAGCTTATAAAATCCGAATTGAAAAACCTCATCTCAGTTGTACTTGTAGCTGTTTTAAGCGAACTGTTTGTTTACTTAATGCTGTTATTGATTGTAGCGATTTCGCTGTGAAGATTGGATTAACTTTATCTGTTTTGAAGTGAATTCTGCTTGACGTTTTAGATATTGTGATATTGTGACATTGTGGGAATATCTCTGAAGAAATATTTCAGCATTTTGATTTATTTCTTGTGGAAAGAATAAATTTTTGTTAACTTTTTAACAATTTGTGCATTCAATCCATAACGAACCCGTATGCACGCAACAATATTAAAGATTGGTTACCACTGTAATTATTAAAATTTGAGTTATAATACTTTAATTATAAAACTGAATGCGAAATTTAGTCATGTTTAAGAGAGATCACTTTCTTTACGTTCTGTCTTATTTCACTTAGCTTCAACATCAACCGTAAATTAGGATCTACTTCTAATTTTGTTCTGAATTTATTTTTCAAGTATAACATGGAGAAAACTCCTTGTTCATAGAAATAGGTTATGCAGAAACGCAGTAAAAATTTAATAGCCTTATTTTAAATGCCCTTAATTTTTTTTTGGTTGAGCCCAAATTATGTATTTTTAATCCAATTTCGTTTTTCATAATCCTCGGGAAAATAAATGTTAAAATTAATTATCAATGAAAAGCAATGATTTTTAATGTCGGATGCCAATTCTTTTATTTTCAAATTCTTTTGGGTTAGAAAAACTTTCTGAAAGTGGTAAAATCTTAAACTATTTTTATCCATTTCTTTTTGATTATTGGATCGAATCTTTTTATCATTGCATTATTATATCTCTAATATCTCATAGTAAACAAATTAATATTTTGTCCTTATAATCCTAAATTTAATTCATTTAACTTTCCAAAAATAGCAGCGAAATATACTAAACGCGGCAACCCTAATTCACTAAATAAACATTTTTGCATTTCAAATTTTTAATCACAGAGGAAAATTTGAATTTCTTATCGAAGTTCAAAAAGATAATTTTAAAATTTTCCTCTGGAGACCACCTTTTTTTGGAAAGTAACAAAAGCGTTTTATGTTCACTGCCCATGTAGCACTTCCCTCTACGTATAACGTAAATAAAAATGTTCGCTTTGATGTTGTAATCCTAACGTCTTCTTTTATAACTGTGAACTAACGGGCAAGTCCGCCAGATGAACGGGCTGCAGTCAAAGCAAAATTTGTAAGTTCTATGTACCCCTGAAAAGCAAAAGTTGAATATATTTCAATATGAGAGAAATTAGTTCATCCTTTCTAAGCAACAACCAAATCATAAATAGATTTTTAATTGCTGAGCCAGGAAACAAAAATGTTTGACACTTCGGGTTAATAAGTATGACATCGTGATTTAAATTTATTGTAATATAACAACATTTTCTCAATATTAATAAAAGAATTAACGTGGCAATAATATATCGTGTCAGTTATACTAATCTGAAACAAAAAGTTGACAACAGCGGCTATTTATTTAAAATGCTCACATTAACGAACAATTTTGGACATATAATGACGTCCCATGCACTCGCGTGCTTTCTTCAACGTTAGAATATGACCTTGTATAATAATAATATTGTTACGAATTTTGTATTTATAGGGGTAATTTTAGTAAAACTATAATTAAAATTGTTGTATTTTTTCGTGTAATGCAGCGCGAGACAAATTTTAAGAGAAAGCTATGCTGGACGACTACGAATAAATATAATGAATGTAATTGACCACTATGTTAACTGTAACCGTAATTCCACCTTCTCATTGCTTTCCAATAACTTTGAGAAGCAGAAAGTACTAGAAATATCTCGTGACCGCTTGAAAACTATTTTTAAGGCTGAAGAGAGTCTACTCTCATCAAAATTTAAAGACGGCATCTCTATTGATTTTGAAATTTAGATTCCGTTGAACTTGAGAATTGAATTGGTGAGAGGTGTTTGTACGTATCTACCGTACGCTATGCCACGACGACCTATTCATTTTCCGATAAATTTAACCCATGCACGATGTACATTGCAGCAGTTAGGACTTTATAATGACTCTTACGTTGATCGACTTCAGAGTATTGATCGTTTGCAAAAGAAATGTCAAGCTGGTTATTCGCTTGTTATCCGATTACATCGAGAAGAAGAAAACTGTCTTGTGTTTCTCAGGATTTTTAAAGTGGATATTCGTTCATTTAGAGATCCTGCAACGCGTATAATCTCCAAAAATTTTGATGTCATGAGGGATACTGATTCCAGTGTTTCTTCTTCGCTAACTGATGACAAAGAATGGATTACACCTGTTAAAACCGTCAAACTGATTTCTCCCAGTATTTCTTCCGCTGAGAAGAACATCGTGACCGAAAAGAAAGCTGCCTCAACGAATGCAGTTCCAGATATTTCCACGAAAAATCAGTTTGAAATCTTAGATGCAGTTCCCTCTACTGAGATAGGAATGGATTGCTATGATGAACCATCTCCTAAAGATGACGGCCAATCGGAAGTTAACGATGAAGCCAGCCAATCAGAAGTCATCAATGCTGTAGTGGATCCTTCGAGATATCACGTGGTGCTAGCACCAGGGTGCCTGGGCCAAAGGCCCTACCCCTCATCAAATAACTTAAGTAGATTACGAATAGTATGAAAAAAGAAATAACTTATAACTTAATTAATAATATATATATATATGTATACACAGAGTAAGAGCTGAGCTGGTGACTAACCTATGGAAAGAACTTTAAAATAATCAAGGCACAGTGCGAAACTTTCGGTGTACTAAGGTAAGTGAATAATAGTATAAAATACATAACACAATGCAATAGTAATACAATACAAAAATTTATCTACACATAAACAAAATGAGAGGTAGCAGCAGTATATATGATATACATATCACTACCAACAGGAGCAGTGGAATTTATGGTAAATAATCATTTAAAATCGCCATGGGGCGATGAAAGTTATCTTCATCATAAATGTCATAATTGTAAAGTGTAATTGATGGATTATTGAGATTG
>KK121936.1:222682-235384 GCA_000611955.2 Stegodyphus mimosarum
GCTCTTACCATTTGCCCGAGACCAGAGGTAACCTGGAAAGAAATCCGAAGCTTATTCTCCAAACACACTGTAATTGGCTACACTGGTGTCTTCATAACAGATAAGATTACTATCATTTTTTATTCTGCTACCAACAGAGAACGCGCAGTTACTTTCTGACCAAAGAAGTAGAATTCAGCACCTTCAAACCAAGGAAAGATGCTCCCCTTAAAGTTCCTAATCAGAGGATTCTGATGTCGATTATATTAAGAATAAACTTTGCATGGAAGGTTTTCCTGTCCTCGGTGTTTCACAGTTTCGACGAAAAACTCAGGGAAATGAACTTAAGCTTCCAGGTTTCTTCATGTCGCGCTGACCAGAAATGATGCTGATCGCAGTATTTATAAGAAGTCAATTCTGGGTCTTAAGGCTAACATCCGAGGATACAGAACAAATTACAGCTCTATGATGTGCTTCCGTTGCCAAAGGTTTGGCCATGGACAATTATTTTGTAACAACGAGCCTAGATGTTTGAAGTGCGGGAAAAATCATTTGGCCTACACTTGTGATCTCCCGAAAGAGGAAAAACCGACTTATGTTCATTGTAAACAAAATTACTTTGCCAATTCAAAGAATTGCGAATTTGATCCTAAACTACGCAAAAAATTCTACAGAAGTTAAGCCAGTTCCAAAACGAGCTAAAGAAACCGTTACAAATGCTTCTAAGTCAAGCAAGAAATCACGTGACAAGTCCCAGAGAGCGAAGACATTCCTGTGGCTATTCTTCTATTGGAAATATTCTAACAAAATTTGCAAGACTTATCAGCAAATTTCTCAGTTTCGCTCCTCAGTTTAAAAAGTTGAAATCGCAAGAAAAAAAGCAACAACTTGCGCCGCTTCTTGTGAACATGTTTGAAGGAGCCTGAAATTGAAACTAATGTATAAAAATGTATAAAATCTGTATCTAATGTATAAAAACTCTTACTTCTCCTAGGGCACAATAGATGGCGCCACCTAACGAGTGCTGTACGTCTCCTTTTAACTTTAGGTCTTTGATTTCTGCTCTGGCCTGTAATGTTTAGCTCCTTTTACTTTTATTTTATTTTATTTATCACTTTATGATTCTCGTTGACTTTTTAATGTTATGATTGTTTTACTTTCAGTGCCATTAAGACATTTTTACTTCAACCAAACCACCACACAGCTAGCAAATAAGCTAGGTAATCGCGGCATAATAAGTTATGTGGCATGTCATCTGCTCTCAGATGCTTAGTTACCTGCTGTTTTTATTGTTGTGAGTTCAACATGAGATCGAATTAGCTTTATCTTTAGACGCGTTTTGCATTACATTGTATTTAACGTTTTTAGTAGTTTGAAGTATAACTACTGATTATATTGCGTGATATTGTGAACACTTGTACGAATGTCTCTGAGGAAAATTCCAGAGTTCTGATATATTTCTTTTCATAAGAATAAATTTTATTAACCTATTATCGAACTTGTGCATTCAATCTATTACGAGCCCGTACGCACACAACAATATTGTTGCGTATACACGGGTTCGTAATGGACTGAATGCATAAGTCCGGTAAATACAATATCACAATATCGCGCAATATAATCAGCAGTTATTCTTTAAACTACTAATAACGTTAGAATACAATGCAATCCAAAGAGAAAGCTAATCCGATCTCACCGTGAATTCGCTACATTCAACAACAACAGTTTATTAAACAACTACAACCAAACAAAGATGTTTCTCTCCCGTTTCTTAAAGCTTTTTAATCAGTCGCGAGAATATTCTGGTCATTTATATTTTCCTGGGATATCTGGGAAGCAAAAGAGTAGAACTGCGGTTACAGCTAACACAGTAGTCAATTACGTTTATTCAGTTTAAATATAAATTACGAGATATAAATTTATTAAATGTCAAATTCTCGTTCTTCTGTATTTTTACTTTTCCCGGCTTAGATTTCTCTTAAAATATGTCTCTTGCTGCATTGCACGGGGTATATGAAACAATTTTAATTACAATTCTACTAAGAAAAACTAACTAAATACGAAATCCGTAACACTGCCCCCTTACCCAAGGACTGCACCTCCCAGGCCGTACAATCCCTGGACAGGAAGCCAAATTTGAAATTAAGGCATCAATGCAATAATAAACATTACATTACAATAACAAACAACATGAACAATAATTGCAACAAGTAACTTACATCAAATACTATCAAATACGAAATACAAATCAAATCAAATACAAATTTAAAAACAAAAAGGGCCATGGTCTTATACTATTAGCACTGCGGTAAGCCAGTAAAAATAGAGGTAATTTCTTGTCCCAGTCCTGTTAGTCTCTGGAAACCACCAATGAGAGGTTATTAAGGGTGGTTCAAATAAACCTCTCTACTATACCATCTGACTGAGGCTATAAAGGCTTCCTTTGGGTTTTGTCAATGCCGAGTAGCTTGCAGAGTTCTTTGATTACAGCCGAGGTAAAACTTCTTCCTGCATCGGAATGTAAATGACGAGGCACTCCGAACCTTGAAGTCCAGTGCTGCATCCACTACCTCTGCTACTGTGAAAGCCTCTTGATTAGGAATACGATAAGCTTCAGACCACTTGGTGAAATAATCTATGACAATCAGAATGTATTTGTTGCCATCAGCAGCTCGTGGCAGAGGTCCCAAGATGTCAAAGGCGATACGTTCAAAAGGTGCTCCTACATTGTAACGTTGCAGCTTGCCTCGGCTGCATTTCTTCGGTCCTTTCCAACCTACACAGGCATCGCAAGATCGGCACTACTTTAGTAAAAGCGTTAACGAACTCTCTGCAAGGTCTTCATTATTCTGAAGTGACCTCCTGCAGGGCTGCTATGTACTAGTTCTTTAAGGGCATCCGGGATCTTGGAAGTATCAGCTGCCATCAGAAAGTCTTTCCGCGATCCGATTCGAATTTCTGGTACAAGACGCCGTTTCGAATATGGAGTGAATCCCAGAGAGCCCAATACTGTTTTGTCGTAGTACAATAGATGGAAATGTCCTACCAGGTAGATTTTCCTGTTTGAGGACACCATTAAATCAGTTATGGGTTTAATGTCACTGTTCCATGGGTCTCGATCAGGCGATTCGATGTTATCATTCGTCGTGCGACAGGAGGCAGCAGCTCTTGTTTCTCTCGACCCTAGTATTATATCGACACCTTTCTGAGCAGGATCTGTAGCAACTATAATTAGAGGAGCCAGATGAGCTGTGTGTCTGACTTCTTTTTGAGTTGAATTAATTGCGATTGAGACTACGAAGAATGATGAACCATGAAATGTTAAGTTCGAACTCTATGTATAACTGCATTTACAAGTGTTTTCTTGTCGTCATGTATTGTCTGTGTCGTCAATAAAATTGTATAAAATATCTTGGATTGAATTGATCTCGTCTGAGAGGTAAGAAGCTTTGATTATTTTATTTGTTTTGAATGTTGAATTAGAATTCTAAAACGAAAGCGATTTTTAGATGTAAGTTATATCAGGGTCATCCAGACATGGCGTCAGCGTTTCCAAGTGAGGATCCCTTCTGATGATGGATAGTTATGTCCTCAGAGGCTGAATGCAGTTCGTTATTTCTAATGTCCAGAGGAAAATTTTATTTCTTCAGAAAGTTCAATCCGAGTATAAAAGGATCTGTAATATCCGCCATATATACCGTGTGATAGTAAGCGGCACTTCCAAGCCTGATGTTTGAGTTTAACTTCCTATCTATGTCGATTTTATTAGACGCGGTCTGGAGGTTAACACAGGATGACGTTCAAATGAACTTATCTTTAAGCTGTTGATCTATATCTCACCGAATGATGGTAACATTCGCTTTTGTACCGAACACCATATTGCAAGGAACTCCATCGATACGTCCCATGATGAGGAATCCATTATTGCTGCTACTCACTGCAGAAATCTGAAGCGCTTTAAAATAGGATTTTTCATTATCTCTCAAGCTCCGCTTCCCAATATGGCCAGTAATTTGTTTCTTGCGGCTTTGCTGTGAAATGTTCGTATTGCAAGGCATGGAAAATACGAACATCAAATATCATCATCATCTGCAGTTTACATATACGTATCATCTGCAGTTTCTCCGTATATGTCGTTCAGCACCATAGTTCCAGCACTTTGAAATTGATTTCTTTTCACTCCTATTCCGTCTCAAGGCACTGACTTGTCTGGTTAAATCATTTGCTTTATTTTCCGTGCCCTGTGGTGTTCTGCAGTTCAGTATGCAAAATGTAGCCTTCAGTACCACATTTTCAACACTTTAGAATCAGTTTGTTCTCACTCCTACTCCATATCAAAGTACTGACTTGTCTTGATAAATCATCTAAACGAGCCATCATTTGATTCACTGGCTCGTGGGTTTGCGCAGCTCTGATTGGGTGGCGGTCTCTACGAGGTGGTTGCTGGGTTGCCTCGTATTTCATGGCGTATACTAGAGCGCTTTTTAAGTCCTTCACATCCGTCACTCGCAGAGCTTTCTGTATTTCAGGATCCCGGATACATGCCGTCGATGAGGTATTGAAGGGAAGGATTTCACTTGTTTATGTCGGGCACTCCGAAAAGGCGAAATGTGACAGCCTTTCCACATCTGTGGCGAGTTCCTGGAATGTTTCCATGAACTTCTTTTGACGGGATTTTAATTTAATTAATGACGGGATTTTAATGCAATGTTTTCGTTTTCAGGGGTTCAACCACACCCAAGCAGGGTGCAATTATGCACCCAAATGCGTCAGATGGGGTAAAGAGCACTATGTAAAAGACTGCTCTGATCGAAATAACCCAGACAAACCACTATTTTGTGTAAATTGAGGAGGCTCTCACACTTCCAGTTTTAGGGAGTGTGAGAAATTCCCCAAGAGAAAATCTGATAAGTCGAACACTCACACCAGCAGAGTTTTCGAGGACAGGTCTTTTCCCAGGCTCTTTCTACTGGCCTCTACTCCGACACTTTGAGTGAAGCTAAGCAGGTCTTTACTGACTTAGAAGAACTCGTATCGGTTATCAAAAGCGCTGGTTTTCTTATATCCCAGCAGGTCCGAGAACTCAAACAAACCAATCAAGAAATGAACTCTCCTAACATTGATAATGGGACAAATTAGACCCTCTAATGCCCCCATAAACATCATGACCTGGAATGCGCGTAGCATACAAAATAAAATTCCGGAACTTACTGACTTCATAATAAATCACGACATCGACGTAGCCCGGATCACTGAGACTTTTGCTACGCCGAGTGTTAAGATTATGATTCCAAATTTTAAGTGTTACAGATGTGACCGCCTAAGTCACCGAGGTGGGGGGGTCGCTATCTACGTTATAAATTCGCTACAGTCCTGCATGATAAATGAAGAGCGCCAAAATAGGCATGAATTGGTCTCCGTATCAGTCCTTCTTCCAGAGTATTGTAACGTTTACTTTATAGCACTTTACAATCCGCCGCATAACCTGATTGATACTAACTACATAGCCAAAATTCTCGACACCAACAAACAAGTAATTCTCGCGGGCGACTTAAACGCAAAAAGCCAGGATTGGAATTGCAGAAGAACCAATAAAAATAGAGCTAAGTTCTCAGAATTCATAAATAATCACCCGGTATATTTCCATGTGCCTACTGAGTTCACCTACCAGCCGCAGAACCCACGTAAAGGAGATATTCTAGATATTTTTATCTCCACCATCACAATTTTCTTCAATATAGAAGTTCATCAGGACCTCGATTCTGACCACTGCCCGGTCATCGCGACGCTAGGCACAAACAAAAAGGTAAAAGAAGACTTTATTAATACAACTAATTGGAAGCTGTTCTACGAACATTTATGTGTTAGTCAGTCTAACACTCAGAGACTTCGTACTCCGGATGACATTGATTCAGCGATCTGTAAGCTTACAGCTGAAATTCAGAACGCCTACAGCATAGCCACCAAGAAAATCCCCAGGCATCATATCATCGATAAATTGCCTACACAGATTAAAAACCTCGTCAAAGAAAGGAATAGGCTCAGAAAAAGATTCTACATTACTTGTGACCCTAGCAGCAAGAAAAATATGAATAAACTCAGCAGAGATATTAAAAAGCAGAGTACTTTACACCGCAAAGAAACATGGGATGAAAAAATAGAGAGCTTCAATGAGCCCAGTAATGCCTTCTGGTCCTTTATCAGGCAATTGAAAAACAAGCCCACTGTCAATAGACCAATCTACAATAACCAAAATATTGCGCACTCACGAATATTGATAAATGTAACGTCCTGGCTGAGCACTTCGAAATGAAATTTTCTCCTAACAATCAAGGGTTTTGGTTGGATATCATCCGCAGAGTTAATGATTGGATTAAAGAAAATACAGCAGATGATAGTGTTGAACTTACTACCCCACAGGAGATCTTGAAAATAATTAAGAAGCTAAGGAACAGAAAAGCCCCTGGACTTGACAATATAAATAACGTGGCTCTAAAGTGGCTTCCGATTAACATCATAACTAGATTCACAACTAGATAAACTAGATAAATAACTAGATAAATGCATGCCTGCACAACAACTACTTCCCTAATAATTGCAAATCGGCTAAGATGATAGTTCTTCCGAAGCCAGAGAAGGATTTGACTAAACCAGACTGATATAGGCCCATCAGCCTACTTCCAAGGATGGGAAAAATTTTAGAGAGAATCATCCTTGCACGAATTCAAACACATCTCGATAAGCTTCCATTAGAGCAATTCGGTTTTAGAAAAGCCCTATCCACCACCAAGCAGCTGGTAAGGCTAAATGAGTTTATAGGTAGTGCTTTACACAATAAAAGATACGTTGCCCTGCTCATGCTAGACGTGACGAAGGCATTCGACCGCGTCTGGCATAAGGGGCTAATCTGCAAGCTAATTAACTTAAGGTTCAGTAGTGTGCTGATTCAAATTATTTATTCTTTCCTCTCCAATAGAACCTTTTATGTACAGATAGGTGATGATATTTCTTGTATTAAACAGGTGAAGGCCGGCGTCCCACAGGGATCCATGTTGGGCCCGATGAATTTTCTATAAGTTTGATCTACCTGCTGAACACTCTGATCAAAACTGCTTTATGGGCTGTTACGCTGACGACACAGCTTATGCTGTCAAATCTGCATCGCCGAATTTTGCTATCTCTAAGCTACAGCGCTTCATGTCAAAACTTGAACTTTGGTGTTCTAAGTGGAAAATCAAAATTAATGCTGGGAAGGCCAAGTTAATGGTCTTCAAAAAGAAGAAAATGAACACCTCACTAACAAAAGAACTTAAACCTTTCATTGGAACGACCATCTAAACCCTGTCAGAGGCAAGACAGTGGGAATCATTCATAACCTCACTCCGCTTCTTTCATCATCCTCTAAGCTAGATCTGAAACGAAAAAAGCATGTCTATATCTCCATCATTAGACATATCTTCATCTACGCGTCTCCTGCCTGGGCCTCAGCTCAACGGAAAGACATAAACAAGTTACAGATTATTCAAAATAAACTTCTGTGCATGATCACAAATGCACACTTCATGTGTCAAATCTCACCCTACATAATGACCTTAAGATAGATACAGTGAAAAATTACCTGCATAAAGTAAATAGTAAATTCTTCTAAAACGCACAGGACTGTAGTCATATGTCGGATTTAAACGTCCTAAATTACATCATACTTGAAGAGGATTCTTCGATTAGACCGTTTGCGGCCCACCTCACTCGGGACTTGAACTTCCTAACTTAATTAAGACTTTTACCTGTACACATGTGTTATTTTCTGTAATATAACTCTGTATTGTGTATATATGTTTGTCATTTATTTTCTAGTGCATATGTAATTGTAACGTAAATTTTGTATCCTTGATCCTTATATGTCCCTCAGCAAAAGAATTTTATATTGTCATGCACAATTTGTCGGATGAGTCTCTGTTGTTGTTTCTTGCCTGTACAACGCAAACATTCAGTACAGCTATCCTCACGGCTCCTGATACAGGCGAAGTTCAATACTTTGTTTAGGCCTATGCGACTTGGTCGCCCCCTGTTACCACCATAGACCTTTATCTAGTTGTCAGGAAGACTAAATGTCAAGTGCCGACGGGGCTTTATTTCATGAGCCGGACAAATTGCGCCTTGCGCGATATTTCGGCTATACTCGTGCAGACTAGACTAGACTAGAGCCCTAGTTCATTCTAAGGTTGGTGCGGGCTTGGCAGAGACCGTACTCGTACTGTTGTGTCCGTTCCCCTATCTGCGGTGGAGCTAGATCGGAGATCACCGACCTTGTCCTCGGGAGTTTGGCCCCATTCAGCTCAACAGAGCGCACTTTCGACGTATGTTGCCGATGGAGTGGTGCCTGGAGGCAAAATGACTAACGTAATTTTCCTATCGTCGCGTTATTGCTTTGCCCTATGCTTTGTATAAAGCCGGACAGAGACTTCGGGGGTTGCACCCGCTAGGACGAGTGTCAGTGGCCCATAGATATACAACATCAAGAGGCTTTGCTAGTCAGATCCAGGACGGGGGTCTATGTTGTCTGTCTGTACGTTCTGTATCTCATTTCAGTAGCTTCTCCGTTTTAGCCACAGCCAGATAGATAAACTGCATGTCGGCAATCTCTGCGTTCGCGTAACTATGTATGTCTTCTGGAAATCCCAATGGTGAATCGCAGTTTACGCCAGTAGAACTGTTTTTGCTCCTGCATAGCAGTGTCTGTACCATCTCAACGCGCCATCTGGACACAATATGCATTCCATTACAAAATTTGCTATTGAGCATTACGTTTTTGCCAGATAGTTTTGAATCACTATGAAATCTTTATTTTAAATTATTAATCAGATCAGTTAATATTTTTCATCTTTTTTAGATAGTTGTTAAAAATTTTCTGAAGCAGTGTAATGATTTTAACTTATTACAAATTTCCATTTTATTTAATTACTTTTTATTTTACTTTTAAATTGTAAAGGTTAAAAATTTACTTCTTTAAAACATTTAAATTTCAAACAATATTCTTTAACCTATTCTTACCAACATGTTATTTAAATTTCTCTTTCTGCTATCAGTGAAATGTTTCTGCTATCAGTGAAATAAACATAATAAACTTTGTTACATGCTTCATATTTTGGCATTAGAAACGTTTAGATACCTATTTAATTTTTCAGGTACTTTTCTAATTAATATAGTTTGAAACTCAAGCAGAAAAAATAATTTATCCTTATAAATGGACATTTGGTTGAGACTACAAATCGCTAATTTATCTTTCAAATTTTCTGAAAATTGCGCATGCAAAATAAATATTAAATGAAAACTGTGTTTGTGCTAATAAAAAAATTAGTTTTATTAACTAATTTATAGTTATTATATTTTATTTATTTGTTATTTCAATTGTTTATTATTTAAACTTAATTTAATCACACTAATATTCATGAAATTCACTCACAAAAATTGTGGACTGTATACTCTTTAATGTTACCTCTGTTAACAGGAATTGCAGACACATGAGAACTTTGCGCATTCTACTTGGATGGACACTCTTGCCATCTGCACCTTAAATACATATCACATAATCAGCATAACCTGAACACACTCAATCAATGGCGGCTAGCTTTTCACCTTATTCTTCTTTACTCCTAGTTACCAGATCCATAAGTAAACAATACTCAAACATTAAATCTTGGCGTCACTTCTCTTTAACAGCTTACATTATACTTTTATATGCTTTAAGGAATCATAATTCAGAACCTGAACTTGGTAGATGAGAGCTGCCGCCCAACCGGTGTAGTGGTTAGCGTCGCTGACTGCCGTGCCGAAGGGCTTGGGTTCGAATCCCGAAGAACGCATGAATGTTTGTATATGTATACTGTCGGTGCGGCATGGTGGCACTCTAAATATGCGGCGAGCCGAAAGTCCTCTCATGTGGACTGCTGGAAGGAGAGAGGGGTGGGAGACCCTCGGACCCGTCCCCCTGGGGTGCTCTCCATCAAAATTGGGGGCGGAACTAAGCCAAATCGCACTGCCACCTGTTAGGTGCTCAAGGCTGTTGCTAACGACAGGCGTAATCTTGCACTCCTTGATAGAAGAATTCTCGTGGGCTTGAGCTGACTTTGTCAGACAAATGGGCATGAGTAACAGATGAGAGCTTGACTAGAGAAGGCAACAGTTTTGCTTTCAATCCTGGCTAGAGTGGAATGAAATTAGAAGGTAGGTGAAATACAGATGGCGTAATCGATGACAGAAATTAGGCATATTAGTGTGATTTTGACTACATGTAGCTTTGGAAAACTACAAATGCTGGGATAATCACAACAAAAATTCATTTTCGTGAACATTCTTGAAGTCCGCATCATTCTCGAGCGCGTAATACGAGTAATTTGTACGAATACACTGACTACCAATAAGTATTTGGACACCTGTGATAGAAAAGAAAAACTAACTTTATTCAAATCAATAGTTTGTAGAGCCTCCACGAGAGTAATTACAGCGTGGTCCCTCCGGGGCATACATTCCACAAGTCTTTGTATGACAGCTAGTGGTATTTTCTTCCACTCGGCTTGGAGAAGACATAGAATTTCCTTCACCGATTTTGCACGGGTAGTGCACTCCTGAATTCGGCGATACAACTCGTCCCAGAGGTTCTCGATAGAGTTCAGCTCTGGACTCTGGGCAGGCCAGTCCATTCGATGAACTCCATTGGCACCATACCAAGTCTTGGTTAACGTCGAAACATGACAACTGCCATTGTCGTCCTGAAAGTAACAGGGGTCCAACCCGTAAAACTGCCACAACGTAGGAAGCACATTGTCATCCAAAATAGTGCAGTAGGCATCGGAGTTGAGCTTACCATGAATGGGGACCAAGGGTCCCAGCCTATCCAGGAGAAACATCCCCAGACCATAATTCCACCTCCGCCGAATTTGACTGTTGGCACAATGCATTCTGGCAGGAGACGTTCTCCAGGTAGACGACAGACTCAGACCCTGCCATCCGAACGGTAAAGGGTGAACCTTGATTCGTCACTCCAAAGAACCCGTTTCCACTGATCTACGGTCCAATTTCGATGTGCTTTGCACCACATTAACCGAGCAGCGTGGTTGGACTTTGTGATCTTATGTGGCAGCACGACCATGAAAACCAAGCAGATGTGCTTCCTTACAGATGGTATTCATTGAAACAATACTCCCGGATGCCTGTTGAAACTCCTCGCGGATGAGGGTCACCCTTTGGGTGCGGTTCTTCCGAATTTCTCTGGACAGCACTCGTTAGTCTGCCGACTCGGGGCACATCTCGACAATCACCGCTCACCTTCCACTTCTTAATCACATAGGCCACTGTCGATTTTGTGTACTTCAGATAGCTAGATATGTCCCTTAAGGATCGGCCACATTTGTGATACCCGATAATTATACCTTTCTCGAAATCAGAGAGCTACGAACTGCGGGGCATCTTGCATGCGACTAAAGCCGATGCTGTTTCCTACACGATATATACCGGAGGAGTCCGTGACGTACCTTAGGACCGCAGATATCGTCATTTGCATCGGTGTCCAAATACTTATTGGTAGTCAGTGTATACTGCTTACATTTTAAATAACGGAGAATACAGCCAAGCGAAGAGACGTCATTTAGTAGGCAAGTGCAAACTGCGAAACGAAAGTGCATATATCGTGACTGGGGTATTTATAAGCTTCGTTACTTAGTCTGAGTTTTGAATGATGGGTGTGCAAGTGCTTTCGCAATGTGGAACACTGCAGGGAAAATAAAGAGATTGTATTGAAATTGAATTTAGGAATTTGCTGCCGCTTAAGTTAGTAATTTTGGTAGTGATTATCTCTCATACTATTAGGGCATCTGTTTGCAGATTTCTTTATTCATAAAATAATAACTACAGCCAGTAACTCTGTTTTTATGAATATATCCTTGGAAGAAATTTCATTTCTTCAAAATATAGACTAATTCCATCGAAGCAGCTTAACGTGATTTTCATCCGATAATTCTTGCCTTTATTGTTATGTGATACTTAGTGAATTTTATAAAATGCAGTGGCTTCCAAAAGTTAAGCACCCGACAGTAAAATTAACAAAAATAGAAAAGTAAAGCTTCGACTAACACCATATTGCAAATGAAGGTAGCAAATGTTTCTATGCGTGAATCAAAACAAACATAATATAGAATAATAAAACAGCATTTGGTTTCAGTAAATTATATGACAATGTCACATTTGGATGTTTAAAAATCGATGCTTAAAACTATAAATAAAACTTACATAAATAAAGGTATCGAACTATCCCGGGACCTTACGTAAACCTTGTACTAATTGCTCATGCTTTCAATTAGGTGATCAACCATCGGATGTTAGCAATGGCCATTCTTCCATTAGAATATTTTAAAACTGTTTGAAAATGACTGGAGGAAGTAAACCTGCAGCGAATAGCACGCCCGAAGGCATCGAAAAAATTTTCATTGGAATTGGCATAAAGATAATACGGTGGCCGCTCCATAAGGGAAAGGTACTCACTCTCCAAGTACTCATCAATGATATTGGTTAGATGGGAACGGGCATTATTATTTATAAGCAGCAAACAGGACTAATAGCTGGGCTGTAGGATTTCATCCGAAACCACTCAGCCGTCACAGAATCGGCTTTAAGAGTAAGTTTTGAGAATTACGAATGCTGCCTTTTGACAATAGATGGCGCTGACCG
>KK121937.1:344-19701 GCA_000611955.2 Stegodyphus mimosarum
AGAGAACCATAAAATATACCATCCATTATATTCAGGTGAAAGAGATGTTGCATCTTCAAGAGCACACACACGCTGATCTGAACGGAAACGCTAAATGTTTATATAGATAGGCATTTCATTTCGAAAGTGAAAATGGTAAACTGAAACCGGCTGAAAAAATTTTCTCAGAGAAAAATCTGAAACACATATTAAAAAAAGAAGGATATTGTTCGGAGAACAGCCTTGGTTGCGCCGACTTGGCTTCTTTAAGGGTATGAGCGACATTTCATCATGCCAACTGAAGTAAATACTACAGGTAATCGTAATAAATACAATAATAAATACTACAGATGATAAGTAATACTACAGATAATCCCTTAGCAAGGGACAAGTATTACGGCTGTCTGCCTACAGGAAGTACGTCATCGAATGATAACGATTGCCTGCCATACCACAATAAGCTGCTTCTTCCTTTTTGGCGTCAAGGCTGTTCTCCGAACAATATCCAAAAAAAACTTTTTGTTAATTTTATAATGTCTTAACAGTATTTCAATGTTAACCTATGGAACAAGTTTGTAAACATGTTTGTAAACAAAGGTATAACTTTGAACATCTTCTATCTAACAAGTTCGTAAACATGTTTGTAAACAAGGCTATACAGTTAATTTTTGTAATGTCCAAAAACATTATAAAATTAACAAAAAGTTATTTTTCCCTTACATTTTTCAGATTTTTCTTTTAGAAATATTTTTACCAGTCGGTTTCACTTTACCATTTTCATTTTCAAACTGAATGGCTTATCTATATTAACGATCGTTGTTTCGCTTCAGATGTTGAAGATGCAACATCCTCGATAAAGGGCTCTTCATAGCAGGTAGGAAATTTTTTGGAATTGTTTTCCTCTTTAACATGGTTTTGGATAGATAAAGCTTTTACGCTTCTTTTGGAACCTGAAGCGAATAAGATTCTTTTTGGATATCAAGAATTTATGATAACTGTTTCAGCATTTCTGTTCAAACATTAATTTATGATACTTTTGGAAAAATGGGATTTCTCTTCAAACATAATGACTATTGAATATATTGTTTTGAATGCCCAGCATTTTCTCTTCAAACATGGTTGTGTATATTTCTGATACTTTTGGAAAAATGACAAACATGATGACTATTGAATATATTGTTTTGGACTACCGATTCGACCCAACATTTCTCTTCAAACATGATTGTGTATATTTACGATTCTTCTGAAAAAAAACGGGCCCAACATTTTGTCTTCAAACGTCATTGTGTGTATTTATGATACTTTTGGAAAAATGTGACCAACATTTCTTTTTAAACATGATGACTATAGCATATATTGTTTCGGAAAAATGGGACCCAACATTTCTCTTCAAACAATGAATTCAATGTTTGTAATCTATTTAAGAAATGGTAAGTTCGTTTAGAAATTTATATTTCTTTCTGATGTGTTCCAAAGGCATTCCATTTTTCTGAAGAAACAAATTGAAGGAGGGGGTGTCCAAGAACACTTTCGCGACCCGATTACCATTTCGTCTCTTGAATAGAATTGTCTGTGAAATGGGTTTCTAAGGAAAAAGTGGTTCACTGAATGTTTGAAAGGACCTAAAAGTTGGTCCCCCCAAAACAATCATAACATGATGCCGAAACAGAAAATTTTTCCAAAAGAATCATGTCTAAAAAAATTCAAAGTTTGAAAGAACACAGGTTTCGAAAACATCTTATTCGTTCCCAAAGAATAATGTATCTATCAATCAAAAGGAAAACAACAATTCCTACCTGCTATCCAGGATCTTCAAACACTGATCTGAACGGAAACACCAACTGTTCAGATAGACAATTCATTTCGAAAATGAAAATGGTAAAGTGAAACCGACTGGAAAAATTATCTCAGAAAATCTGAAACATATATTAAAAGGAAAGAAAAACTTTTTAAAATTTTATAATGTTTTTAGACATTATTAAATTAACACTTCCCTTTTTGGTTTCCCAAGATCCATTCTTGGAAATTTATTTTCCAAGAACTAATCTTCTATTCTTGGAAATCTTTTTTTCCAAGAACTAATTTTCTACTCTTGGAAATTCTAAGAAAACCAAAATGGGAAACGTTAATTTTATCATGTCTAAAGACATGATAAAATTAACAAAAAGTTTTTTTTCTAGTATATGTTCTCAGATATATATTCTCATATTCTAAAAAATATTTTTTCAGTCAACTCCAAAAGATGGCTTTCTTTATTCATTTACAGAAAGAACACACGTTTGTGTTTTCGTATGTTTTAGAAAGTGGAGAGGGTGAATTATTTTTGACTGCAGGACTCTTAAAGTTCCATTTTTTGAGAACCCTGTTGGAGATGATCTTATATGCTCTAAGAACCAATTTTTTTTGCGAAAAGAATTATAAATTCATGTCTAAACGATAGATTCGTTACCATAAATTCGGTCTACATTTCCGAAAAGAAACCCATGTCTATAGAGGAACGTTGGATCGGTTATCATAACCCCCAATTTTCCAAAACAATGTACACAATAGTCATCAAGTTTGAAGAGAAAATGTTGGGTACATTTTTTCCAAAAGAATATATTCAATAGTCATCATATTTGAAAAGAAATATTGGTCACATTTTCCCAAAAGTATCATAAATATACACAATAATGTTTGAAGAGAAAATGTTGGGCTCATTTTTTCCAGAAGAATCATAAATATATACAATCATGTTTAAAGAGAAATGTTGGGTCGAATCGGTTGTCCAAAGCAATATATTCAATAGTCATCATGTTTGGAGAGAAATCACATTTTTCCTAAAGTATCATAAATATACACAATCATGTTTGAAGAGAACCTTGGTACCGATTTTTCCAAAACAATATATTCAATAGTCCTCATGTTTGAAGAGAAATGTTGGGTCCCATTTTTCCCAAACAATATCTTCAATAGTCATCGTGTTTGAAAAGGAATGTTGGTCACATTTTTCTAAAAGTATCATAAATATACACAATCATGTTTGAGGAGAAAATGTTAGGCCCAATTTTTCCAGAAGAATCATAAATATATACAATCATGTAAAGAAAAATGTTGTGTCGATTCGTTGGTCCAAAACAATATATTCAATAGTAATTATGTTTGAAGAGAAATCACATTATTTCTAAAGTATCATAAATATACAAAATCATGTTTGAAGAGAAAATGTTGGGCAATCAAAACAATATATTCAATAGTTATCATGTTTGAAAAGAAATCCCATTTTCCAAAAGTATCATAAATCAATGTTTGAACAGAAATGCTGAAACAGTTATCATAAATTCTTGATACCCAAAAAAGAATCTTATTTGCTTCATGTTCTAAAAGAAATGTAAAAGCTATATCTATTCAAAATCATGTTAAAGAGAAAAACAATTCAAAAAAATATCCTACCTGCTATGAAGAGCCCTTTATCGAGGATGTTGCATCTTCAACAGCACGCGCTAATCTGAAGCGAAACAACAACGGTTTACATAGATAAGCCATTCAGTTTGAAAGTGAAAATGGTAAAGTGAAACCGACTGGTAAAAATATTTCTAAAAGAAAAATCTAAAAAATGTAAAAAAATTTAAAATCTGAAAAATGTAAAAAAAAGGAACTTTTTGTTAATTTTATAATGCCTAACCTTGTTTACAAACATGTTAGAACATGTTCTAGGTTATACCCTTGTTTACAAACATGTTTACAAACTTGTTCCATAGCTTAACATTGCAAAACAGTTAATTTTATAATGTCTAGACGTTAGAAAATAACAATAAGTTTTTTTTAATATGTAATTCAGATTTTTCTTTGAGAAAATCTTTCCATTCGGTTTCAGTTTACTATTTTCACTTTATAAATGAATTGCCTATGTATATAAACAATTGGCGTTTCCGTTCAGATCAGCGTGTGCTCTTGAAGATACAACATCTCCTTCGCCTAATATAATGGGTGGTATATTTTATGGTTCTCTTGGTGAAAACGCTAGTGGTTCAGAGATTCTATTATATTTTGGAAACAATGCTGCTGATCTTAAAAAATATCGTAACAGACTCCTTGTCGAACCAGCCTATTTGTTTTTTTCACGTCAAACCCAAAAAATGGACCTTTCCTTGTCGAACCAAAAATAGAGCCAAGATTAGTCCATCTGAAAAGTATATTTTCTGAATGGGGTTCCGGTATTGAAATACTTTAGTGACCGACTGTAGATATTAAAGTATTTTGGTCCTAAAACGCTTTTTTGGGGGATCCCACTGAATATAACTTTTTGAACAGATAAAGTGTCGCCGCAGCGAACTTGAAATGTGCGTCTTTTGAGGAAATATATTGTAAGTTGTAAGAAGCTTGGTGGTAGCAGAAAATTAGAAAGCTTGTCAATGAGGCATGCATGCCACACTCCATGAAATGCTTTTTCGAACTCGACGAAGCATGCAGCAACCGCATTCTTTTTGCTAAATGCTAAAGTGATACTTTCAACCAGGTTCAGAATCTGATACGTAGTGCTATGTTGCTGCCTGAAATCGAATTGTAGGCTATCAATTAAATTCAATCTTTCTAAGTGATCAGTTAGTCTTGCGGATAAAATTCTTTCGAATACTTTTCCCATTACCGGCAGAAGGCTTATTGGCAGCTAACTGGTTGCAAGTTTAGGGTTTTTTCCAGGCTTGAGAAATGTAATGATAACTGAGTGCTTCAACTGTTGTGGAAAGTATCACAATTTTATGCATGCATTATAGATTTATGTAAGAATTTACACAGATTTTCTGGGCAGAGCTTTAAGAGCTTCCTTTGTTATAAGATCAAATCCTTTTGCTTTTCTGACTTTAAGCTTCTTGCTCATACTTCTTACTTCGCTAATAGTGGTGCTTTTAATATAATTTGTAGGGATTCTATTATTTATGCTATTAATAGTAAGTTGTATATTGGCTTCATGCTCATTATTTTCTAAATCATTTTTACGGAAAATTTTTTCTAATTCATCTGCCATAAGATTCGCTATTTCCTCTTCCAACTGGAAAACTCGTCCCACGTGATTAATTGAGACGTCCCACGTGATCAATAGAGTGAATATGGCTATTTCGATCGTTTCTAATAGAATTTGCTACTCTCCACACAGTATCCGGCTGTAATTCCATATTATTGAGAAGGTGATCCCATTTTTGGGATCTAAATTCCACGATATTTTGTTTAATTTTCCTATTAAGATAATTTACATGACTTTTAACCCGAGAGTTTCTTGTGAGTTGCCAGATTTAACGGGTACGATTTCTAAGTTTAATTGTATCCAGAATGCTATTTGGTAGGGTGAGGTAATTTTTGACTTTGAAGGGATATGAGGCTTTCTTAATCGCATTTTGAATACGATAAATCAGCGAATAAACATCTTCAACGTCTCCACAGTGACTATATTCATTCCGGTTTCTGAATTCTGTTTCTTTAAAAATGCCTGTGAATTTTCCTCAGTTTACTTTTGAGGCGTATTTAGGCAATGGTGGGTAAAATCCATAAAATTCAAAGTTCACGCGAAATGGTCGAAAGAAAGGTCTTCGACGACTTCAAGTAGAGGGGTGTGAGGAATATTTTTAGTAGGACTATATCCAGTATTTCTCCACTTCCATTAGAATGCAAACGGGTAGGCGTAGCGGGAGCCGCAATTTTCAAATCCTTTTTAATTAAATACTTATTTAGAGTGATTCCATTACTATTAGTGCGTCTGCAATTCCATACTGGGTTTTTAGCATTGATATCTCCTGCAATAATAGTCGGGTATCGGTTGAGGTAAGTAAATCTAAATCACTGTCCGTGATAAGGTTGAAAGGTGGATTATAGATTGACACGAAGAGGTGGGCTTCATTCAATGCACTATAGATGATGGCCGAGGTAAATTCTACGTTACTGTTGTGTGGAAGATCAAAACTTGTATATTTAAGGTGTCTTTTAATTATAAGGGCAGTACCTCCTCCTCTATTGTGGATTCGATCATTTCTTAGGTTATTATATCCCTGCAGCTTAAAACGGTCTCCTCTTCACCATTCAGTTTGGTTCATTAACATTATATCGATCTTATGTTTTTCTAAATAATGAGCGATTTCTTGAATTTGTTTTCTCGCACCATTGGCGTTGAAATAAAATACTCTTAAATAGCTGTTGGTAGCCGAAATAATACTGGTGTTTTGGGTATGAGGCTTAGAACACATAATCAATATTCGAAAAGTGTTCTAATGCTGTCATGCCGACCTCAATTGTTTCAACAATATTCTTAGCTTTTTTGAATTGAAGGTAGAATTCTTTGACTTTTGTAAATTGTAGCCGTAACCAACCAAAAAAAGGTGGGTTGTTCTTTTTGTTTCCTCTGTGCAATTTTTCTCCAGGCTGATTTTGCGGTAGGAGGGGCTTCTGTTTTTGAATCGTGAAGTTGAGGGAAATCTTCAGAATTTAATTTAAACTTAGGATTATTTACATTTTTTAGTTTATCCGATTTATCTTCTTGTTTTACTGCATTCTGTTCATCTTTCTTGAAATTTTTTGGGAATTTACTGCGACTGCGATACGAAGAAACGTGATTCCCGCCACAAAGGGCGCACACTGGTGGTTTCTCTCCTTTTTTGGCCCTACATTGGAAGCCTTCATGCGGGCCAGCACATTTCTGGCAGCGAGGTTTATAATTACACAGATATCGTGTGCATCCGTACCTCTGGCACTTATGACACTGCACGGGACCTGGTTTAAATCTGTATGTAGTGACGAAAACGTTCAATCCATGGAGCGATTTTACATCATAAATATTTTTTTCCGCAGGGTTTCGTTTTGTTTCTACCAGAAAAAGTGGTAGGTTAACTACAGTACCGTCTTCAAAACGAGCCATTTGCTAAACGTTTAGCATAGGGATACGTGAGTTCTTGTTTTATAATTTCAATTTTTGAATTTCGGGGAAGCTTCTTGATGAGCGCTTTGATAGGTTTTCGAAATTGACCTTATACGTGTGGAGAGGTACACCTCGATTAGCAAACATTATAGTAACTATGCGATAGTATTGATTTCGAATACTTTAATGATAAGAGTATCTCCTTTTAGGTTTCCTCGTACTTTCTGGACGCCTAGCTTCTCTTCCTTGAGAGCTTATTCCAATCGGCTGTGAAATCCGCCAGAACAATTGGGGGTATGTGATTAGCGGTTTTCTTTGGAAGAACGAAATTATCTGTTTCCTCATTGCCTTGATCCATGTGATCTTTCTGGGGAAGCTCCTGAAATTTATTTTTATGCACTGGGGAAACTGTTTCAGCGTTAGCCTGCGCTTATGCGTTTTTGTAGGAGTTTTAAAGCCTTCCTCATCTGTCGTAATTTTCTTTTTACGGGATTTAACACTATTATTTTTCTTTAGGGAAGCATTTTCTTGTTTTCCATTTTTATGCGCAATATTTTGCATTCTTATTTTGATTAGTGGTTGCCGTTACGGCGTTTTGGCTTTGGACCTCGTTCATTCTAAGAGTTTCTTGATCAACTACGATCGAAATTGCATTTATTACCTTTTTAGCCTCAAAAATTTGTTGGGAGATATCTGAGGTAGGTTCCTGCTTTATTAGCTGATTATGACGTTCAATATATCTTAGTTTTAATTTATCTAACTCTGAGAATGGATCATTCTCGTTAGTGATATTAAAATCTTCAAAGCATCTTTTAACTAAGTCATAGGATTGCTCAATAGTGGTTTGAAACTGCGTTTCATCATCCATGTCTACTACTTATCGTAATGCCATGCCGAGAATAAAGAAATTTCTTACCTTACTCCAGTAGCAAGTCACCACAGCAGCCAAATTCCAAAGAAAAGCAAAGTCTGTGAAGTCCGGAATGGATGCAAGAGGGAAAAAATTACCAACTTGTCTCCACGAGCTCAGGGATACAGAACTGTCAGATGTCTTGTTTTGCACCCGCTAAGTCTTTCTGCATCGATGGGCGATTTATCAAGCATAGTTGCGAAGTAAAGGTATATAGAAAGGGCGAAATTTCGTATTTCGGAAAATTCAGAAAATAACTCAGAATTAAGTTCTATCCTTGAAATATTTAAAGATGAAAAAATTATGAACTTTTTGAAAAAGATTATGCTAATCTTAACTCGACTTAAGAATGCCAAAAATACAGCAGAAAAACTCATTATAGGTTTCCAGGCAGTTCAACTTAATTTCTTTCGCGGAAGCAGATTAATAGCCTGTGTTCTATTAAGGAAGACATAACCGAGCGGTTAAGAGCAGCGTACGGTTCGTTGTCTTTTTATATAGCAGGTTCGATCCTCGCTCGTGAAGATTACCCTTTTCTGAAGATAAATGATTTTTTCTTCCCTTCTACATGCACTGGTTTTTAACCAGATTTATTTACACTCGGGTTCACATATTCATGCTCCCTTTTTGGACTTTTTATTCTTTCACTTTTCATAACCCGAATAGGGATCAATTATAGATTGGATGGCTTGAGGTGCTCTGGAAAGGTCGAATACCTCTTATAAAAACGATAGTCTACGGTCGTATTTCAGAGGAGAGTAAAAAAGAGTTTCGTATATTTTATACGAATTCGAAAGGCCAGGAAGAAAAAATGGGACAAAATAGAATTAAAATAAATGGTCCGGAAGTAATAGAGTAAAAAAGAAGGCCTTTAGAAAGAAAAGGCATGGAAGTAGAAAATTTGATAAAATACGATTGTGTCCATGAGTGTAGACAAAAGCGGAGAAGGAGGCTGTGTTTATTTGCAATAAATAGTCTGTCCCTAGGTCTGTGTAGTGAGTGTGTTTGGTAAAGCTGACTAGACAATGTGATGATAGGGGGAAAAGATTAGAGGTCCAGTTACATAATACGCTGCTGATCACCGTAAATGCAACACCCTGAAGGAAGAATGCAAATAACATGAAATTTACAACATGCATTAGCGGAGGTGAGATATGCAAATGATTAGAATTTCAGCGCAGATCACATCACGCGCGCCTGTGGCGCCACTTCAAAGCGCTATTTAAGGCTTGGAGTTTTCGATGATTTCGGCAATTGTGTTTTTCTTGTGTTTTTTTCAAAAAAAAGATCAAATATGCCTCGTAGTAAACAGCGATCATCGTTTGTTCAAGTATTCGAGTTCGACAGAGGAAGGATAGTGGCCTACCGAGAGTGTGGATTATCTTTAAGGGAAATCCGTAGTCGTGCTGGACGAAACGAAACAACTGCAATGCGGATATGTGACCGTTGGATGCAGGAGGGTACGACGGACCGACGTGTTCGATCGCATCCACTTCAGTGCACCACTTCACGTGATGATAGGAACATTGTATGCATGGCAGTGACGGATCGCTCAGTCACATTACGAGCCATAGCACAGCACATTCAATCTATAACGCATCATCCAGTGTCTGTGCGTACCATTCGACGCCGTTTACAGCAGAGGCAGCAGATTTAATACGGTTTTCGATTAATGTTTGGTGTGGAATTTATAATAAAAGGCTAATAAGCTCAACATTTTACTAGGGTACGGTGACAGCCGCACAATATTTAGAATTCCGCAAGACATGATACGTTTATTGAGAATCTGCCGTTGCTTCAACTCCTGAATGGATGGTTCCAACATGACGCTGCAAGTGAAGCAGTACCCGAAGGAGGAATTCGGAGAACGAATAATCGGGTACTGTGGTTTCGAAGAGTGGCATCCATATTCACCTAACCTGACTCTAATGGATGTTTTCCTGTGAGGATATCTCAAACGGCAGATGTACGCGACTCCTTCACAAACACTGCAGGCTCTTTAATGACGTATTAGAAAAGCTTGTGCAAACGTGTTACCCGTTATGCTACAACGTACAACATGAAGTTCTAACAAGGCTCCGGATGTGCATTTCATTCGATGGAAGGAAGTTTAAAATATCGAAAATAAAGGTAGTTTGCGATAACTTGTTGTTTTTTTTCTTTCTAAGATCGTTTTGTGCCGTCACAGTTTCGGAAATCGCGAAGAAACAAATTCCCGTTTAAAACGCTCTGTTCTTAATATTTATGTTCACGAGGTGTCTTTTCGTACTAAATCGAAGACGCTTTACAACTTTGTAATTCACGTTTTCTTCCTATCTCTTATCGTTTTCGAGATAGAGACGCTAACTCCCCTGTTTTCCACCAGGTGACGCTGAAAGCTATTTCATCTAGTAGCGCATAGCCACTTTATTATACCTGGACACTACGTTTATGACTATAGCAGCAGCCGTTCGACAGTTAAACGAGTGGTACCGGACTTTAGTGGGCACCCTGTATATGTATTTATATACTTTTGGTGCGGCCGATTGTAACCAAAAAGGGAGACGCACAAGTTATAGCAGTCCTGTATACAAAATTTCAACTTTCTGAGGTTACTCGTTTTTCAGTTATGCGAGGTACATACATGCATACATACGTAATACATGCACGAAAAATTTTGTCAGAATCCATTTTAAATCAGTTTTATAATTTTTTTGCGGAAAAGAGTCCTTTACTGTGTCCTTACGTGCAGATGTCACTCAAAAACATCGTTAATTTGCATTCAATAGCTGTCAAAATGAATATTTTCGTTGAAATATGATACCCGGAATTTTTCGCGATTACAATACTTCCGTCTTACTTCGTAGAAGGAAGTAAAAAGGAAATTTTACAGGTGTTAATTTGTTTTTAATTGCATCTCTTTATTATTTCATATGATCTGCAATCGCATGTTTTCCATTCTCAATTAGCTTCACATAATCTTTTATATCTTACTAAATTTCAAAAGCACGCAAACATACTGGTACATTCTCTAGCCATCTGTGATTATATAATTTCAATGGAAAAGTTTTATGTACACTCGCTGCTTAAAAGTTTTCTCGACATGCTGAAGAATTTTTGAATAGATAGTGCAGTGCTCCTCAAATAGAAGGCATATCCCATTTTGTAGTGGATGCTCCTTTACGGACAGCATTGTTCAAAATATTCAAACGCAACTACCAATAGATATACATTCAAGCTATATTATTTTTTCAGTTCATTTTGGGGGGGGGGTTCATACACCTTTTAATTTATAGCTGACCGAATCATACTTATTTGTAGCAACTTTTTTATATCTAGTTTTTAACTGCCATTTGGAAACTTTCATATTAGCAGCTGTTGCATGTTCCATGAAAAGAGATATAAAAAATCGAGTTACAAATTAATTTTGGTCAGACTGCCAATATCTGATATGCAACTATAATTGCTTTTTTCATTTGTTTTATTCAATGTCTCGCCAAATATCAAGGTAATGTGGAATAGCTTATTAAATTCGTCATACATGAGACTCTGAAAATAAGGTGTTAATCCAAAATGGGAGAGATGCGCAAGTTTTATCTAAATACAAGAAAAGCCTCTCCCTATAATGCTGTCAGGGAACGTACTTGAAAAACGTTTGCCCATGTCACTGCTAGATCTATAAGGGTAATGATGTGTCACCACTTTCAAACACCGTAAAGTTTCAGCCTCCAAAACACCTTTTGAAGCTTCTACAGCGCAATCTAAAGTAGTTGAATTTGGCGAAGCACAAATAACACAAGAGAAACTGGAAGGTGCAGCACTAACAGGAATTGACTTCCTGTTAGGGCAGGACTAACTGACTTCCTGACTAACAGGAACTGACTTCCTGTTAGTGCTGACTTACTGTTAGTGTTAGAGCAAGTTAGCAGAAAAAGCTTGTTAATGCACCAAAAGTTGTACTTTTCGCTTTCAGAAATCTTCTTTTATGCTTGACACCTAGAAATAAATAGAATTTATTATATATTTATTCATTTTCCCATTCTTATTAATATTTAAATAATTTAACTTGAATCAAAATTCTGAATATTTTCTAAATTTTCATTACATGATAGTTTTCCCTTAACAGATATTGCAATGTAATTTAAGTAAAAATAAGTAAAAAAAAAAGGAATATTTCTGAAATCAGAACGCGTGAAATTGCTTTATACAGTCATCCTTTACCTGGTAAAAGTTTAACTAACCGATGGAAATTTTCGATTGCCAGATATCTGAAAATTCCGGATAGTCGAGCACAACTGGAAAAAGATGGGAAGGCGATTGTAGCCATTTTTTAGATTTTTCGGCTAAATATTCTATCAACAGAATCCAACATGCTGATGAGCACTTAATACAGTGGAGCAGTTGCTCTGTCGACGGCAAAATGAAAGAAAATGCAAAAGGAATTAAAAATTTACACTTGACCGAAAAAACTAAGTGAATTTCTGCCTTACTAACAGTAAGGTGGAAATAAAGATGATTAAAGATCACTAAAGTTTCTGGCAATTCAATTTCTAAAACATTGATGGATGAAGAAACCATCAAAATCGTAAAAACACGAAGACATGTATAAATCTTAAAACACTTATTCAGGATAAAAGTAAACGGAAAGCATAAACATTGGTGATAAGTAGAATATTCACAGAAATACAATTGAAGAATAAAGAAACCACCAGAAATTTAAACTGCTGTGAGAACAAACTGAAGAATTTAAAATATTTCTTGAAGGAGAAAATTTCACTGAAGTGTAGTTTTGCCTCGCATTTTTTATGCCAAATATTTCTTTCGTAGTACCTTACAGTATATGTTCTTGAAGTAATTAAAGAATAAGTTCTTAATAAAGATTTTTTTCATCTTGTATATTGTATTTTCATCTCAAATTAAGTATAAGGTACATATTTTTCTAAATGTGTTTTTTAGATTGAACTTCGGGGTTCTTCTTTATATTATTTAACGTTTTTTAACAATTAAATGGTTAAATTTGTTAATATTATAGTGTTAAAAATGAACATATTGAACTTCTGCCATTACATTTAATTTAATAGATGCAAGAAGCTTTCAGTACTTGAACAACAATGCGCAAATCGATAATTGCTATCAGTGATAGTCATATCTTCAAATACGACCACTTAGAAGATAAAATTGCCTGGAATCATGGGTACTCAGTCATACTAACGAGATTTCACTGTAGTTCGATAAAAATATGTCTGTAAATTTTGTTCTCTTGAACATAATGATAACAGCTCTATCTATAATAATGCTAACATATTAGAAGTGAAACAAATATTGATACAAGCAAAATAACTGATCTCATCTTCAAGAAGGAGAAAAAAATTATGTGCTTATAAATATAATTTCTAACTTGTTATTAAATCTCTCACAAAATAAGGATGGATATAATAATCGCTGTATTAAAACTTCTTGCTGGCAGTAGATTCCCATGCCAGCCATACCCATCTACAGCTGTTTCAAGTGAAATATGATTTTATAGGTCTCTTATTGCCTTCCTTTTTTATAATGCTGTTTTTTGTTTTTTTTTTTTATTTCAAGAATGTGTAAAAGAAAATAAATATTTCTATAGAAAAAACAAAGGAACTTAATGTATATTAGTAAAGACATATACAACACGACAGCTAAATTCGTATCAGTATGTATGAATTTTGCTGTCATGCTGTGCATGTTGTTCACAAAAACTCTCATTCTTAGGTAATTCACACAGTGCCCACAAAAGTCCTTACCCCTAGGTAATATACACCGTGTCCATAAAAGTCCTTATTCTTAGGTAATATACACCGTATCCACAAAAGTCCTTAACCTTAGATAATATATATCGTATCCACGGAAGTCCTTACCTTTAGGCAATATACATACTGCCCACAAAAATTCTTACTCGGCCTTTAATTTCGCACCCGTTGGTGTTAGACATATATTTCAAATTGTACGTAGATATGTAGCTCAATTGCAAAAGAGTTTTACAAGCTCAGAAATTAATATTTAAATTATTCATGATAAAAAAATGTGTAAAATGTTAAAATAATTCATACTCATGTTAAAAAAATTCATGTTCATGTTGTAGAGACATTAGGTATTTTTTTAAAGCAGGAGACATGAAAATAGGAGCAATGCCTCGTCGGGTCTAGAACCACGGACCTCTCGAATACGCGCGAGAGCGTGCTGACCACTACACCACGAAGGCGGGAAGTACCTTATAATATTAAAATTCATGTTAATAAATAAATTTGGTATAAAATAAGAAATCTAGCTTTTTATACTTTCTTTCGATCCCTATACTCCTAGTTAGCAAACTTTTGTACGCGTTATAAAAAACAACGCTTAAGATTCGCGTTACATTAGTTATAAAAAATAAAACACTAACGGATTAACTCTCGTACGACACAAAACTGATCGAGTTATTTGGTTTGAAACCGAAAATCATACTCAGGGGTGATATACGAATTGAAGAGCGAAATGTTTGCATTTGTACTTAATAAAATTATAACGTAACTTAGAAAATGTTCCTGAAGTTAAGAAATTAAATAATGAGCATTTCTATGCAGATCATTGCGAAAAGTATTGAAAATATACATTTTTTTTCAAAATGGAGATCTTATTCACAGAATCGACAGGCTTCAGTATTAGCAAGTATCCAGCTCAAAATATTATTTGCATTAATTAAAAATGAAACATATTTGCACTTTAATAATTTTTTGTACAGTTACCAAATTATAATTGTAAGGTAATGAAATTTTATGAAAATATTCATAACGCAATTACATACTTGAAAATTTATAAATGATTTATGTGAATATTCGGCATATCAAATGTAATAAACTTTTAAGTAAAGAAGCTAGGAAATACAAAATAGCATCATTAAATGACATTTAAGGTACTAAAATCAACCACATTTTATCTAATATATTTACTAACTGACTCCTCAGTGCAAACTGAATGTGACTCTAAAAGTGGAAGTTTTGAAATTAGACAAAGAAACGGCAAAGAGTCTTAGACAAAAAAAAAAAAAAAACGACGCACCGAGAAGATATAAAGCAAACTGGACACAAATTGATATGTATACAGGTTTCGACGGAAAATGCAAAATTTTACATTTTGGCTGCCAATGAATGAACGGTTGTCGCTACAGCGCATCTGATCTGCGCAACTGGCAGGATATTTGAGAGGAGAAATTACGATTCCAGGTCATAAATTCTTCACGGATTTCATTCCGTATACTCTGGTAGACAGTAACTATGCCTTGCATACAGGTGCGCGAGCGATATGCTCAAATGTCAGAATTCGAGAGAGGCTGTGTAGTTGGGCTCAAAGAAGCCGGTTGGTCTTATCGGCGAATAGCTCGACATATGAGCAGGAGCGATGCCACTATTAGACGATGTTGCCAGGAACGGGTGAACCATGGCCGCAGACAGCGTCAAAAAGGAAGCGGTAGGCCTAGAGAAACGACAGAACGTGAAGACCGAGCAATCGTCAGAGCGGCACTCACAGCCGCAGATGCATCATGATTATCGATTGTACGTGCAACTAGTGCTTCAGTGACCGCAAGGACCATTCATAGACGGCTCACAGAAAGGGGCTGAGGTCATGGTGTCTCTTGGGCTGACTACCATTGACTTCTGTACAACGTCAAGCCCGTTTGCAGTAGTGTCGGGCTCATTCGCACTGGAATGTCACTGACTGGAGTAGAATAGTCTTCAGTGATGAGTCCCGCTTTGAATTGAGCCTCGATGACCAGCGAAGGCGAGTCTGGAGATGCCCGGACAGCGGTGTGATACCAACCTGACTGTCTTCTGCAGACAGGTCGACAGCCAGGAGTGATGGTCTGAGGTGCCATTTCATTTTATAGTAGGACGCCTTTGGTTGTCATCCGTCGCAACCTTACAGCACTGCGGTACGTCGACCAAGTTCTAAGGCCCATTGTGTTGCCCTTCAAGTCATGCCACCCTGGACTTACATTTCAGCAAGGTAATGCCCGCCCCCACACTGCACATGTTTCTACTGCTTGCCTTAGTGCTTGCCGAACATTACCTTGGCCAGCAAGGTCGCTAATTCACCCTCCTATTGAGCACGTTTGGAGCATTATGGGCAGGGCCCTCCAACCAGCTCGGTATGGTGACGATAAAACGCGCTAGTTGGACAGAATTTGGCACGATATCCCTCAGGAGGACATCCGCAATCTCTACCAATCGATGCCAAGCCGAATAACTGCTTGCATAAGGATCAGAGGTGGACAAACGCGTTACTGACTTTTCCACTTTGTGAAGCTCTATCACTTCAATAAATCATCCAGTTTTTCTCAAACTGTAATAATTTGTTTTTCTGTACATGTGCATCACTTCTACCGATTTTCGTCCCATTCGGATAACTCGTTCTTGGTGCGTCGTTTTTTTTTGTCTAAGAGTGTATATCTCAATCAGTTTTCGTCGAATGGTGGTCAAAACGTTTCCGTTTTATTTTTTCCAACAAGTACAATAACTTCCTAAATATAAAGACAGGAGGAACGTGTAAAAGGTTAGGATTTCATCATATTTACAAAACTGATGCCTTTAAATTCAAAGAAAGCCAAAATATGAATCTTTGCGTCATTTAAAAGATTTTTGTAACTGGAGGCATATGTCTACGACCAAAAGTTACTGAATAATAACAGGGTAAGGACCTTCGTGGGCATGGTGTGTAATAACGTAAGTTTTGTCTGCTAAGGTTCTCTTTATGACCATTTATCTACTTATTTATTTATTTCCTTGAGTATACAGTCAGCTTCCAATTTACTGGAGTAATAAAGATATCCATAAATTGTATTATTAGCCCAGAAGGGCTATTAATTTCGTTTTGGCATTTTGCGTTTTTTCAATATAAATGTCGGTTCACTTTTCAAGCTGTTGCCACCAAATATTACAGCCCTCTATTATATTTAAATAATGAAGAATCTGCATAAATGTATATGTGTTTCTGGCATTGTGGTAAATCAACGGTACGTAGAGCTATCAAATTTTGAATAACGTACGTTTCCACCCGAATATGGACATCTGGAAGCCCAAATTTAGAATTTGTTTTATTACCTATTTCATATTTTGTTAACGTTTAACAAATTTTTAATTTACAAACTCAACGATTTCAAAGCGAGCAATGGCAACACTGTACGGAAAAAAATATCTCCAGCGCGCACGACTGTGTATTGGAAATTCTAAGGATATGATTATTTCAAAATTATTTTGTGATATTGCTATTGAACTGAATTTTATGGTTTTAGTGCAAAGAACGTGATATTTAATAAATAAAGATAATCTACAAAACGTTAAAAAACGTTCCTTTAGGCGTAAAGCAAAATCTGAAAACTTTCAGATTTTTAAAAAAAAAAATATTTATGTTGTTTTCAATGTTATTTATTAAGATGGTAATTTTTAACATTTTCTTTTATACGTTATAAATTACTACATGTTTTATTCTTCTGCATGATTAAAAATATTATAAAATTAAAGTATTATGATTTTAAGCAGTATCCTTTCATAAAGGTGTACAGACACAGTTAATTTAATTGTATAAAGGGGCGAGCATTTGGCTCTTTGCTTCAAATGAAAAAATGTATCTAAGCACGGTTCTGTGTCTAATCAATGATAACAAGTGTTTTTTGTTGTTCAAAATGAATGCGTTCGCTCTGTTATTAAATTTCCCTCGCTTATTTTGTTCTCAAATGTTGAAAGATTGCAAAAGAAAGATCGTTTTTATCGTCAAAATGCTTTAAGCGATACAAGAATTAAAAATCAGGAAAGAAAAAAGTGAAAGCAGGAAAAAAGAAACTAGTTTCATCTGTGTTTCTTGCGCGCCGTTTTCAGTTCTTTTTTCTCTTATGGCGTCAGTTGAGCGCAGATAATTCTTTTTGTTTTTCATAAATTTAGAGTTTGCTTTAATGTTGCAATCTTGAAATTGTTTGACATTTCATATGAAGTATTTTGTGCTAACTTTGCTCATAACTGTAGTTAACTTTTTTGTCCCTGTCAAAAGGGAAATCTCAAGGCTACACGCAATTCTGTCGCCTTTACATCTACTGAATAATGAAACAACACCGTAAGTAACACGGATCTAAAAGCGGAAGTTCCAATCGATGAGAATTTTAATCTTTAAGCTTGATCTAATCTTTTGATATTTGTGCAGTGACAACAGACGCGTATCAAAACACTTCACGGATGTAATATACTAAGCACAGCAGAGTTGATTTTTGGATGGAAAAATAGAAACAAATAAAAATAAAAAAATTGTCTCGTTCAAAAATTATTATTGCAATCGCATCTAATTGTGGCATCAAAGAGTAAGTTCTTTCGTCCATCAGACTATTTCATCATATCCTGTTACATGAAAAGCTCTGGCTGAATGAAATGTTCATTATTTAAGAGCTGTAGGCGTTGCGCTGGAAACTAAGTTCAGGCTGTAGTGTTCGGATTAAGCATCAACATGTGGATAACGATTGCTTGTATCGCAGTCGCTGTCGTTGCCTTGTTTTTAAGGTAAGTTGTTGAACCATTAAATATGCCATTAAATATTTGCGATGCAAAATTTTCAGGTGCTACTTTGGCAAACCGTTGCACGGATTTTTGGCGATTTACGTTGGCGCGGTTTTTACAATCGTCAGCTACCTTGAAAAACGTTGTTTTTACGTATTTTACGCATAGTAAAGTATTCGAAACTTTAAAACAATGAATATCGTTAAAAACAATGGATTAATTTTTTGTTGAGAACGTCGTTTTTTAAGATGGCAGGCAAATGTAAATAAATACATTTACTACGAGTGTTAAAATACTTAAAGTAAGGTTAAATTATTACTTTCATATAGCACAGAAATAGAATAAAAACACCGCTATTAGAACATTGCGACAACGTTTAATTGGATTAAAATATTACTTAAATTGAATATCGAATTAAAAACATCATACCAACGTTTAAAAGAATTAAAATAGTATTTAAATTCAAATAATTTAAAATAAGTTTTATAGGCTATAATTATTTAACTTAAAACATATGAGGCAATAAATATCCCAGCAATTTTTGATAGTATCACTCTTGATTTTTTTGCCATTTTTTTTAGTACGATGGAATACATAATTTAGCAATTACCTAATGCGCAAATATTCTGTAACCAATCAGGGAGCTGATTACATCACACATAGAATTAAAATTATTTAAATAATCATACATAATAAAATCATTTAAAAATGCAAAATTAAATTAATATTTAAAATTTTTTTATAAAATTTAATTTTTAACAGCCATAAATAACGTTTAAAACATTAGATTAAATTTATAGATATTAAAACCAATTAATTTTAAATTAAGGGACGTCATTGATTATATCATCTTCAACATAAAATATCATAAACAATAAAATTTTTTTAAAAATAAAAATGCAAAATTAAATTGATTTTTAATATTTAGGAAGCCCTAAATAATATTTAAAACACGGAATTTGTTCATAATAAAACGCATTATTTTTTAAATAAAATGACAACAAAGTGTCGGTTACCACCATAACTAGTATCGCTCGCCAAAAAAAAAAAAAAAAAAAT
>KK121937.1:19888-54396 GCA_000611955.2 Stegodyphus mimosarum
GCATATCTTTAGAAATTTCGGTACACGCTCTCACGCGCTGGAGATAAAAATGTTTTTCTGTACAACGTTGGTATTGCTGGCTTTGAAATCTTTGAGTTTGTTAATGAAAAATTCGTTAAAGTTTTAGAGAATATTGTTACGAATTTCACATTTATTTGGCTATTTATTTAGAACTGTAATTAGAATTCCTTTTTATTTTCCCGTGCAATGCACGCAGACGATTTTTGAAGAGAAAGCTACGTCAAAAAAAAAAAAAAACATGCATACATTTATGCAGATTTTTCATTTTTTAAAATTTAATGCAGAGCGATAACATTTAGTGGCAACAATTTGAAAAGTGATACGCCGTTTTTGTGTTTCCGACGCAAAATCGCAAAACGAAAGTAGTCCTTCGGGACTAAATCCCTTTGGACTAAAAAAAAATCGCAAAATCCGTGCAACCGTCTACCAAAGTAACACAAATTTTCATTTTTAATGTTTTAATTGAGATACCAAGAGGAAATTATATAAAAAAAAAGAATTTATTTTTGCATGAATGTAATGAATACAGAAATATATTATTTACATTTCGTGTTTTCCAGCTACTATATTTTTGGATAAATCAAAAATTTTTATTAAAATTTCGTCGAGCAAATCGATTGGTTTCATTTTATTCAATTTACTAGCTGCATTTGCTTGATCCACTTCTCTGTATTACACTCACCACTTTTTTTTAATATAGTACCATTATATTCGAACAGGCCAAATAATAAGCGCACAGTTGTCCCTAAGTACCTATTGATTACTATGGTATTTATTACTGAAATCTTCAAGTGACTATTTTCAATTCGTAATTGGAGAGGTACGTTGCGAATAGAAAAAAAGGGGACAGTTATATATCTCCCGTTCTCCTGGACCGACTGACGAAATTAAACTTGTGTTTTTCATGTCTCGAAAGCGCGACTTAGGATATGTATTAGATTTATACATAGCATTGTTCTAATATATGTATTTTGACACAAAATCGGACTTTTCTTGAAACGACATGCCAATTTTGTGCCAAATTTCGATTCTACGACTCAAATTATGCCAAACTGCCAAGTTTTGTAAAAATCACATGCGTAGTTTTTATAACATTAGCTCTGAAGGCTCAAATTCGCTTTAGCTCACTGCTTGGCGGCGATTGTTTTTGAATGAGCAATAAACGCGCCAACATGGGTAACTCCGTATATCCGCGAACATGGCTGACTGGGTATTTTGAAGCTACGGAAACATGTAGTTTTCGCGCATGCGTATTTCCTATTTTATAAAGAACGGTTTTATTGGTAATGTGAGATGACGTAGCGGTTTATTCGAAATTCTTACGTGTTAATTTAAGTAGTTATTTCAGTTGTCGTTGTATTCTTTGAATGCGGTGTTTTTGTGTTGAGTGTTTGCTATTTTCGTACCTTATATTTCGCTAAATACCGAGTCGGTATGGATTTAGCTGTGATGCTGAGAGAGGTGAGTGAATGTACATGTACATTTATTACTTTATTGGAAGTGCAAGTTGCTTAATTTTTATATTTTGTTGCCTTTTATTGAAATAATTTGGCTCAGCTGAAGAACAGAACGCTGGTATCGTTTGCAATTTATTTTATTTTGTTGATTTGTGCACATTGCCTACATTGTGCAATTCGCTGATGTTTTTTTTAAGTTAAAACGGAACGCTGTGCACATGGCATTTTCTTGTAATTTATTTTCGTTATTTTAGCTTATTTTGTTGATTTGTGTACGTTGCCTACATTGTGCAATTCGCTGAAGTTTTTTTTAAGTTTAAAAGGAACGCTGTGCACATGGCATTTTCTTGTAATTTATTTTCGTTATTCTAGCTTATTTTGTTTATTTGTGTACGTTGCCTACATTGTGCAATTCTCAGATTTTTTTTTAAGTTAAAACGGAACGGTGTGTACATGGTATCGTTTGTAATTTTAATGCCCTTTTAAAAAAAATTCCTTCTTTCTGGGATGCCATTTTGGTTACGTTTTCGCGGAGCGTGTCGGGAAGGTTATGTAACGGCATAAAATGTGTAAGTATTACAACATAAAATGTAAATAATTAATTTAAAGGTAACTGACAAATATTTTAATGATCGTAATGTTCGTTTTGCATATTATTTTATTATATTTTTGTGGCAACAGTTTCCATACTAATTTATGGTTTAGAATTCTACGTTTTGTTTACAATAGGTTTTCGCGGAGCGTGTCGGGAAGGTTGCAATTAATTGCAAAGACGTTTCGCAGAAACGCGCCGAATTGGCGATTTTCAAAACATCGCCAAGCAGTGGGCTAAAGCGCATTTTCACCGCTCTGAAAATATTGGCTCCTAAGTGTTAATTGAATTTCTCTTTTTTTACTAAACTTATTTGCGTCTTCCTTTCACATTTCGAAATTTAAGTTCATTCCAAATAAAATTCGCCCATTTTTTACGATTTGCTTTTAGAATTTGTATCTTTAAATAATATTTATAAATTTTTCGTAAAACATTTTGAATTATACTCTATAAAGTTTTACCGTCATCTTAAAGTAGATGTATTTCTAAGCATACTTGCATAGAATTAGAGTTTTTTTATTCAAAATTTCTGAAGATATACGTGAGTTTATTCATTGGTGTGTTTTGAAATTTGGCCTATTTGTTGAAAGCGATAAAACATCAAATGTGGCTTAGACACTTTTTAAAATAATATTTGATAGGTGGAACGATGCGTCTTTTTTCTCCTCGTGCAAAATGTAAAAAGGGAAAGGAAAATAGGTTGTCATACATTAAGAAGTTCGCCAAGTGAATTATTCTTGGCGCAAACTGAAAAAAATTGCGCCAAGATAAATTTTTGAATTTCTCCGTAAAATTTGCACCGAATTTTACAAAAGTTAATATTTATGGATAATTTAAGTTGCAGAATCGAAATATGGAAAAACAAATGGCATGCCATTTCAGAAAAAGTCCGATTTTGTGTCAAAATACCTATGTTAGTACAATGCTATATATAAATCTAATATATATCCAAAGTCGCGCTTTCAAAACATGAAAAACGCAATTTTAATTTCGTCAATCGACCGAGTAGGGCGGAAAATATAGAAATGTCCCCCCCTTTTTTTCGCAGTGTACAACTCCTAGACCGTAGCAGCTTTCTTTAAAGGCAATGAAATTTCACTTCAGGAAGTGTGAGTTCAGTCAATTGTCAAAATTGTTCCTTTGATAAATTTCTTACGTTTGTTAAGAATGTGTGTACTTTGTGCGATTAACATATGCATTTTTATTCTCTTTACTAATATTAAATTTAAGTAAGGACAGTTGCTTCTAAAGAACAATTAATTATAGTTGCCTCTAAAGAACAATTAATTATAGTTGCCTCTAAAGAACAATTAATTATAGTTGCCTCTAAAGAACAATTAATTATAGTTGCCTCTAAAGAACAATTAATTATAGTTGCTTCTAAAGAACAATTAATTATAGTTGCTTCTAAAGAACAATTAATTATAGTTGCTTCTAAAGAACAATTAATTATAGTTGCTTCTAAAGAACAATTAATTATAGTTGCTTCTAAAGAACAATTAATTATAGTTGCTTCTAAAGAACAATTAATTATAGTTGCCTCTAAAGAACAATTAATTATAGTTGCTTCTAAAGAACAGTTAATTTTAGTTGCTTCTAAGGAACAGTTAATTATAGTTGCTTCTCAGAACTAAAGTAAAAGGAATAGTTTCGTATATTTCATTTTAAAGCGACAATTATATCAATGGAAATAATTTATCAGAGATAAAATCTACTCCTCAGTTATTACTGGTTATATTTTTAATATGATAAAGCACTCAATGACCGTCTGCTTAAGGGGAGGTATGCCCTTGTGAATTAGGACTTTTCTAAGAGAAACTGGTTTATATGCATATCACACATTCGGAAGACAAATATGCCTGAGTTCCAACATAGTACATTCAGCAGTCTTTAACCGCTTGGCCATGGGTGGGGCATACCCACCAATAGCTATGTAGATAATAGTACTAAACACTGACAATTTTACTCGGGTTTGAATTTCGAAGAATGAGATGATTCTATGTCTGTGTTTGCAGTTTTCTCAATTTATAACATAAATGAGAATCGGTTTTCCTTAGGAAGTCTCCCGCAAGAACATTCCTTCCATTATTTCAAATAGCCTACTTTTACTTTTCCATATGAAATTAAACAACGAAAAAAACAGAGAAATTTGATTGGTTGATTGATTAAAGCAAAGTACAAGAAAACGATTTAACTAAAGAATGCCTTCTTTGTGGACTTTCTAAAGGAATTTGGTAAGCTTTTTTTAT
Organism: Stegodyphus mimosarum; assembly: GCA_000611955.2. NCBI lineage: Eukaryota > Metazoa > Arthropoda > Arachnida > Araneae > Eresidae > Stegodyphus > Stegodyphus mimosarum. Next base: position 24,208 of record KK121937.1, read on the forward strand.
GTTTAGAAATGGGAAGCTATGAAAATCCCGGGCATCAGCTGGATTGCTGAAATATAAGCCTAGGTATAACTAACAGTGTTCTACGATCTTATCCACTCGTCACTGAAGAACCAAAGATCGAGTCTAGCTGAAAGCTCACCGCTAAGCTTAGGTTTTAGACGCAAAAACTAAGCCAGCAAACACACGAATAGAAGGAAAGAGAAACAGCTTTTTGCTTCATGTGTGCCTTACATCTGCAGCAGAGACATAAATTTGGTATAACCTGGAAAAAATTATGGTTTGATTTGACAAGTTATTTACGTAATGTACTGGAATTGTGTCTATGCAGAGAAATTTGTTATCGCTTTGGTACTGCCATCGAATTTATATATAAATATTTTACAAAAGAATATTTCAGCTACCTAAGAACTGTGCTGTTGTTCATAAAATTTTCGCCTTTTGCTTGAATTATTACTAGAGAACATTCTTGCTCGAGATAGTTTATAATTATTTTCTCATGAAATAGTGAATATTTCTCATTGACTGTAGGCTTTCTTTATTGCTTTCGCCAAATAATACAAGAATTATCTGTTATGAATGAAAGAACATCTTCGTGGAGGACCATTTAAGGGAAATTGTCTCATATGTGAATTACATACGGGGAGAACCACGAAAATATAACTTTGCCAGCTCGGACAGGCATTTTAATTCTAAACGAACTATTAGTGCTCATTGGTTATATCTACTTGACTATCGATGGATGCATCAAATATGGAGAAGTGATATAAAATATTTTAAAAACATTCAGTGGCTCACAAAAGTGTTCGTACATTTACGAGTTTCAGTGAAATATTGCTTTATTGATTAATACAAATTAATATTTTAGAATGAAAAGTTTTTAATAATATCTATCAATTTCTCTTAACTAAACTACAATAATTATTTTATGAACATATTAAAACTATTTTTTTCGAAAATCAATAATAGAAAAGTAAGAGAAAGTTACCTCACAAAAGTCTTCGTACGCTTTAAAGAAATCTGCATATGTGAGTAACTATTGTAGTATATTTGTTAGTTAGTATTCTGCAGTATTTATAACAGCTTTCAAACGTCTGGGCATAGAAATAAATAGTTTTTTTTGTAATATCTGCATCAATTCCATCATACTGTTTCTAGTTCCATCATTACTGTTCTTAATTTCGGTTTACTATTTTGCAGTATATTCTGCAGTATTTATAACAGCTTTCAAACGTCTGGGCATAGAAATAAATAGTTTTTTTTTTGTAATATCTGCATCAATTCCATCATCACTGTTTTTAGTTCCATCATTACTGTTCTTATTTTCGATTTTTGTTTTGATGTTGCGTCTTCGTACTCCAACATCTGCTTCTTTCCAAATGGATTCTGTTGAGTTTAAATCTGATTACTGAAGAGGTGGTTTCAGAACTTGTGAACAATTATAGACACCCAAAAGGCGAACTTTGAGGGCCGTGTGCTTAGGATCGTTATCCTGAAATTGTTTCTAGCATCCAAATTTTGGACGGATAATTTTAAATTATTTAAAAAAATATTTGAATAAAAAACATGGTTTTCATTGTGCCATCAATAAATACTAAATTACTTAATCCTGATACTGACATGCACCCTCACACTAGAACACCTCCACCGCCATGCTTTACTGTTCCAACTAAGGTCTTAGGATTAGAGCTCATGTTTTTTTCTCCATACAATTATAAGCTCATCGGAACCAAAAATGTTAAATTTGCTTTTATATGCAAATAAGGCATGGTTCCAATACACTTCGGGCATATTTACCATTGATTTTGAGAAGAAAAGCATAAGCATTCTATTTTTTACACTTCCAAAAAATTTTCTTAGAGCAGAGCGCCCTTGTAATTCAGCTGCTCTAAGCAGTCTTCGAACAGTTTTAAATGAAATTGAAGTAGAAAAGCTTGCAGTAAATCCTGTAGAAATCTTTACAACACTCAAACGCGGTTTTTTCACAGATATTCTAACTATAAATTTCTGGATCCGATTTTCTTCTTTAGAGCATTTTATCACATACTGCACAGAAAAATGGAATAAATTTACTAATTTAGCAATATCCCGAATCGAATTTCCATCCTTATGATAAAAAATAGTCAATTTCGAACTACGAGACATTTTTAAACGTTAAATAAAGTATAACGAAATAAGCCAGCAAAAATAAAACCAAACAATTATTTAAACATCACCAAAATGCAAAAATAAAAAAAATGGTAAGCGATAATTTTATTTATGAAATTTTACGAAAATGTTTCGGGGTACGATTCCTTTTGTGGCTTTTTTTTATCTATGCCTCCTCGCGTTTTCAATTAAGTCAGTATTAAAAAATGAAATAAGTCAGTAGTAAAGATAATAAGTCAGTGTTAAAAATTTAAATGCTTGGTTTTATTTAAAATCACAGGGAGATGATATGAAAAATATTGGTCTTTTATTCGAATTCAGGTCCGGATTACAGCGCTCTTTATGCACAGTCTTAAAGCGTGCGAATACTTTTGTTAAGACACTGTATAGCGATGAAGAACTTCTGCATCCGTTTGTCCACTTATAGCGTTATAGTAGTGAAGTAGTGAAGTAAAATATTAATGACATTTTAGCATCAGAAACGATTATAGTCCACTTAAAAAATTTTTTTTTGCTTTATGTTTTATTACTATCACAAAGTATTAATCGACAAATCCATCTGACATACTTGTATTAGCGATTTAGATAACTAATGTCAGAATTGCGGGAAAAGATCTTTAATTTGTGTTTCAAATTATAATAGTACAATAATACATTGTTTATTTATTAAAACAGCAAATACTGGTTTAAAATCATATACGTATTTCATAACAATTTTTACTTTTATTTTATTTTTTACTAATGTAAATATTTTAAATAATCTTTATTGCATATTAGATTCATAAAGTTTATAAGCGTTTGCAACAATAGAGTAATCAAAAAGGCATTTCTAATTCTATTTATTAGGCATTCGGTTACAGATTAATCGTTTATCTCCTCTCCTGCGATTCATGCTAAAATCGAAGAATGTGTTATTGTATATTACTTATTAATTCCTGTCAATTAGACTTTTTATGAATTTGTACCATAATAAATTTCGCTGACTATATAAGCAAGAATTAGATCTTTAGATACGCGAAAATAGTTAAGTGAAGAAAACAGCACTTTCAGCTTTGTTTTCTTGAAGACGCCCCCTTTTCCCCTTTATTTAGTATTGGTATTAATATTAAAATTTCAAATCAATTTGCTTCTAACAAGAAAGGTCTTTCAACACGATATTCTAAAGTAGCTGAAAGAAAATATGACTGATTCTGCACTTTGAAAATGCCCAGTATCAGTAAAAATGAGTAAAAATTATCATTGCTTCATAGCATTGTCAAATTATTGATTTTGGGTTATTTTACGGAAATCATGAAAAGAAGTAACGTGTGAAGTCTGTATTTGGCATATATCCATTTCAAAAGAAAGAAGTGGTGATTTAGACTGTCCTATTCTTGTTAGCAAAAAATCAATAAAGTGTTTCTTTGCTGATATTCAAACATCAGTTCATAGTTACTTCAAAAGTTTCAAAACTGGATGACAAAGTGAGTACTGAAAAGAGCTATATTGTATTATAATATACACAATTTCACGTGATAAGTTATTTAGTAAACCCTGAAATTTATGTTGATTATGTGAGTAGGGTTCTGAAAGTTTTTTTTTAGTAATTAGATTTAGAACTTTAGCTGTGACATTACACTCTTTAGATAAATGAATCGTGCTTTTCTATTTTGTATCTTATTCTTTTGTAGGTATTACAGAAAAAATGACGACTATTGGAAAAAGCGTGGAATTCCGTTTACTCCTCGTGAAAGTATCATAACTATATTTTGGAATGCGTATTACAAGGTCAGTTTTATATTCATTCCTAACATTTCCACATAATTTTAGAAACTGAATATTTTCATGTACTGCAATTTCGTGTTAATACTTACTTTTTAATGACAGACCGTGAATGAACGGCTAATGGAGATGCACAGGAAACATGGTAGAATATTTGGGTAAGTATATTTGTAGTCTTTCAAACTGTTATTTTACATTAAGTGAAAACCTAAAAGCTACTCATCAAATATCCAAAAAGAATCAATAAGTCTTGTTTAAAAGTATAGAGTCGAATTTAGGATAACAGTCTAAAACCACAATTAAACTATATTGCTTATCTTGGGCGTATGCCATTCAAGGTATTTTAAAGTTTTCCGAAAAATTCATTTACGAATAATTTGATGAACATGTTACTACATGAGTGTTATAAGTTTCAAACTATTTTCTAATAGAAGAAACAAAATTTAGTAAGTACACTGGTGCGAAGCCCTTTCTGTCCGTTAGTCCACATAATTTCCGCATTATGTGGACTAATGGACAGAAAGGATTTTGATGAAATTTGGTATGAATATACTTGTAGCAGGGAAAGAAAAAGTCATTTTATGTACTCATAATTTTCAGTAAAGTTCATAGTGCAGGGGTGTCCAAAATCCACGTTGTGATGTCGAAGTGAAAGCAGTCTAATATGGGGTATGGTGCTTCTCACAGCCAGACAGGTCACGCAGCGTAATGGCATGCTGGACATGAGGCAGTTGAGGGGGCCCTGTGGCAGTCGAATGAATTCCTGCAGGAAGGCAGTTGTCAATTTCAGGGATGGTTGACTATTTCAGGGATGGTTCTCGGAGGGGGATGACGAGATCAAATTGCTTTTCCAAGAGCGTTCCAGGCGTGCTAGGAAGGGTTAAGGTTGGAGAATCTGGCTAGTCAATCCATGCGGCGAATACTCTCATTTTTCAGGTAGCTGAGCCTTATGTGAACGAGTGTTGCCTTCCATTAAACCAGGATAATTGCGCCTTTGAAAAATGAAACATAGAGTTTTAAGATCTCTCTGTATCTCAAAGTAGTCTGGGAACTTTTGTCAAACACTTACGGGAGGTTTTGGGCGTCCAACACAATGTCTGTTCAATCTATTACACCTCCACTACCGTAATGATCCTTTTCCCTGATGAAGGGGAAATAGTATGGCGTTTCAGAATCTTGCCAGACACAGATACTCTGAGAGTCAGTGTCCAGGCTGAATCTCGATTCATTTGTAAAACGCGCAGTGCTCTACTGAAGTTTGATTTTAGGGACATGTTGTCTGCACCATGATAAAAGTGCTTTCTAGTGTGCTGCAGTTAGACGCAAACAGCGGGGCTTTGGCCATACTCCTATCTCAAGAAGCCTTCGAGCAATTGTAAACCGTGAAAACTCGGGTTCCAGTGGCAGCACACAGTTCAAGTAAGAGTTGTGAAACTGTAGCACTCCTGTGTCGCCGCGATGATACTGCCAGACCTGTAGATCTTGGTTGACCTTGTCCAGGTCTTCTGGATATCGCTCCAATGTGCTGAAACCGTTTCCAGAAATTGCAACTGACACTACGCGATACACTGAGCTCGGTAGGCACCTGCACTTGTGATTGGCCTGCCAATCTACTGATAATGCTTTGCCTCATTTTGCCATCCATACATTCATAGTACTTATTTTACCTGATACCTAATAAAATTTACACACGGCTAATGTCGTGAAGAAGTCCACAAATATCCCACAACCCTTCTGCTTATATCTGCTTCACAATCAGTTCCTCAGTTACGTAAGAATTACGTTATGAATGTTACGATTCCGACTTTGAATGTTTGTATAATTCTTGAGCGGCATAATTAACACCTTCGGTTCAATGTGTTTAATAAAAATAGATATAATTGCAAGTTTTCTTAATTTTGCACATGAGTATATTTTGGATCCTTCATCTGAAAGGTATCATTTTTATGCACTCAGTTTTTAAGGATTTCTGTGCATTTAATCTCTGATTTATTAACACATATTTTTAGCTCATTTTAAATCGAAGGTACATGTTATTATCAAAGAACCTGGAACCAAATGAGCATTTGATCTGAAGTACTGTTTTGGTCTCAACCAATATTGATTAGCCTACGCTGCTGAAACATTTCATGGTTAAATAATTCTTAGCCATAGATTTGACTATTTCATATAACAGGAATTTCTTCATTTGAATGGATCAATATTTGATTTAGAAAAATCTCCCTTTTATAGAACTTTGAAGCATTTAACATTTTATATTCACGTGGTATCAACTTTGAATTATTTCGTCCACTGATTTAGAGAAGAAAGGATCTAATTTCGTTTATTATTTCTTATTAAAATATGCTTATATTTTTTAAAATTTCTTAAATTTTACCTTCTCTGTTACTCAGATTTATTTAATAATTTTTCAAAAGTTTTGAGAAGTTTAGTACTAAATTATCTCTTTGGCATTACATAGAAATTTTGCATGAGCCATTGGAAAACTAACACACAGAGTGTGTGATATTAATATTTTTAATTTTGAATTAATTTTACGAATGTATTTATTTCAAAATAATGCTGTGCAATGAAATTTCTGAATTTATTGACAAAAGAATTAAATATCGTAATTGTAATTATTTGGAAACTAGAGGAATTCCAGTGTAATTTTGTTTTTCTATTGTTTGATTTAATAGGGGTTTTTTATTTCACTAAATTCTTATCTAAAAACCAGTGCTTCAATGTTATTTTTGTTTGTAAAGTCGTAATTGAAAAATTGTATCAAAAAAGAAATATTTTGGTATGTGAAGGAAATTAGGAGAGCTGGCATATTTTTACTGTGCCATTTTCAAGTTCTGGAAAGCAGTAGATTCTTCGAGAACATTCTTATTGTATTATCTTGCTTGGGGAACTTGAATACTTGTTATTCTTTAGTAAAGGTGAAGGGTTAATGTTAGATTACGCAGGAAGGTCAACGAATTTGGTGTTGGCTTCGTCCGGTTTTTGGCTTTTGAGTTTATTGGCCGCGTCTGAGGAAGGGATATTTGTTGACTGATTTGGCGAAAAGTTGTGGTAATAGTGTTTAGGGGGAGCGAAATTCTGAAATTCTAGTATCCAAGTTGTTATTTTGTGATCGCGCGAAGGACTTGTGATCGTGCCCTTGTGACCCTTTTACTGGCTTTCATGTAGGTAACATGTAAAAAATGCTTCCGGATCGTTACTACCATTGGGAATTCGCAGGAACCTAAAAACAAGTTGTTTATTCCCAGCTTTGGGAAGAATTTGAAGATCGCTTATGATTATCTAGATTTTGTTGGAAATTTAATTAACTGAAATTTAAGGACTTTTTTTCTTATATCCAGCTAGGAGAGGCTGCTATGCCCTCTGGGCGTTGATTGTTAAGGAAATTTGAGTTCTAAACGTCTGAGACTTTGTAGAGTTGAAAAATGTCCTATGTTCTACTACAAAGTTTTCCCTTCTTTTGGAGAACTTCTACCTTAGTTAGCATCACCTTTAGTTAGTAGTGATTTTCTTCAGTTGGCCATATTAATTTTCTTCCTTGTTCTTTTGTGCTGATCTTCGAGAGAAGCAGTGAACTAGTTTAAGAAATAACTTCATCTATACTTAGATATAGTTAGATAACGAACTCGACGTTTGAGCCGGTTTATTCTACTCGAGATGAGCATAAGTCACTACCTGCCGGTCTAAATACCTGTCTGTCGTGATTGTATAAATTACGTCTGTCTGCCATGGACCAACTCAGCTTCGTTGATAGACTACATGCAGGCGGTATCCAGGAGCTTGGTGGATTAAAGTCGGGTTTTACTGCCTCCGGAGTCCTGACTTCTTTCGAATGCGGTGCCTAGTTTACTTAACCGAGGATGGAGCTGACTCGACTTCTTCGTTTACCTTGTACCTGCATTCAAGTTTAATCATAGGAAGAAACCCGCGTCCGTTCTAGTTTCTAACTACCGATGTCAATACGTTTTTTCCAAGATAAGTTAATCGTATCATTATTTTCCTGTTTAATCTAGAATCCTCTTAACAGATAGAAACTTTGTGGACTGTAGTTTTATTTACGAGTCTTCCTGAATCCAGAAATAATATAAATAATTTTGGACTAAATCGAATTAATCTTACTATGTTAAAGGAAATGCCTCTTTCGCCTGTGTGGCTGAGGTTCGAAATCTACTCTTGTAAGAATAATTTAAATATTTTCTCTTTTGCTGCAGACTTAATGTGTTCAAAAATATGAAATGATATTCTGTACTAGTTCTTGTATTTAACCAGATACGTATTTTTATAATTATTTAATTGGGTACCTAGTCTGTCTGCTTTTTTGAAATATTCCCTAATTAAATATTCCCATGTAAGAAAATAGAGTAATCAACCTTTAAATGTATTAATAAAATAGAAATAGGAAGAGCTGAATTCAGTCTGTCAACTGTTTAGTCTAACTTATTATATTATGTGTTCTCTTGAATGGTCATTTGATATATATTTGAATATGTTTGTTGCCGAAGTGTTTCAGTATGGTTAAGTTAAGGTTTTAGAATTTTAATTTAATGAGTGTATGGTCATTCAACCGACAAGAACCCGCTATTCTAAATCACAACGCAATAACCGCATACTCGGTTTAATTTAGGTTACGACAAAAGTGAATTCAATTATTTATTGGAGTCATAATTTTAATATTTTTTGAATGGTATTTCTTCTTAGTACCGTAGAATTTCATGTACCGTCAATTTCCAATGGTATCTTTATTGTTTAAGTTATGTAATCAAATTCTTGAATGTTTATTTAACATTAATGGAGTCTTGAAAGTTCTAATTAATTAATTGGCTTCGGAACAAGTTATATTTAACCTTGGTGTCTTTCAAAGTTGAAAATATCGCATTTGGTACAGTTGAAGGTTTAAAAATATTATATTGGTGCCTTGACTAGCACCGCGAAAACACTATATTAAAAATATTAATTTAGTACCGTGAAAGCGGTACGCAACAAGAAAATTTATATTCTTATTCTAAAAAGTAGTGTGTTTCATATAGCCAAGTACCTCACATTAAAATATCATCTGATAATAAAAAACTTGCATTTAAAATTTGTATTCATATTAAGTTCAGGAATAACACATGCGACGGACGATTTAAATTTTATAACTTCAGGAAATCACAGAATTTCGGTCGTATATTGATGTAAAGCAGTTATGATATTAAAAATTAAAGACACACTTATGTAAAGCCGCGCTAGTATTAACAAAAATAATAGCTATTTACATGAACTAACGTTTTATTTCCGTATTTTCTTTATTAGCGGTTTTGAGTTTCGAACACCTTTTCTTATCGTTGCTGAACCAGAGCTGGTGAAGGACATATTGGTGAAGGATTTTCATATATTTTCAAACAAAAGGGTAAGACAACCTGAATAAAATGGTACTTTATGTTCATTATTAATACAAATGTATTTATGAGAAATGTGCATTGATAAATGAAATTGAAGTAAGTTTTAAAGCTAGAAAATAAATATAGAAACAGAAAAATAAAATGTAAAAATTTTAAAGCTTTCGGACTTTATGTTACGCCCAAAGGGGGCTTTTTTCATTTACACACATATACACGCTTCAAGAGCATCTGGGCTAATGTCCTTTTGGGATAAAAATATCTAAGAACGGCATATCTGTAGAATTTCTGACAGACAGTCTCGCGCGCTGGAGATAAAAATGTTTTTTTGCTTAAAGTGTTGCTATTGCTGGCTTTAAAATCATTTAGTTAGTTAATGAAAAATTCGTTAAAAGTTTACAAAATATGAAATAGACAATAAAACAAACTCCAAATTCCAAATTGGGGCTTCCAGATGATCATATTCGGACGAAGGACTATTATTCAAAGTTATGGCTCAAGATACCGTTGTTTTTTCACGGTGCGGTTTTTAAAAATAAGTACATTCATGCATATTCTTCATTATTCTTTAAATATAATACAAGACGGTACTATTTGATGGCAACAATTTGAAAAGCGGAACGAACTTTTATAGTGAACCGATGCAAAATACCGTTTCGAGACTAATAGCTCTTCTGGGGTAACGCTCCTTTGGGCTAAAAATAAAGAAATACGATAAGAACTAAATTGAGAAGCTAAAGAAATGCGACGAAAAAGAAATTAAAATTAAAGGAGTATCGTAAACTAAAATAACACCGAATCGGAAGGACAAAATTAATGAATTTTTGCCTCAAGTGTATGTATGAGTTTGTGTGTGAGTGTGAATAGGATCTGTAAAAAGCTAACATTCTGGTAAATGCAGAAGCACATATATATTTAAAATGGAGCTTTAGCACTATAATTTTTGTGGTAATAATCTATCTGAGAGCTCTTTTTCTGTTATATCAAACTGCATCTAAATTTTAAGCTAAGGAAACATGTCTTTAAGATAAAGTAACATTCTTGCTTTATCCCATTCCTCTTTCTCTGTTTTCCATAGTTTATCCACTGTTTTTGATTTGCATTTGGAAAGAGCTCATTTTAGCAGTCCAAAGAGATAATAATCGATTGGGAAACACCAGAAGACTTTGAGGGAGTATTTTCAAAATCTATAAACTTATAATCTGTAACTATCAGTACTTTGTCCAAGAAGAGTGTACAATTTAGTTAACTAGTAAATTACGTAAAGGAGGTGTACGTTGTGACGTCTTTGTGTATGACAAGCGTAGGTTTTTTTCTTTAAAATATAAGATACTAGCTGCCTGAAGTACGACAAATTGATTTTGACATTTTTTCGGTATTACTTAACATTAATTTCCAGTTAAATGTGAAACTTGCAATAAAATACTTTTACAGATTTTTTTGTTCCCATTTTAGGAATGGAGATTAATAAATCGTTTACTACCGAGTTTCGATAATATATCAACTTTCTTTTGCTAAATTCGGGCAGATCTCATGGTTCATGAGCTGTCGCGATTACCTCTTTGTTTCCGGTGCTAAACGATTGTGATGAAGAATTATACAGTATGCCCTGCATTCAGCAACTTGTCCAGTAAAAATATAACGAAAAACATCATGAGAAAATATGGGGTATCTTGGTTGATGTATTATTATTATCTTGATACGTATTATGTCGATGGTTTCTCTGTTGTCAACCCTATGCAGTATGTCTTCGATAACAGTGGTATCGAGGAAAACATTTATAACGTCTACCTAAAGTTCAACATTTTTTTTCACTTAGACTTGTCCCTTTATTTCATGCTCTACTTCTGTTATTTTCCTTGCATTCACATCTGACTGTTTAAAATTAATATTAATATTTTCGTTGTTTTTCTTTCTAGACAAAGAGTTCCAATTTCTATGTTGTTTTCGATTACTCAGAATATCGTGCCATCATAAAATTTCTGTTTGTAACGAAAATTTTCAAGCTACGGTTACGTGATGTATGTTTTATTCTTATCTCGTATATTCCAAGGGTATGTTTATCCTGCAAAAACTGCAGAACTTCCACTTTTCGTGTTTCCTAAATCGCTGTTAGCTAGTCAAGTTATTTTAGGGCTATTAACATCATGTATTAATGGGTTATTATCTGCATTATTTCAATATACTATTATCATGGATATCACGTATTAATGGGCTATTATCACGTATTAAAGGATTATTATCATTATATTAATAGGTTATCATCATCAATCGATTATTATGGATCATGTATTATATAACTAGCATGCATTGATGGGTTATTATGTATCATGTGTTAATGCGTTATTATCATGCAATATTATTATCATGTATTAATGAGTTAATGTTTTACCTGGGAGTCTTGTGATCAACAGCAGTATACTGATAAAATTCTGAGGGAGCTAAAACATTATACAGTTTTTTATCACTCTGACTGTGGAAGTAGTTTTTTCAATCGAATTCTTAATTGGATTTGAAACTAATACGACAGTAACTCAAAATACTGAATATGGAGCTAAAGTTTTAATTAGGTCTAATCGTTTTATTCTCAGTTTAAGAATAATATTTGAAAAGAAAAACCTCAACCGTTAGAAAAATTCTGCTAACCATTATTTTGGTTCATTATTGTCCTTTTGAATTTGTTTTCCCGATTAGAAATTCAGAATGTTATTAGAAGGTCACTGAATTAATTTACAAATTTTATTACACAATTTTATGTGCAGAAAAGGATTTAAAGCGGATATAAATCACATTTTGGCATTTTTTGTTAAAAGTTTTTGCTAAGAGCTTCGAAAGTTGGGATAGATTATTAAAATAATTATATGATTCCGCAGGACTTTGCCACTAATGACCCGACGATGGACAATATGGCTTTTATGTTAAACGGAGAAGACTGGAAAAGGGTACGAACTATAATCACACCAGCTTTCACATCCAAGAAAATGAGGATTGTAAGTTGTTGCGCCAAATTATGTATTTTTTTATTGTAATGTTTCTAAAACAAATATTAGATAAATGCACTAGTGAAACAAAAATTATCATGAAATTTATATATTTATTGCCAAATGATTTCAAATATGCAATGACATGCCACGTTTTAGAGACAAAAGACATTTTTGTAACTTTTTCTTACATTCTGTGATGCCTTGTGCTTCAGTTTTAAATTAATTGATATTTGGGATTATTTTTAACTGAAGTTATTTAGGTTTATTTCTTTGTGTTGCTATTTCTCACGATTGAAATTTCTGGATGAGGTCGACATGGAGCAGGGAGGGTGTCTTTTTATGTACATATGGACACAAGCAGAGGTTAAATTTTTGGTTACTGTGTAAAGATTTTTAAATCTTACTAACGTTTATTTTATTTTAAAACTTTGCTAACCTCTCTTATTTTTCATTTCCGGTCAGCATTAGCATGAGCAGAATTGTTTATGGAAATGAGATTGCAAACTGTATAAGTATTTAAGACATGGCTTTTAGCCAAAAGAGAGAGAGAGAGCGACTCCTCGCTGCTTTACCACTCGTGTGCTTTTCATGTCTGCCTTTAAGGCCAGAACTTAGTTCTCGCTGATATTTAAAGATGTATTGTAGTTTTTGCATTCCGCTCACTTAGTGTTAAAATCTTCACGTTACGACTCTCTGTAAAATATCTTAGTTCTTATTTAGTTAAGTTAATTTATTTCTTATTTCTATAGACCACAAGTGCTGGTGTTTGTATCCCGAAGTGCGGGAATGGCTGTATGTTGTGAGAAATAAAGAACAAATTTAACCTTTCTTATCTTTGTTGTATCTTCCACACATGCACGAACATATTTTTCAGTAAGCTTCCTGTTCCTACTCAGGACTCCTGTTATGTTTGCAAAGGCAACTAGAAGGACTAGTAGTCCTGACAAGTGTTCCCCAAACGGAACTTCCTGAATAAAAGAAATGTATAAAGTTATCTTGCCCCTAGGCTTTTGTTTGATTAACGACAGAAGAAGATACTAGGTAGGTTCTAAGAGGTACCAGGAGGTAGGGTTTTGTTACTGGATGTATGAATAAAAAATAATAATCGACGTCTTTGCTTTACTTACGCTTTTGTGAAAGTCCTATTTGAGAGATAAATGGGTTTTTCCAACGTAACGTCGCCGAGAGAATTTTCTTCGAGTTAAAAAAGCATGATTGATTGTCTCTATGTGTTAGGACCTCCTTGTTCTAGGAAGATAACAGGAGTCTAATTTTCGTTCGCTAATTTTCGTTGTTTGCATGGGTGGAGGTGGTCAAGATGAGTTGTCTGACAGCAGTTTGCTTGGACTGGTTGTGATGGAATTAAAAATTAAAAAAGCGAGAAAATGTAAAATTCATTTGGTTGTCCAAGCATAATTAAAATTTTTTCTTCAACCTGTGGAATTTAGGTGGGCGTAGGAACGCAGATTTCTTCGAAGCTTGTACGAGAATAAAACTCAAATTTGTCAAAAACTTCTGGGATTAAAAATAAAATAGTAAGGAACAGGGCCCCACTTGCTTTGCTGCGGCCTTGCCTGTGGACCGGGACCCACGTTATCTCCGGACCATGTGCTGCGAACGCGGATAATAAGCTGAAATTTATTCATCTCTTCAGGAAAAGTAAGTGTTTATGCTTCATCTCCCCTTCTCTGATAAATTTTAAGAGTTATCTGCTGTCATCCCAGCTTCTTATTGATGACCATAATCTGAGAATTATTAATTGTATTGGTGGAATACCTGGATACAGTCACCTGCGCGTTAATTGCATTGGGGGAATCCCTGGATACAGTCACCTGCGCGTGTGTGGCTTTGAACGGAAACTTCCAATGGTATTTGGTGTGTGACTCGACATTTTTTCTTGGGGAAGATATGGACTATGAAACCAGGCCAAAACTTACTAAACCAGGCCAAACAAAAATTAATTACATAGGAAGGAAAGGGTAGGAAGACTTAACTGACGCTGTTTCAAGAATGAGTGCTAGATATCTGGTTTGTTGCTTTTCCTCTCTTGAAGTTTCAGTGTTGAGGAAATTGTTTGAATTCTTCTGTTTAATTGAGAATACGTAATGTTAACAACTCTAATTTCGATTCTGTATCACAAGGGAAATTTAATGTAATGCTAAATTAGTGTTATTAATAATAATTTAAATTCATCATTTATACGTACATATCTGTAATTGGAGTTGGATATTTAAGAGTAAATTGAAAATAATAATATGGCAAATATCGGTTCACATATCTCTGCTTGAGGATTATAGAAATGTTTTTACTAATTAAGTTAAATTATTCAAATTTCAGCCTATCAGTATTATGAAATGTGTTGTATTAACTTACTTAACAGTTGTTTTACGTTTAAAATGCTTTTGCTTTCAGTTCACACTTTCTTGGCAGAATGAAAGTTGACCAGCGCGCATGTATTCAAATGAGGTAGAAAGAAGTTAGTATTTAAGTGACAGCTTTGTCTCGTGAAATCAGAGCGTGCGTCGAAAGTGTTGGCTTTCGTAAGCACGAGCTGATGCCGCCGTGAACTTCATTTGAGTTAATAATGAGTTCTTTACACCCTTCTCCTTATCATATCATACTTTAAGGACTTGGTGATAATTCAACAAACAGCCTTCAATGTCGAGTACATTTTATCATACGAGACATTTTAGTGTGTAATAAAATACATTTTACATCGAATACATTTTATCGTACGAAACGTTTTAGTTGTATCCAATCCTACGAGACGTTTTAACGTGTTATTATCATTTAAGGAACTTTATAGGGGTAGTCTGTCCACCTATCCTAACTTATGATAAACTATAAATAATAAACGTGTTTATTGTTTAATCTTGTATATGTTGCTATTAATTTGTGGTTTACTTTGTCACTCTATTTTTTGATTGGAAGATTCTGAAGATATGGAGGTATACGAGAATTTGGGCTTATCTATAATAACACAACGCAAGTATAATGCTATTTACTAATCACTTATTATTGAGATGACTGTAGAGAAATTTGATATCTGAGGGAGCCAAGGAAATCGTAAAACAGTTACAGTATTCATTCATTTACTATTTATGTGAACCGGTGATTGAATTATTTCATGTTTGGATTTTCGTTCCCTGGTGTCTTAATGAGTTTTGTATTTCCATTTCAATGACATGAGTTGGCGGTATCTCTATAACTTAGGATTATTATGTATTGGCATATGTTATAAGGTATTTCTCCCACCTTCTTAACATACCTTCGTGGTGTAATGGCCAGCACATTCGGCGCGTATTCGAGAGGTCCGAAGTTCGAGTCTCGGCTAGGATAATGCTCATTTTTCATGTCTCCTGCTTTGAAATAACTTAATAACTCTACAATGTGTGATATTTACGTATTTTCAGGAAAGTCAAAAGGTTATCGGATTTTTTTTTAATTGAAAAATAATATGCTTTAATTTTTTACTGAGCACCAGAGAAGAATTTATCCCGCATTCTTTTTAAGCTATTGATAAGTTTGAATTGACCTTGCAAAGATAATAATTTACTTAATTTAGTTGAACTACAGTCACCAGTTTCTAGATGACAGGTCTTAGTGACAGGTTTCAGTGAGGTTACTTTAATATATATTTAAGAAGTTCAATATTTTTTCAGAAGTTTTTATTTATTATATACATATTTATTTAATACAAATTTACTCTGAATACAACAAGTCCATTTTGTAATTATTATTATTTTTACGCTAATTTTTTTTAAATCTGTTTTTACTACTACATTTTCCAATTTATTTTTAAGTCCTACAGAACACGTATATAGTTTTATGTATTTTTTACGTGTTCTACAGTATTTGTATTTTAAATTCGTACACTGCAAAATCTGTACGCGAATTTATACAAGTGCACAAAAATTTCATAAGTGTCCTTCTTAAACTCAATGACTCCTAAATGAAACCACGGCAGTATTGCACCGAAGATACATATGCGATATTATTAGGGATAGAACTTTGTAATACGTTTACTTAATTTAAAGTATACCTATATTTTCTGGGCTATGCATAGGAAAATCACTTCCAAGCACATTTTGCTATATATGGGGTTCATTTACAATTAAGTCACACCGATATGCATTTGAAACAAATTATAGGAGAAAAAAATCTAATGTGCTACACATATCCATTAGGTAATACAAATAAATATTGAGTTTCAGATGTTGTTTATTAATGTATTATTTCAGTATTCCTTTCCAGAATCTTCCAATTGTGAACACGAGCAAGATTCTATTTATTCATTCTCTGTGCTGAATTGAGTTTTGATCAGAAGCTTATTGAAAACGTCGAATAAATTTGATGTACATTTTTATAAGATACTCCAGGGATAAATACTGTTAAACTGAAGGAAAAAAAATCTAGTAGGGCCACAGTTTAAGAGAAGGAAAAGAAAATAACACCTACGTTCACTTCTAAAAGAAACTTGAAATGTGAAAAAATGTGTTTTATACGGATTTATCAAATCTCTGTGGGTAATATCCACATTCTAGAAAAAGTATAACATTCAGAAGTTGTTTTAGAAAGTTGCGTTACTGCACACGAAACATTAGATTGCTACAGGTTCCTGTAATGATTCCCAATCTTCTCGATAACTCTGCACCACTCATGATCAGAGAGTTCCTTTCATGGCGATTTGAAGTGAATGGAGGAATGCTGTCAAAAATTCGTGTAAAGACTATTGACTATTTTTCATATTACTCCAGAACAAGCAAGTTGGCGCGGGAAACTCCCCACAGAACATTTCGCAAGTGATAAAAGAATGTTCCATACCAGCGTAGAAAAAAAATTGAATTACGGGATATTTTCATACGTGAAATAGAACTATTTCACTGTAACTGAACTATTTTATGGAACGCCATCTAGTGACGAAGAGAACAGCTTATAGTCAGTCGAACTCCAACTGCGATGAGGATAGGTTATCCATTATTGTCTCCGTAATTCTAACGTTAATTTTAAATGTTAGACGTTTCGTCTTAGTGCATGTTCTGTTCTGATATACGTTTTCTTTGTAACTGTTCCTGTGCTTTGTTAATAAATGCTTTTATAGCTAGCCGACGTTTGTGTTTATAGAAGAACGGTTAAAATTGCTTTGGAATTACGGAGACATAATAATGCATAACCTATCCTCATCGCGGTTGGAAGTCGACTGACTGTAAGTTGTTCTCTTCGCCACTAGGTGGCCTTTCAATCATATAGTTCTGTTGCAGTCAAATAGTTCTGTTACATAAGTTAAATTGTGTGAGTTGCCAAGAGGGTAAGATTTTTCAACAAAAATTCTCCTCCAAATTGAGAATCTCTGTATAATCAGAATTTAAAATGGCTCTAAAATTTCAGCATTTTCCTATATCGGTAAAAGTGCGAATAATTGATCGTGTAATCTAGTGGTGTTCAAAATATGTTCCATGAAACTACGGAGTTCTGCGAATCAAACCAAAAGTTCGAAAAGCAACCGCACTGGTGAATTAGTGTTTATTAACTAAAAAATAAAGACATATTTAGTTATATTTGGAAATTAGGTGTCACTTGGAGTATTAGTACTAGAGTAGATTACATTAGTTTTATGTTAAAATTTTTTAATAAAATATAAAATACTTTTCTTTAGTTGCCTTTACATAAAATATCTATGATATGTTTATCTACTTTAACTATTATTTTAAGACATATTTTAAGGATGGGATGGGGTGCCTGGAAATAACCTCAAATTTCTAAGGGTTCCGTGAGTCAACAAAGTTTGATGACCGCTGATCTAATCTAACCAGTACCTATCAAAAAAGCTCCAAATAGGTGCCAATTTACAATCAGCTTCCATTCGTAAAATAAGAGTGAGTACATTGTAGAAGAAAGGACACTTTTGGTGCTAGTAGTTTCCTAATTCTTTCAACTTTCATCACTTGGCGCTTTTCTCCCGACGTTCATTAATTTGTACACGAGTCATTTCACGCTTTGACAACAATATGGCAAATTTTGCTTTGGTCTTTAATTTTGGTAATTATTCTCAAGCAGTCATAAGATTCTTCCCCTCTGCGATTTTTTGTTTCTTCTAATAATGAAAGACGCCTTTTGGACATAAAAGAATTTTTTAATCTGTTAGTTTCAAACGTTATTATTTCTGCTAATTAAAGCTCCGGTCGGAGCTGATGGTATTGTTACAAAATACCCAGCTGCGGTTACAAATGCAAGGCGGTTTTAGGGTTGCCGGAAAATGGCAAGGGAAGCCACGTTTAGAACATTTGGCGAGAATTCTTCCATTTGGCTATATTTGGAGACAAAATTGGCGATATGCCAAAGATGGAGAACTTCTAGAACGAATTCTTACCGGTTTGGACCAGAATGTTCTCGATGGCAGCCCAAAAGCTATATAAACCCTGCTGCACGCAGAATCAGTCAGTCAATGTCTCGTCTATCGAGATGATCGCGAATTAGTGCCTCGTCGAATTTTATCTTGAGTGTTTTGAGCTCCGAGAGGGATCGAATCGAGTCCGGAGCAGGACTCTGGTGCTTTGCCTTGAAGCATTCTCCACCGTTATAGCCTGAAAGTTGTGTCGCTGATTGTTTCAGTGTGCTTGTCGTAGTTTTCGACGACTGTAAATGTGTTTTTGGAGCTGTCCTGAATAATACTGGCAAATAAATTGTGTTGCGATACTTCATCAAGTGTGGTCGTTAATCGCTCCAAATCCACGAACTCGTACAAAAACGCAATAATATTGTCTAGTTGTCGAATGAAAACGATGTTAATGGGGAAAGGAGGGCGATGATATTATTCAAGCAAATACTTTAAAGAATTGCTAAAGTATTCCGAGTAGATGAGAACATTAAGAAATGAGATTATTATTAGGATTAAATAAAATTAAAAGAACAGTGTTTCAGTGATTTAACTTATGATATCATTTGCGTTATCAAATTATTCAAAAATAATTTTGAATTCATATATAAACCGATCCCCAAACTTGAATAGTAAATATTTTCTAAACTCGAAAAAGTATGGCAAACGTGTGAAATTAAACATTCTGTAGTAAACATGCGCAAATTATCAAAGAATACAACTAATCATTATGTGTAAAATAAAGAGTGAAGCAGAATGATGTATTAGATTCACTAAAAACTGGTATTTAATACAGATGGAATAATTTGTACAAATAATACAGATGGAATAACAGATTTAATTTGATGGAATAAAATAAACTATAGTTTAAGATAATATCATACAAAAATTAAGTTTAACATCTAATCAAAGCAAAGCTAGCAAATATGATATTTTCATAGAAAATTATTAAAATTTGTTTCCGTTGTAATAAGTACGACTTTTCCCAGGTATCAGAATGGATGAGGTATTTAGATAAGAGAAGGATTTATGATGAATCTATTTGCAGATATAAAATTTATTTGTGTATTTACATTTTATAGATGGCCCACATTATAAATGATTGCTCTAAAACATTGGTGGAAACGTTGGAAAAGCACGCTGAAAACAAGGAACCAGTTAATTTCAAAAAGTACGTTATTCATAGTTATCAATTATTCCTATTTTTAACTTTCTGAATTTGTAGGATTGTTATTTGAAGCTAACCACTTATTATGATTTAGATCTTTACTATAACTTCTCCTTTTCGTATCCTCAGCAGAATGTAAATGAGATAGAGAGTATGTAAGACAGGGTGTATATCTGATCCTTGTAGCCATGTTATGTAGTTCTTTTTGTAAAATATAATTGTCTTCGACTACTAACCTACGTTTTAATTATATTTGGATGTTATTTTAGTTACATTGCCGCAAGTGGCGGTTGATTCTGTTAGCAAAAGAAGCGCATTTATGTTCAAAGTTTGTGATTAAATAAAAAAGGTTTGTTATGAAACCTTTCAAGGGTCTGTAATTACTATAGACACAGCGATAAACTGCTCAAGGTCTATTAAGATTTAGAACTAGTTTATATTCCCAAAGCAAACTCTAAAAAGTAATTTTTTAGTTTAAACTTAATAAAATAAGCTGTAGTTAGTAGTAGTAGTTACTTTTTTGCACAAATCTAGGAACTATTTCTAACCCTTCTTTCACCGACCCGGTTTTGTTACGGTTTCTTTTGTGACGACCGTACAATATTCTACAGCAATGCTTTTTTAAAATTCGAAACAGGCTTTTTCAGAGCTCAGTTTCTCTCAGGTATCTCTGTATAATATCCAAATTTGATATCACAGTATTTTGATATTTAAATCATAAGATATTTAAAAAGTAATCTTTTAGGTGAAGTATCCTCAGAATTTCAAAGTTAACTTACTTTATTCTGATACCTCTTCAAAATTTGCTCGGTTTTTTAGCTAACGTGGGGTTGCTAACAAGAACACTGAGATTTTAAAAGCAATAAGATCATATTTCTAACAGAAATTTATAAAGAGATTGAGTTTAAATCTATGCCATTGGATAAATCAGAATACCTTGGGATAAAGAAGAAAGACGATATCACATATATTTCATCACGTGGTTATAATAATAGAATAATTTTCCTATATCCAGACAGAGAGAGAGAAATAGTTTTTCTCATTTTTTATTTTTTTTGGCCTATTACCCTCATTAAGAAATGTAAAATAAAGTAGGCAGAAACCTTTCCAAATTGCACAATGGAGTTAAATGCTCTAAAGTTAAAAAAAATTAAACTAATTATAATATTGTTAATCACATGTGATTAAAATTAATTACATTAGGACATAGACAAAGAATTTCAACATACTAATGGAAATAATAGTATAGAAATGACATATATAAAAATGATTATATTCAATTCATTCAAATTTTTCTTTGGAAGTTTGCTAGAAAATGCACCATTGTTAAATGCCTCACGATTGTAGTTTTAGTCGTTAGCTAAAAATTATATTTTACTTTCTGAATGTTTAATTGAAATTATTAAATTAAAATTCTATTTTTTACATATTTAGCCTAAGGGCGTTAGCTCAGAAGGGCTATTTATTTCGTTTTGGCATTTTGCGTTAATTCACTTTCTGCGTTGATTCACGTATCAGACTATTGCCATAAAATATTACAGCCCTGTATTATATTTAAAGAAATTAAATAATTAAGAAGCTGCATAAATGTTTGTATGTTTCTAGCATTGAGATAAAACAACGGTACCTAGAGCCATCGAATTTTGAATAATGTAATCCTTCACCCAATATGGGCATCTGGACGCCCGAATTTGGAATTTGTTTCATTACCTATATCATATTTTTTCAGACATTAAAGAATTTTTGATTAACAAACTCAACGATTTCGAAGCGAGGCGAGGCAATACTGTACGAAAAAAAACATTTTTATCTTCAGCGCGCGATACTGTGTATCGGAAATTCTAAAGATGTGCTCATTTAAAAATTTTTTGGCGATATTGCTGTTGAATTTCATTTTATGGTTTAAGTGTGAGGAACATAATATTTAGTAAATAAAGGCAACCGACAAAACGTTAAAAAAAGCCTCTTTACGCGTAATGTAAAATCTGAAAGCTTTCAGAGTTTTCTAAAATTTTTTATTTGTATTTATTACAGGTTATTTGGTACTTTCACCATGGACGTTATCGCTTGTTCTGCTTTTGCCACGAAGATAGATTGCCACAACGATCCTAATAATATCTTCGTGAAGCATGCAAGAAAAATATTTGAAGAATTTTTTGCTTTACGAATGTTAATCATTTGTAAGTATCTGTTGAAACAAAGTGTCATTACATTGAGCAAGCATGGTCACCATATATCAAACGAAATATAATGTTTAAACCACAATAATTTCATTTTGAATATTGCCGTGAAATTCTGCAAAAATTGCCGTAAGCTGCATAAGCGATGCTAAAACGTTTAGAGTAGAACAGTTAGAATAGTTTTATTTATAATTAAATATTAGACTTCCCAAAATTGTTTAAAAATCGATTCAAAGAGACAGAAAACGATTAAAAACTTAAAATGTGAAGTTTCCTTGCGTTGCACATTTTTCGTCTTTTTAAGACAATTGCATTTCACGCTTAATTTCTTTTTTTTTTCCTTTTTGGATACTCGTAATACAAGGAGGATGTTTAAGACAGAGTTTAATGAAATGATTTTCTTTTCTTCTTGAATTATTTAAACAACTACTGTTATCATAGAAAAAAAAACACATGCGATTGATTAATCAATCAGATAGCCTCCAATATTCATGTCCTTAAAAGTGTGAAACTGTTAGACTAATTTGCTTCTATCGAAAGTTTTATTATAATTTTCAAATGTAATAAACAAACAGACAAAGAAAAGGGAATTTTACGTGAGTCTAATAACAATTTCCTGACGTCTGGGACGCATCAAATCTGTTTTATATTAAAAATAAACAACTCATCCCAGACGGCGTTGTATGTCAAAGGGTTAAAACCACAGACTATGGGCCGTCATAAGATATATTTTCGTGCATACGCATTTACCTACGTACATTGGAGGTACGTAGGTAAATGTGTACCCCTATACGTACAGACGTCACGAGAAAAACCGGTTAAATAGACCTTCATACATATGTACACTGCTTATGTACACAAAAATATGGTTATGTACACAAAAACATAGGACAGTTCTATATCTCCCGTTCTATAGGGCCGATTGACGAAATAAAACTCGCGTTTTGCATGTCTCGAAAGCGCGATTTAGGATATGTATTAGATTTATATATAACATTGTTCTAATAAACGTAATCTGACACAAAATCGGACTTTTTTTAAACAGACTTGCCAATATCTTTTTATATTTCTATTCCACAATTCAAATTATCCCAAACTGCCAAGTTTTATGAAAATCGTACGAGTAGTTTAAAAAAAAATTAGCTCTCAAAACGTTAGCTCCTCATGTTAATTGAATTTGATATATATTTATTAATATCTCTTTTTTTATTAAATTTAGTTGATTCCTTCTTCCAGAATTCGAAATTTAGGTTTAATCCAAATATAATTCGCACAATATTTATTATTTAATTTTTAGATTTGTATTTTTAAATAATTTTTATGTTTATATCGAAAACAATTTTGTATTATAACCTATAAAATGTGTACCATCATCTTAATGTAGATGTATTTCTAGGCACATCTGAAAGGAATTAGAATTTTTTATTCAAAATTTCCTAAGATATACCTGAATTTACATATTGGCGCGTTTTAAAATTTCGCACATTTGTTACAAGCCACAATAACGCCAAATGTAGTTTACACACTTTGTTAACATTCTTTGAAAGTAATGAACGTGACCTTTTTTCTGCTCGTTTACGATGAAAAAGAGAAAGTAAAATAGGTTGCTATAAATTATGAAATTCGTCAAGTGAATTATTCTTGGCGCAAACTGAAAAAAATGTGCCAAGATAATTTTTTAAATTTCTCCGTAAATTTCGCACCAATTTTACGAAATTTAATATTTAGACATAATTTGAGTCGTAGAATCGAAATATGAAAAAAGGGGTATGTCATTTCAGAAAAAGTCCGATTTTGTGTCAAAATGCGTGTATTAGAACTATTTCTATATATAAAGCTAACAGATATCCTAAGTCACGCTTTCGAGACATGAAAAGTGCAATTTGAATTTCGTCAATCGGCCAAGGAGCGATATAGAACTGTTCCTCCCTTTTTTTTTTGCTTTTTTGCGCGGTGTACTTAATGTATGTATCTCGCATAACTTAAAAACGATTAACCGTAGATCCTTGAATTTTTGGATTTGGGACTGATATAGCATCTAGTTATGCAACTCCCTTTGTTGTAAAATCGGCTGCCTCAGACGTACACACATATATATATATATATATATATCACTCGCCCTCTTACCCAGCTTGGCGAGCTTTGTGTTTTTAATTCTGATATATTGGTAAATTGTGCACTTTTTGCCTTAAAAGTGATTGAAATATGTTGCTCTTATGTCCCGGTTGAGGTTTTTATAACTTTAGTTACCCCGCATGCAATATTTACAGAACTATCAACAATTTAAAAGTGTACGTTTCGCTAGGTCTATTACGTATCGGCTATTTGTTTACATTTGAAACACTTTATGATATAGTGAATTAAATATTAGGTGGTGTATTAGTATTAAATATCAGTTACATTAGTATTAAATATAAATTGGTGCACCAAAATCAGTGTCCTTTCTATTCACTGGGACCAAAAGCAAACTTTAAATTTTTGTGCATCGAAATTTTTGTTTTTCTCCCCGTTGGCCGAATTGCTTGTTTTGTAGAAATTCTATTTTAAGTGCAAGATTAGCTTTCTAGCAGTATTTGGTGTTGTAGCATTTTCTGTATTTTACAATTTTTAATGAAGAAGTTTTGAGTTTTTATACATTTTTGTCTTCTCGCGAAGTGAGAACTGCGTTCGTTGACTGACAAATATATCTGTAATGAAATTCCTGTAAAGAATTTTAAATTAGATAATGTTCAAGTGCAGCGAAAAGTGTGTGTAGTTTAATAGATTGTATAAGGAAGACATGTGATGACCACATTAGATTTTTTTAATAATTTTTAAGATAGTTATTTTTAATCATAGTACAATATTTCTTATAGCAATTTTAAAGTAACTTTTGTATTCAGAAAAAATTGTAAGAACTTAACAGTCAAACATTCAAAATGAGAAAAGAAAAAAAAATTCTTGATCGGTAATCTAGTTAAATCAACAAATTGTGAAAAATTGGTAATTTTTTTCGAAACGTATGTATTTATGTACGGTAAATAGATTAGTAATGTACGTTAATTTTCTCGGCAAATTTCTCGGTGTATAAATTTCAGGTAATTTTTATCATTTGAATTTATACATACTCAGTTTTATAATTTAAATTTTTCTGAACTTTTCCTTAGCTATAGCTACAATAACTAACAGAGTTAAAAAGAGTATCCCTGCAACTTCTTTATTTAGACAGTTACTTTTAAATAAATTCATGAATTTTGCTTTTAAAATATCTAAACTTTGAAGTTGCTTTAGCTTCAAGATTGATTGAAGTTACATGACGTTAAAAAATTAGATATTTAGGTTGCAATTGTGCATTTTTTAGCAATTGTGCATTTTTGTGCATTTAGGTTGCATTGTGCATTTAGGTTTTGTGTATTTAGGTATGCAACATGTGTAAAATAATACCAAACCTAAGTGCAAATTAATTAATAATTTAATTATACACTTTTGTTTCAACAATGCATTTTTGTGTTATAAAGCCCTGTACATGCTCCCTTTTTAAATTCTCGTACATCCTTTTAACTTCTGACTGAAGGGAGTGCGAGACTCAGTTTCTCTTAGAAAGTCCTCCGAAGAGGGCATCATTCTCGTTACTTAGATACGTCTCATATGCTTTGCTACGTTTCAATAATTTAACCGATTGAAGTATTGTAGAGCTTCCGATACAAAGATTATTGGAAGCTGATTGTGAAGTCAAAGTTCTTTATTCAACTTTAGAAGAACTTTATTCAACTTTAGAAGAACTTTATTCAACTTTAGAAGAACTTTATTCAACTTTAGAAGAACTTTATTCAACTTTCACTGAATCTTCAACTATTGATATTTATTAAAATCAAATTAAAATGTATATCAAAATTTAGTTGAACGCAACGATCTTCTTTGCATTTACATGCAATATGTAAATGCAAAGAAGATCGTTAACAATGTCTGCTAAAAATATCACTGTCATGTAAAAATATTCATCTAAAAAAAGGGGGGGGGGATTTTTCTCAATAAATAATTTTCACTGGGTGGGCTTTTTTCGTTAGGTTCTGTATCACCTTAGGTCGGGAGCCCTCCCAGTGGTGCAAAGTACAAAGTGCATTTAGCAGTGTGCTGGTGATTTAGAATTCTTTTTTTGTGATAGTTTTTTGATTATACAGGGTGATCTTGATCGCTTCAAAATGTTTCGACTTCAATGTTTTGGAGCGTTTTTTCTTTCATGCGGAAAAGAAAATTGCAATTAATTATTAAAAAATTAAGCATTTGTGGAGTCAGATGGCTCAGTCTTCCCAGAAATCTAGGTATCTTTTTGCAAACATATTGTCATAAATTATGCAGCTAGCTCAATATTTGTTTTTGTAAATAGAATTAAATATTTGACTGAAGTTAATATTTATCAGATATTTGGTTTTGTGGACTCTAAATAGTGCAGTACGTTTATTAATCATTGCTTATGGCGATCGCGAAATCTCTAATTTAAACAGGATGTCATCAAAAACGGTCATATTTTCATTTAAAGGTTTTAAATAAATAGTGGTTGGTATGGACTATTGTTATTTCTTCATTCGATAAGAATAATATGTGAATAAATGAAATAAAAAACTTTGTGTGTTTTAAAAATATTTACGGTATTTGGATAAATAAAAGTAAATAAAATAAATGTCAATTTATTCTAGTGCTGTTCTTTCCGAATTGGTTGAGAAAAAACTTAGGATTCAAAATTGTACCGTCGGCGGAATTCTTCCGAATTGTAACTTTACAAGTGATTAAAGAAAGAAGGCAGAAAGGCCATGTAAGTAGAGCATTTTAAGTTATAATGTTTCATTTTAAGCTCACTTCAGGACTTTTGTTTCCGGAATTATCCTCCTCCTCCATAATGGTAAATTATCCTCCTCCTCCATAATCCTTTTGTAGTCCGTATTTTCTCATTGTAAAGAGCCGTTTGGAGCTCAGCAGATCTTTCCCATATATCTACCAAGATTACTATTTAGCTGCGTAAATAAAAAGTGAAATCTAGATTTAAACCTTAACCCTTGAATCTTTTACATAAGAAATTTAAAGTAACTATATCTTTTAGTTAATAATAGCAATAGAATGCTATCCCTCTGAGGGAGAATTCTGGAAATACTATAGATCTTGTAATTCTGAATAGATTGATGCTTCAGTATTGAAGAGAACTTAAGATATAAGAAAAAAAAACTCTCCCGATAGAAACAGGTGACATTTTGAAAGTTTTCATAGAGGCATATTTTATTAAATTAATTTATTTGAACTAAATCAACTCTGTGTCCACTTATTGTATTTAGTGTTCGTGTATTATATGCAATGTTGTATTTGTATGTAATGTATATGTCATATTTTGTGTATTATATTGTAGTGGTCGTGTATTGTATGTAATGTATATGTTGTATTTCGTGTATTATATTGTAATTCTGGATTGACCAATATTTGAATTGTGAAGGTAGTTCAATTAGAAATTGAGAAACAATACTAACGAGAACTTGGCTTGGATAAACGTTCCTTGCTTGGAGACAGAATTTGCCGGAAAGTCGACGGTATTTGGCGATTTTTAGCCAACTTGGAGATATTCTGGAAATTTTCGCAAAACGAATTTGAAAGCTCTAACAACAATGATTGTCAAAGCTTTCAGATGTGCTTGGCAAACCTATAAGTACGGGCTGCACTGGAAATCTTCAATCAGTCAGTTAGTCTAATGATTCAGTTTCGAATCATGCTATTACAACTGATCATTAAACTTTATTCTGGAAGTGAGTTTGCTGATTTGTGATATTTATTGCGTTTTAAAAAGCGGCTTGATATCTGTTCCTCTCGGCCCTGCTGATGCTATTTATAGCTTTTACTTTGCGCGAATTGCGATTTATTTACCGCGCATAGCAACATTTTTATTCCTTTAGATTATTACAATCTTAAGAACTTATGTCTTAAACATAATCTGGCAAAAATTTAAACAAGTAATTCTCTGGATATATACAGAGGCACAATGATTTCTTGCAATTGTTGATGGATGCTGCTGACGAAGTCACTCAAGAACCCGAGGAACCCGGAAATGCAGGTTTCAAATCAATTGAAAAGAATGACGACGAAATAGACCAGTTCGGAAGTGTAACGAGCAAAGGAATATCTACATCTCAGAAGTATACAAGTAAGTGATTTTTTTTACTACAGGACATCTTTTGAAAAAAACTGTCGAAGCTTTCAAAACTGCTGTATATTTCTATTCAATAACTTCTCTCGCTACTTAAAACTACACTGTAAAAAATTTTAGTCCAACGTTACACCATTTAATGGTTCAAAATCAAAGATAGTACCAAAACATGGTTCACTTGATTTTACGTTTCACTGATATTTGGTGAAACGATCCAACTAGGTAAACGTTTCACTATTTTTAAGGAATACTTTGCAGCCAATCAAACCGAAGCATTCAGCGCATGCCTGGTCTTCCCGTGATTCCATCTTTAGAAAGTTTAATGGCGGCTGTTTGAATCTGTTAACGGATAATCGGTTGTGTATTCGATAATTACAAGGTACGTATATTTTTGGTTTGTTTCCTTTTTGATTTATGTATGTGGATTAAAATTTGTGTATTAATGAAATGTAAGAAACAAAATGGTGTTAAAATGCATTCGCAGTAACTTTTTAATGATTTTGTTGGAATGAGTGGCGTTAGTGCTGAAGCCTACTTTCACCATTTGGTTATTACTACTGTATAGAACGTAGCTGAATAGAAGTCTAAAAAGAGATTCCCGAACATTCTTAGTAAAAACATTGTTATAACATAATGTGTAGTTCTGCATATATTACGTAATATGTATTGCTATAAAATACGTTATAGTCATTCTGTAGAAAATAGAATACTACAATACAAACATAGAATGTTCTGTCAGCATCAGTATTGGAATATAATAGTTCTTACGCTGTTTGTGAACTTGAGAAATAAGAAGCACATAATTCATCTAAAACGTTAAAAAAACTTTTTTGACATGAAAATTTAAGTCTTGTTGTTTAAAACTAAATTTATGGTTTAATTTTTCTCTAGATGAAAATCTTGGTACAGTGTCAATCATCATTGAAAGTGCTAGAAATTTCAGATTATGGTCAGCTTACTGTTATTAACTACGCTTAATATCCAAGTTTTTTTATCTCTGTAAAAATGTGCTGATGATTTCAAAGAGTATGTTGATTATGAAAACTT
The DNA here is from genome assembly GCA_000611955.2 of Stegodyphus mimosarum. NCBI lineage: Eukaryota > Metazoa > Arthropoda > Arachnida > Araneae > Eresidae > Stegodyphus > Stegodyphus mimosarum. Next base: position 53,416 of record KK121937.1, read on the forward strand.
TCCCTAGGGATCCCAGCAAAATTGAAAGTTATTGATTGACATGATAAAACTGTATTTGGAATATTTTGTTGAAGTAGCAAGTTTTTTTATTGCTTTGTGAAAATTTTTGTTTATTAAATCTTATTGTTTGATTAAAACCATTTTGAAATATTATCTAAACTTTCCTTTTTACGAGAAGAATTTTTTGATAAAGATGCATTGAATTATTGTTATTTAGCCATGTTTTTAAATATTCTGTTCGAAAGCATCCTTATTTGGCCAAACTTGGTATTTAAAAATTTTGTTTTTCAATATTTCATATAATAATATATATTGAACTTGAACAGTTGTGTTTATTATGCATACTGTTATGACTGCTCACCAAGCTACTACAAAAATGCCAACAATTTATAGATTTTGTTCTAGGTACTCATTCAGCTTAGCATCAAACTGCCACAAATGTTGGAATTTAAGAAATTCTGTACATTTTCTCTGCCAAACTGGGAGTAAATTTCTGTTTTACTTATCATTCAAAATGTATCTTAATTTGTGCTTTTACAGATACATTGTTAATTTGTTGAATTTCTCAAGATCAAGAAAGATTTTGCCAAACTGGTAGTATTTTTAATAGCCGAAATGACAAAAATAATTATCTCTTAACCCCTCTTATAATCCTGCAAAATCATGTTTTGTAGTTTGAGGTGGAACGTAAATGAATTTTGACTATGGTTTCTGATTTTAAGAATTAACTTTGCATTAAGAATTTAATTAATATCATGCATTTAAAATAATAACAAATAAGACACATTTTTTTCTGAAGTAGTTAAGATGTGCTATTGAAATTGTATTTATTTGTGTTTAAATCTGCAAAACGAAGTTCGATTGTTTAAAAATATAATTGATTATTTCTAACCAGTTAGAATATGAGCTAAGTGTTATTTCTTCATATGCCATTTCGTTAGTGGTAAATATGGCAGAATATTAGAGTAATTGACATTGTTT